>MPVS01000117.1:73619-144038 GCA_001931775.1 Fomitopsis pinicola | reverse complement strand
ATGTCGATCAGTACTTTGCGGAATTGCGCCTCCTGGCGGGCAACGGAGGTTGCGTGTGAGGCGGGGAGGACGTGCATGACGGTCGCAGCATATGAGGGGCGACCCATTACAGCCGCGTCCGCCGTTGAAGTAGGAGGCGGAGGGGGATTGCGGACGGCTTCCTCCGCTCTGGCCGCGGTACGGTTGAGCTGCTCCAACGCCGTGGTTAGTTCGCGCTGTAGAGTACGTACGCCCTCCAGTTCCTTGGTGAGCTGGGTGTGTCCGTCTGCCAGACCCCGCACTTCCTTCGACAACCTCCCGACCGCTCCTGAGAACTCCATCTGGACGCGTTCTTGCCCGTCCAGCATCTCTCCCTGCCGCTGCTGCTGCTCCTCGTGTCGTCTCTGAAGGTCCTCGAGGTCTTCTTGCTGTCCGTCCCGGATCACCAACGCGGGCTGGATCTTCTTCCAAACCGACTCCGCCAGGTCGTTGGCGTGCACGTCCTGCGCGTATTGCGCAAACGCGCAGATGGCTTCGATGACCCACGCGCCGAACTTCGTGTTCGGGAGGGCTGCGAAGTGTAATAGCCCGGTCGCTAGAGCTTCACTACTTACCTGCTCGTCTTCCGGGATGAGTTGGAGGCGTCGAAGGCAGTCGGATGCTGCGTTCGGGCGGGCGCGCATCTTGGCCATAGCATTTCGTATCTCTGCGGGGAGTTGTTTCACGGACGGTGACTTGGTCGTCGCGCCCAGACTGACACTCGCCGTGCGAGTGTTCGGCGTGGCTTTGCGTGAGCTGTCGCTCATACGGGCGCAGCGTGTGTCGCGTCAGATATCAGAGACTTCGAGGGACTTCCGTCTAGTATTATGAAGTCGTAGAGTATGTGGTCTAAGCCCTAGCGTGCACCGCACGTCCGTTATGCCCTCCTCTGTCAGGCCCGGAGCGTGGGAAAAAACCTTGAGGGTGGGCGTTAGAAGCAAGAGAGGATCCGGTATCGTAACTTGTTCGTTCTAGGCCTTTCCTTCTCCGGAGACCGCTCGCGGCTGCACGATCTCCCATATCATCTGCATGATGCCAGCTGGAAAGTGCTCAACGCAGCAGCGCAGTGCGTCAAGATGTCGAGCGGAGAGGACTGGTCATTCGATTGGGATGGTCTCCGGAGTCGTATAGCTACCGAGAACAGCCGGCACATCGCTCTAGCGAGGTGCCTCACCTTCAGATTCCAACTACGCTCGGCAAGACGACGCTCAGCGCAATCTGCCCCAGGACATCGTCAAGTTCCTGACCGGCCAGTTCCGCGTCAGGAACCTGGAGGATGAGATGTCGTCCATCAGCCAGCTGGTATGCACGACGCTCGATTATCTTCAAACGCGACAGAAGCAAGTGCTCGGACGATGGAGACAAGAGTTCACGGCCATCAATAAGACGATGGATTATAAGGTGATGTTTACGATGGACCCGAGAGAAGGAGAAGACACGTTCCACGCCGTCGTCGCGACCATCTCGATAGTGGCGATGGTCGACGAGAAGAGATACAAGTTTGGCCTTACCAACGTCTCTTCGAGCAACTTCAAAGCCGTTATTGAGGCGGCTGTGCTCAGGGTTCACAGAGATTTTGACGGCTTCACAGAAGGTGCGCATCATCAGCGTTTGGAATGTTCAAGTCGCCGAGTTGCTTACGCTCTGCTTGCGACCTGTAACTTTCAGTCATCAAGGTTCCGTTCTGATAGCTTCACACAGCAGCTCACCTGTCCCCAGTTCACTGTGTGAGCGCAGTCGCATCTCATGCCGCGATATACTGCTCACCTTAAACAGTTTCGACAAGTTAGTGTCTCTTCGACCAGGCCAGCACGTTAGGGTTCAGCTAGCCATGAAACGGTAGAGCGGCGATGTCTTTGTCATCGCAAATGTACATGGGTTTGTTACTGTCTAGTGCTTCGCATGCATTTGTGACAAGTATCTTCTGAGCTAAGCTGGCTGTGTCGCTGGAACCTGACCTTCGTCTCACTGTACTTCAAGTACTTTGATATTGCAATGCTGAATATTGATTCGTGGTTCGAACAGTAAATAACCGTATAGAATACCGATAATATCTCCCAGATAACCTGCCTGCTGTGTCCCACTTCGTCTCCAGTACGAGAGCGAGAGCGTCTGTCGAAGTCCAGAGAGCACTGCGACCATCATCTCGCCATGGTTGCGCGAATGCACATTGCGATAGTTGGGCTTCTGTCATGCAATGAGGCAACCTCCGGTGCACGTCCTCGGCAGATGTACAGGGTCGCGTGGCTCGGCTTTGGAGTCGTGCGCGACAACTATCGGTGGATGAGCAGGGCGGTACTAGGGCGCTACAGTGAAGTACGCACATGATGTGGTTGATCCACGACGTCCCGCGGTTCCATATGCAGATATCGGCGATGCTGGCGCAGGGTAGTGTGTGCGTGGAAGCCTTCTTCTGGAACTTGAAGATGCTACATGACGAGCACGGTCAGTACGCAGACTAGCTTGTGAGCTGAGGAGATACGCGATTCACATACCTACCTCCAGTTGTTGCGAGAGCTTGGACACGAAGCAATGCATCACGTCTACCGTGACAGCAGGCTCCTCAACCATCTCATCCTCGAGACTGACCCACGCAGTCTGATCGGGACCAACGGCGGCCTCGACCCGAATCGTGCTGACTACGCACGCGAATTCTGTTGGGCTTGCCGCCACCTCAGGGGGCAGGACGAGGACCACTCTCAACTCCCACCCGGAGGCTACGCAGTGCTCAGCGGGTGTGTTCAAGAAGGACGCCCAGCGCGCATTGCGCGCGGCCTCAAAGTTGAACAACCTCCTCTCCAACATGATATGCGCTAGCGATCCTACATCCACCATCTGCCCTGTTTGCCCCGCTAACACGTCCGCAGCGTACACGGCTATGTCTTGCACCGAGGCTGCAGGCGCGTCTGTGCGCGCTGTCGTATAGCGCGAGTAACTGACGTCAGAAAGAGCGTGCTGGTCGATCGCTTTCTTGTAGCTCGGCCAGTGGAACGAGTAGACCCCAGCAGGACTCGCATGCGCGCGGTCACAACCGTATTGTGACCGCCCGCGGCATTTGGGCCGGCGGTCACGATCGCATTGTGACCGCATGAGTGTCCTGTAAGCGCCCGTCGGGCACCCCCCCGCCATGTTCGATCCCGCCCGCTCGTCTTGCTCGCTCGTTAGCCCCTAGCCTACCACCATGATCTTCTCGCTCTAATCTCGCCCGGCTTACTCTACGCGCACCCCCATATTTTCACGAACCTTTATTCTAATCTCATCGAAGCCTACTTTCTACGTTACAAGCCCCAGTAGTACCTCAACCTTATTTCCCGATGGATGAAGCAGCGGCGCCAATCGCAGACGACCTGAACATCGACCCGAGTCTGCGCACTGTGCAGGGCCAGCCCACCCTGCTGGCTACCACTCCGCCTGCTCTTGTTGATGCCCCAGCGCGCACATCGTCTGGCGGACTTGTCCCTCGCGGGGACTACGAGGCATATCTGTGAGTCTTTACGCACTGGTCACACTAGTATGGTCACAAGCGCCGCATCATCAAACATCGCTCATCCAATCGAATCCGTCTGTTCGTCAAAAGCATGCTGACGCCCGTTAATAGGCTGGCCATTAAGCGGAAGGACCGCCTCGTGCATGCCTGCGCAGATGCCGGTATTCGCCATGCCAAGCGGGCGAACCTTGACCGCCTCCGGACTGCACTATTGGATCACTGGTGCGTGCATTCTCTTTCTTGGTAGGGATGGCGGCTCACTGGCACTCAGGTACCCGTCAAATGGTCCTGTCGTTATACACGCCAGTCGGTCCGAATCATCGCCTCAGACACCACCTCGCACACACGATTCACTGGCTAGGCTCTCACCTCCTGCAGCAATTGCCCACCCTGTTGTTCCGCAGGCAGCGCCTGCCCTTGTGGATAGCAATCCTGAATACAACGACAACACACTCCGACGTGATTTCTATGTCGACTGTAACTCAGCCGCTGATGTCTTCGAGTATGATCGAGGGGCCGATGATGGCGATGTAGAGGACGATGAGCTAGAGGATGCGACCCTCTTCTCACTCGATCTCGATGACCCAGGTAAGGATTTTGAGACATCTTCAATGCATCTAAGTTGCATCTGATGGTGCAATCGTGTACTAGATGACTTCGCAGCTTATCAGAAGAGTATGCGCGTTGACGCCGTGAGGCGCTTCGAAAGCAACCGAAGAGCTGGTGGTGTGAAGACGCAGAAGTCGGTCGCGCGCTCGTGGGAGGCAAGTAGTACTATGCGCTTAGTGTTTGTTACGAGGTATATGCTGACGCGGCTGCTAGGCATTCATTGCGGAGGCAATGCGACAGCGCCGGGTCTCTGACAACATAGTGGACGAGCATAGCTTGATCCTCTTCATCAACGCAACCGCTGAGCGTCCAAAGCGCAATACGAAAGGGGAGGACATCCCTGGGACCCACGTTGGTGCTGTGAGTTCCGTTCTACTCTTTACGGGTTGAGAGGCAATTGATCTATAATCGTCTCCAGTCCCAGATCAAGAAAGAATTCTTTGGTGCCCTTCGCATCCGCAAGGTCCAAGATGCTGCTGACCCCTCGCTCGCTGCTCGGCGACCTGCAGCGACTGTATATGTCTATGATCTAGTGAAGGCCCGCATGAACGAAGCCCTGATACGTGCGCGCCTGTACGTCACCTGTCTCTTCTTCATCGAATGCGACCTGATGCTGTGCCATGCCTCCAGTGGTCTTGTCCCAAATGAGGATGCACCGGACATTGTGGCGAACACATTCCTCGCCAGCGTGACTGAAGCTCAGCTGCGAGACATTGGTCTCGGGTTTCTACAGCATCGTGAACGTAAGTCACCGCCACCCCTCTGTAATGCTGGCTAAGTGACTTTCAGTGCGCTCTGCAATCAACGGGCACCTCGCCTGGACACTACAAAATGCCTCTGGTAACCGAGGCGATGATGTGCGGGCACTGAAGATGTGCGAGCTCCAGCCGTATCAAATGAGGCATACGAACAACCAGCAGACAATCTTTGTAGTCCTAGGACTTCAGAGCGAGGAGAAAGCAGGTATCCGCAACATGCAGACAGTACGTCCATGATCTTTGTCATCCCAAGTCGTGCTCGGGACTTATTGTTGTGTTCCTAGACGATCAATCCGAACTATCGGGTCTGGATGGCGCATGCAAACCCCCTCATGTGCCCGCTCGGAGCACTTGCAATGCACTTCCATCAGCTATTCGACCACATTGGACTGATAGACAAGCTGGAAATCGATTGGATGGTAAACAAGACCTGGCGACAGGCACGAGATTTCTCTTGGTTGTGTTTCACTGATGCAACTAACTAAATAATCCAGATTCGGCTCATATGGGGATCGTCTCCAACTAAGACGTATACTGATACGAACCTGCACAATCTGTATACCCAGGCGTTCAAGAAGGCAGATTTTGAATCCGGGATCAAAGTGCACCTCCCCAGGCATCTACTTGGTTACAGGCAGGAGCAGCTTGGGTGCGTAAATTAGAGAGCCCGCCTGCTCGTGCTGACCACATGTCGTAGAGTGGATCCATTTGAGACAGCGAGGCTTGGCTGGAGACATGGAACGTACCAGACAACCTATGCACCCAACCTTCCGAAGCAGGTGAGATCTGCGTGCGTGTCATCTACTCAGTCTCATGATAAGTGTACAGGCGAACTTAGCATGTCATGGTTACATGGAACACGAGTACTATGATCCCGTCTGGTGCAAGGTTCCGGTTCCGGCGTTGTTCCTCTCGCGGGTGTGTCCAATGGCCGAATCAATCATTGCGATGACAGAAGGTACGTTGTCCTTCGCTTGTCTCCACTCGCTGATGACTCACCCGGCAGCGGCTGGGACAGGGAAACATAACCTCATCGGGGTCACAAACTTCTGGAAGATGATCATGGATCTCCGACCTTACCTGTTCCAGGTGAGCAGATAGTTCACTCCCTGTTGATGCAATGACTGAACCCGCAGCAGTGCGCAGCAGCCATCTACCAAAAAGCTCCATCTTCGCCCATATTCCGCCTGCCGGCACTCGCTTCATCGGATGTACAAGAGTGGTTAAAGGTTGAGTATCCGGCTCGTCTTGCTGTAGCGGAATCTCAGCAAGCCGCGCCGATCGATCTCTCGCGCCTTCAGAATGACATACAGCGGCAGGTCTTTGAGCAATTCCGTGTCACGCTCAATGAGTTGAAGGACAAAATGACAACCATGCACGAAACAGTGGAAAGGCGGACAGCTGTACTCTCCCCAGCAAAGGGCTACTCGCACGAAGCATACGCACGATCGTGTAAGTACACCACATACTAGTAGCCGCCCTGAGCACGAAGTTAACACGGGTGTGCAGTACCACCAGTCGCAACGCAGCTTCGCTTCCCAAATTCCCTTGACAGTGCTATTGATCTCGCAGACGCACAGACCTTTGCTCATCATTGCAGCCGGTCTCAGCGCAGTCGAAGTACGAGTGTTCTCGGGAGTCCGATAAGGCTTCCATCCAACGTCTACGAGAATGACTCGGGCTCAGATCCACCAGCAGCAATAAGTGCAGAGGCAAGGGCATGTGAAGACACAGGCATGTACGAGGCGGAAGATAGCAGCCTGCGCGCGTTCGTTGTACCGTCGCCCAAGTCACAGTCGCGGCCAAGACCTCGCACCGACATTGATCTGGTGCTTCCGCCTACACAGGCCTTCAATCACACAGGTCTGCTCGTCTTATCCTTTCACATCTGTCCACACTTGCTGACCGACTGAGCAGGTGGTACCCAGTTACTGTGGCCACCATGCATGGGGCAGCAATCCGTCACTTGGCCGAAGGTCTTCTCCCTCGTTCAGCAGCCAAAGTACCTCTGGAAGGCATGGAAGCCCAACAAGACACTCAATACCATGTCTGTGGCGGAAATATGGGAATGCTACAACACAGGCGAGGCGACTGTTGACCCAAGTGGTAAACAAACAGGGATGAAGCCTCCCCTTCGTTTAGTCGAGCAGCATTTTCAGGGCAGATGGCGAACTGACTCTGAGGTGATGGAAGCACCATTGCATGGGGGACACTTATTGACTGTTTTCTTTAGGCCCGGAAGGCCTGGCAGCGCTTCCGCGAGATACCCGAATGGATTGATGCGACCATCAGAGACGACGGCCTCTCGGACACGGCTGCGATTGAGAAGCTTGAGGCTATGCGCAAGGTGGATGGCAAGACTCAGCTACTGGGCACAAGCGCACTTACAAGTGTACTTATTGACCTGCGGAAAGCGAAGGCACTCGCAGCAAATAGTAGACCGGCGCTGGCGGAGCCTCCAAGTCCGAGTCCGGTACTATCCGAGCCGCCTTCATCTGAGCCTCCCGGCACAAGTACGACGGTATGTGTTATGCCATGTTAGGTGTTGTGCGTGTGTTGATTCCATACCAATACACTCAGCTTACTTCTTCTACAACCCGCACGCTTGACTCGTCACCGGTACCGAGCAAGAAACGTCGGGCACCGACAATCGCTGGTCGCAAGAAGGCAAAGAAGGCGAAGACCCGCACTCAAGACCCAGCTTAATCACTCTACACAATATGTCCCAACATCACTTTGATTTAATGTACTCAACCCACCCTGTCCTTTACTACTAGCTCTCGATATGTATTGTACAGTTTAGTAGCTGTGCCGAAATATCATCATGATTCTTCTGAGACTCTCAGCTGCATCTCAAACGGCGGCGTCAGGACAGAAAATTGAACAGGACTAATGATCTAAATAATCATGTGTACTACTCATCAACTTCCTCAGTCTTCATTCATGACGGGCCGAGTTGTACGAAGCTTTATTCTGAGGACGCGCAGGCGCCTAAGTCGAGGCGTTCAGTAGGAATTCCGGAAAAGGCAGTTGCGCACGGAGCGCCACTGCGACTGCGCGCCCACCTCTTCGCTGCCTATCCCCTCCTCCATCCCCTCTTTCCTTCTGCAGTCGCGAACACCATCGCATTTCTGGTGAGAGGATAGTGGGGGCACTGCCTTGACCCTACGGGGACGGGCACCGACCTCCCTCTCTCGCCAGTCACCAAGATGGTGCCACGCACTGCGCCGCGGACCACCCGCAAAACTTCCACGGCGCGCTACGGCAAGCAAGCCGCCCTATATCTACCCCCTCTGCGGCGTCGGCGAGCTGCTGCACCTCGCAGCCGAACGCCGACCGCATGCAAGCGATGACAACCCAAGGCGGGCCCTTCTCCTGGATCACCTCAGGCAAGGTCGACGCGGTGCTCAACGTCAAGTTCTCGCGTGAGCCGGTGGACGAGCTCCAGATCAACGCACTGCTCGGCGAGCTCGTGGATGCAATCTCGACCGCAGCCCCGTCCGTCGCCGCCTCCACGGAGCGCATCCCCGGTCAGCCGCGGCTCGCAAAGTCGCCGCTGAGCACGCCGTCTGACCGCGACTCGACACAGCTCACGGAGATCGCGGGCGAGCCGCGCAGCAGCTGCACCCCACGTTCAGCCCCGATCGACCATGAACGATCGGCAGTGGGGCTGAGCTCACAGGAGCTGTTCAAGTTGGTATCCTGGCCGTCACTGAGGTCGTAGTAGCTGGCGGCACCGGACGTGTAGGCGGCAGTCTGCCAGCTGGCGATGACAGAGGTGATGCTCGCGGATTGGTGGCCATGCGCACCAGTTCGTCTTACACAGGCAGGTATGTTGTCATCAAGTCCATCTATCCAAGCAATAGCTGATTGTTTACCATGCAAGATCCCGCCATGCTAGGTACCCGTCATCGGTACAGGTGTCGCCGGATTGAGTGCTATCGCAACGTCTTACCCGCACAGTCACCGACCCTGGAGCGCGACTCAAAGCCCGCGCCCGGGCCGCAGCGGGTTGTCGACCTGCTCGTCGCTATGTTCTGGCCTCGCCTGTCTGGTCTCTTCGCCGTCGCCGTCGCCGCCAGTGCCGCTCAGCACTCGTTAACCGTACAGCAAGGCGTCAATGCCGGCGACCCATTCGCAGCGGAGCGGTATGATGCTGGGCTGTTCACACCCCTAGGCGATTTGTCTGCGCTGTCCACGGATGTGTATACGACACTCGGCCATCCGTTCTTCCCCAACTACAATGTGCGCATCAAGAAGTCGGACTTCTGTGATGGTACCGTTGGGTGCGATGTCGTTCGACCCTTCAGGAAACCCGTCCACTGATACTGACTTGCGTCTAGGGCATACACCGGATACATTGACATTCAGGCCCGACACCTCTTCTTCTACTTCTTTGAGAGTAGGAGCGACCCCGCTCAGGACGAGTCGTGGCCCATGACAGCCTTCGCGCGCAGAAGACTACTCACCACTACCGAGTAGTTGCCACCACCCCCGTCGCCCAGGATAAGGAGCGTGAGGAGTTACGGGCACGCAACGAGCCTAGCATCCTCTCGTTGGTGGCAGAGGCCGCGAAGGAGCCAGTCCAGTTCCCAGATGTCTCTGAAGAGGTCCTCGCTCGATACGCAAGGATGCCTCCTCGATCGGTCGTCACGCAGCACGTTCGGCGAGGACGATGCCTGGCCAGGGGACGGCTGTGTCCAAATCCGCTTCGACCGCCCCCAGCTGCTCGAACAGCCTCTCCAAACGCCGTTCGTGGCCCCTGACGCCCGCGCCGCCTGGGTCACCGACGTCGCACGCCACGCCGCCGCCGTTCCTCATGTCCTTCTCGGTGGAGCCAGAGGGACTGCTCAGCTCGCTGATCACCACCCCCGGCCCGCGCAAATCGCCGCCCTCGCGCACCGCGAGCAGCGGGCGCGAGGTCGGCCAGAGAGCGACGTACTCGTCGTTGTCCGTGTCGTCGACGTTCGAGGCCATCCCCGAGGACTGCGCGGTGCCGCAGTCACGCACGCCGAAGCCATGGCTGCAACGTTCTACTGTATGGATCCGCTGTGGGGAAATGTGCACGAAGAGTAATGTACAACATATGTATATTAAGTAGGCCAAGTGGGCTCTCATTACGAAGAGCAGACACCCGTTTCTGCGGGTATATTCAGAATCAGACTGGGTGTATCAGGTGCTGCTGCCAACAAGTATGGTCCACTCGAAGCACCTAAAGCGGATCCACTTGGAGCTATGCAGCGGAAGCAAACGACGGAAGCAACGACGGAAGCAAGCTATGCTTCCGTTGCTGCTAGGTCTTATAGATGGATAGCTGACTTCCGCGAGAGGGCCATTTCTCTTTCTTTCGGTATACTGCATCTCTGCCATGGGTGTTGACGGACTTTGGGAGGTAAGTGGCAATATTTACAATAGGTTGCAATACACCTGACAAGACCATTGGCACCTGGACAGATTGCGAAAGATGCGATGAAGCGTGAGTCGCTTCTGGAGCTCACACTCCGCGAGGGGATAGGAAAGCCGAACCGGCGAGAGCCATATCATATTGGTGTCGATGCCAGGTAAGTAGACACCAGTTGCGGACAACTGTTTAACTTCAACGTGCATGTAGTATATGGTTCAGGCAGTCACAGTCAGTCTTCCAATACGCACACGCACAAGCCGGAGAAAATCCAGAGCTGCGCACTTTATTCTATCGCCTCTGTCGTCTATTCGAAATTCCTGCAGACATCATCTTCGTCTTTGATGGACCCGGCCGACCATCTACAAAGCGTGGTACAGCCGTGAAGACGGCCGAGCACTGGATGACCAATAGCTTCAAGGATCTTGTAGAGGCGTTCGGATTTAGCTGGCGGGTGGTGAGTTTCCATTATGTTGTATTTGGCAATTGCTCGTTCACATGTGTTTCATCAGGCACCAGGCGAGGCTGAAGCGGAGCTTGCGTTCCTCAACCGCATTGGCCTCATCGATGCGGTCATGACAGATGATAGTGATGTGCTGGTATTTGGGGCTAAGACGGTTATTCGCACGTACGTACCTATTTGAATATGTGTTCATACACGCTAATTTTTTTCCTGATAGCCCGAGCATCAAATCAGACAAGGACGAGGTACAAGTACTCTCACCTGAGTGCCGGGCGAATGTCTACATGACCCAAGGCTCCACACTCTTGATCGCTTTGCTGAGCGGTGGCGACTACGACAAGGTACGCATAGTGTACATTATCGGCGCATTACACACGATATCATGGTATCACAGGGTTTAATGGGCTGCGGCTTCAAAATCGCACACAGCCTCTCGCGTTATGGGCTCGGGGAGTCTCTCCTTAGCATCATGGCCATGCCGTCACAGAGTGAACGCACTGAACGTGTGAGTCGCTTCTGGAGCTCACACTCCGCGAGGGGATAGGAAAGCCGAACCGGCGAGAGCCATATCATATTGGTGTCGATGCCAGGTAAGTAGACACCAGTTGCGGACAACTGTTTAACTTCAACGTGCATGTAGTATATGGTTCAGGCAGTCACAGTCAGTCTTCCAATACGCACACGCACAAGCCGGAGAAAATCCAGAGCTGCGCACTTTATTCTATCGCCTCTGTCGTCTATTCGAAATTCCTGCAGACATCATCTTCGTCTTTGATGGACCCGGCCGACCATCTACAAAGCGTGGTACAGCCGTGAAGACGGCCGAGCACTGGATGACCAATAGCTTCAAGGATCTTGTAGAGGCGTTCGGATTTAGCTGGCGGGTGGTGAGTTTCCATTATGTTGTATTTGGCAATTGCTCGTTCACATGTGTTTCATCAGGCACCAGGCGAGGCTGAAGCGGAGCTTGCGTTCCTCAACCGCATTGGCCTCATCGATGCGGTCATGACAGATGATAGTGATGTGCTGGTATTTGGGGCTAAGACGGTTATTCGCACGTACGTACCTATTTGAATATGTGTTCATACACGCTAATTTTTTTCCTGATAGCCCGAGCATCAAATCAGACAAGGACGAGGTACAAGTACTCTCACCTGAGTGCCGGGCGAATGTCTACATGACCCAAGGCTCCACACTCTTGATCGCTTTGCTGAGCGGTGGCGACTACGACAAGGTACGCATAGTGTACATTATCGGCGCATTACACACGATATCATGGTATCACAGGGTTTAATGGGCTGCGGCTTCAAAATCGCACACAGCCTCTCGCGTTATGGGCTCGGGGAGTCTCTCCTTAGCATCATGGCCATGCCGTCACAGAGTGAACGCACTGAACGGCTTGAAAGCTGGAGAGAGCGGCTGCGTGTCTGTCTACAACACGATCCAGAAGGACATCTTGGTCGCCGCTATCCGAACTTGGCAGCAAAGGTTCAAGACGACACGCCAAATGCTGCGGCCTTGCAGTATTATGTCCACCCACTGTGTTCACGGGAGGATGCAGGCACACTGCAAATGTCTTTGCGAACGGCGCGGTCTTGTGATGCCTTTGATCTCGCTCAACTTGCGCAGGTCTGCGAGCGGTTGTTCACGTGGGGTACGACAGAAGGCATAGAGGCCAAGTTCAGGCGACGGATTTGGAAGGGTGCTGTTGTTCGCCTCCTCCTAGCACGCCAGAGGGGGGAGGCACTCTGCGCTAAGCACCAGGTGAGTCAGCTGCGGACAATCAAAAGCCGTACTCATTTGTATCCAGACCTTGATCACAAACCTGCACGTCGAGACAACGCGCACACGGCAAGGCTGTGAGGAACGCAAGGTGAAGATCCCCATCTCAGAGCTGCGAGCAGAGGCACTCTCGACGCTCCACCATTCGCGGCGCGCGCCCAGCTCAGTATTGCTCCCATCGTCGTACGGCTTTCTGTGGTAGAAGCCAACCGATGGGCGACACGACGACCTGGGGTACGGTCGTCTAGTTCATGATGCAACTGTAAGCCTTTTACATCGACTCGGTATTGCCTTACCCAACATATGTCCGAAAAGCCTTCATTAAGTGTCGACAGGGCTCGCAAGCGCCACCTTGACGAGAGCCGCGGTATGATTGACTTGACCATTGAAGAGCAAACCTTCGATATCCATCACCAACACAATGCCAGAACGTCAGTCTCGGTAGCCGCAACACGCCGCCGCAAGGTTGCCCGCGCGCACTCTTCGGATGTGATAGATCTGACGGGGGGCGACTCGGACTAGTAGACTGTGTAGATCTGACGGCGGTTGTGACCATGGTTAAAATTACATTTATTATATCTACACTACGTCTGCCACTGCCGGAAGTTGGGATGCTACGAATTACAACGTGCGGGGAAGGTGCGCGGCTGGCGTCGAGAGGGCGGCCGAGGCAAGCCCGAGGGCGGTAAGTTGGTGACCGCGCCCGCGAGAGTGGTCGTGACCGCGGGGCGAGGGGACGAGGCGGAGATCGAAAACGGTGGTGACCGCGCGCGAGGAGGATGGTGGCGCAGGCCAGGCGGAAGCAGGCGGGAGGCGAAGTTTGGTGACCGGGAGCGGTGACCGAGGCTAAGCGCCGGGCGCGGTCACGACGAATCCGCCTGAGAACCGCTTGACCCCAGACGCGGTGTCTCTCCTAGCGTAGCGGTAGAGGAGGCGGCAGAAGCGATGGATATCGTGCACAGGGGCCGTTTCTGCCGGAAAGAGCTGGATCGATTGGAAGACTGTCAGGATTCGTAAGACAAGAGCCACAATACATTTCTCAACCGACGACTCACAGAAATCCTCGGTGCTCATGGTGAAGGGAGGTCGGATAGCGTGCAGGAGGAGAGGGCCGCGGCGTAAACTGCCCTATTCCCGGGATTATCCAGCGTGTCGGAGGGGAGTGCCCGCACGCAGACGTGCTCCTGCCGGTATGCGCGATACGAGACGAGACCGTGGGCGTGGGCTTTGGTGAACCTGCAGCATCGTGCGGACATTACTTCGGTCAGTAAACCACGAGGCAGTGCGTCTGTCGGGTTCTCATCGATCTGCGTGGATATAGAGTCAATGGAGTGCCCGTTCGCCTGCGTCGACCGAATGTCATATCTGATAGGGACGCACGGGAGAAGAGGGTTCAGGAAGTGGGTTTGAGCTAAGTTTGAGCATGGCGGGATGTGCCTTAGTGATCTTCAGATCTAACTACTAGCGCGGATGTAGTGCAGGCAGCATGCACAGCGCCTGCTATTCATTCACGAAGATTAGTAGATGTTCATTGAGGCTTGCTGGTAGTCGGGAGATACGAGCTTGATTGCGTAGGAAAACGTACCGGATCCGCAAGGAACTTGGACGAAGCATGTCCATCTCGAATAAGTAATACGCTACAGTATTCAGCGCGCAAAGGAGCTCGACGAAGACTCTGGTGTAGTACTACCAACTGATTGGAACGAACTCCTCTTCCCCGAACGTCAGCCGGTCGGCTTTCATTGACAGAGAACTGGACTCACCGAACCCATCGACGAGCAGCCGTTGGGACTCGCGCAAGGCCCAGATCTCGTGCTCTTGCAGGTCCTCCAGGTCCTTCCATCTGACGTCGGCCGGAACGTACTTCGCGTTCGGAACCCAGTCGATGACGTATAGATGCGCGGGGATCGCCTGTGGGATGCTCCCATCGCGCGCGAGGACGAGCTTGACAAGCATGTGATCCGGCTCGAGGGGCTAGTCTGATACATGGGCGATCTCGCTGTCAGAGAAGCCCAGCGGTGTGAGTCGTGGGAGAGGGGCTGCTGCGCATGAACGAACGAGACCGACACAGCCGCCACCCCCGCCTTCTGCACCTTTTTCTTTGCGAGTTTGCGAGCACAGAATTGCTCGACGAGTGTGACGATGTTCGCGTATCCGCCCACGGTCCGCGGCTTGTCACAGAAGACGAGCCGCAGCGCGGCCTTTGGGAGGGTGTGGAAGTAGGACGGAGGTGCGCTGCTGAGCTTGTACTGCGCTCCCGTACGACTCGCGGGCGGGGCTGCACCAAGGTCGCCAAAGATAACCTGCCAGTGGCCACTGGGCAAGGCTGAGTGTCATGTCGGATAGAAGGGTGTGGGGAGCAGCCGTTGCGTATTAGCTTCAACTTTACTTTGTGTCATTGACCGAGAGACTCGAAACACGTCGGAATGAAACAAGTCACCATGCGGCATCTAGGTGTCGGAGTCATCTCCCGAACTTGTTGGCCGCAAGATAGCATCGAGAGAGGTGGCACGAGACAAGGGCGAAGTGATAAGTTTTTTGAGCAGGCCGCACTAAGTCTTCAGGCAGCCAGGCTGTGGCGATATTGGTGCCCGGAGGAGACTGGCAAGTACGCTGCCGGTTACTTTTTTGGTGGAGGAGGAGGAAGAGGTATCCATTTTAGCCACCGGCCGCAGGCATGATCCTCGGCGTCTTGACGGTGACATTGGAGTGTTGCACCTCTCAGGAGGAGCTGCGCCCAGCAGTCGACAAAGTCGTCTCTGGGTTGCCCGCTGACCGTTCGAGGAACTTGTGACGAGACCAGCTGCAGCAGTGCAGCTGGACGGTAGTAAGTATTGTGTTCTGTATGTTACTAAAATCACCTAAGAGAAAATGCTATTACGCTCTGTGCGTGAGGCTCAGTACTAGGAGCCAGATCCAAACAATACATCCTGATGATCAGGTGCTTTCAGAGTTGGCCGGAGAGGATGAGGAGGAGGTAGGCTACTAGACCTGGGGCCAGCTGGCAGTCGGAGGCTGGAGGCGCCCGTCTCAACAAGCGCTCTGATGCGACCTGCTCTGAGCGCAATCTATTATCTAATGCAGACGACGACGAACAAACATCCGACAAGGCTCAGTACAGCCTAAGGTAGAGTTAAGCTCGTACTTCTGGATAGACTACTAGGAGTGACGCCTTTACTCCCAGTTTCCTAGGCTCTGTAGAGGCATTCAACTTGATTCAAGTTCCGACGGTCAAGTTCAACCTTGAAGGGGTCCGCTGGAACGGCGCATGCTTACCATTTCCGAGTTGCGCCGGGTCCTGCGACTCGAGTCGACGACAAGGGGGTAATGCCGCTGCCTCAGGGTCACCCATGGGGCTGCATCGATCCGTGTAAGATATCTAGATGCATTAGGCCGCCACTCTTAAGGCCTCATATCTCAGAAACCGCGCCGCAGCCTATCCCACCGTGACTGGCACTGACATCCGGATCCGCCACAGACTCCTTCTTGAACACAAGACTCATGGTGTCCGGTGAGCATATCGATCGATATATTGTTCCAGTGGGGGTCTCTCGAGCAAGGCACCTTCAGATGCACGACGAGGGATCTATTGGCAGCAGCCAAAAAATATGTTGAATATTGGCTGCTTGTCCGACCGTATGGGTCTGCACCGGACACACCCGGCACTTGTCCAGTTTACGGTGTGTTGTTTCCGTACCACAGCGGTCGCCTCGGCTTGACATCCGATCCTATTGCGCAGAGCACATTGCGCACACTTGCCCCGAACTACTTCAAAATGGGGCATAGCTTCCGTGAACAAGATCCACAGCAGTGGAAGATGTTTCTAGAAGATGTGAGCAGCCATGCCTTGTTGCCGCAAAGTCTGATTCTCATCCAATATTGAGGTATCGGAAGCCGTCCCGTTGGCTGCGGAGTATGAGAATCAATGGCCGATAGAAGCATATATGCGAAGATGGCTGGCTACCACGTCGTCGAGGTCCAGGCGAGGAGTTTACACCCCAGGTATCCTTAACCGAGTTCGCGGGTGTCAGCCTGGCAGGGAGAAAACTACTGCATGTGGCGCCAGCGACAAATGTCACCCTAGCGATAGCGTTGGAACAGTGAGTTGACTGATTCGCTATTTTGAAGCTCGCTCATATTTCTGGAAGGTGTCGGCTTCTCCGTCGGCATATCCTACCGTGAGTTGCGTTCCACTCCTCGACGCATCTCACGAGCGTTTACATATTCTCTAGTTGGTGGGACCTCGCCGGTCGAATGCCACACCGGGAGCCTCCAGCGATGAGGCAGTCTTTGCAGCCTCCGCTACCTTGGCTGGCCCTTCGGCACCCAAGCAATGCGAAGAGGCCGTGCGCACCTTCCTGCAGAGTCTCCAGCCGAGCTCAGAGGTCTTGTTGCTGAGATTCCTCAAAGCGGGCATCGTCAACGGTGACTGCATTGTCGCTCTTGCAGGCATGCCTGATCGAGAGAAGGATAAGCTGCTGCGAGACGACCTATGCCTCACCGCATTTCAATCGCGTGTAGTTCGTGTGGGGCTTGCAAAGCTGAGTCTGTGAATCATTGAGCCATGCGTCCTCGCAAGGGTGCACACCATGGCCAGGGTCCAATGACACGCGAAGATCACGCCGTGCTCTACTTCAATAGTCGCTTAGCTCCCTGTACCAGTATACAAATAGCTTGAGGAAATTGTTCGCAGCTTCGGAGTGCGGCCTCGTCCTAACCTGCTCTGGTCCGCCTGAGAGCGATTTGGCTCAGAGGGAATGTCTGGCCATAAACCCGATACAGTCGTGCCAGTCTGACGGTACCGTACGATACTACGAAGACGTATTCCATCCCGGAAATTAATGGGCCCGGGTACCCTACCATTTCTAGATCTAGCCTTGAGTTCTTGCAATTGAATCACTGCTGTGGAGTCATTCACACGCAAAGCGTGTAAACGAATCCCTCTGCAAGTACGTGAGACTCGGAGGTGGTCGGTTCACCTCCACTAGTACGTACTACGACTCAAGCTGGGACGGGATCTGCGTTACGATTGGTTGATCCAGGGGTTATCGATTCATCTACCATCTTCTATAGTAAAAGAGCTCGGTCTCCACGGTTGCCATTTTAGGTAAATTCTTTTCGCCTTGATCTGGCATCCGCGGAGACTCTCCACTATGCTGGGCGCTCGATCTGAATGGCCGCTGCCAGTGGATCCACGACATGCCATCTGCTTCGCCTCACAGCTCTGATATTTGCTTGCGTGCGGAGCACGGGTAGCCTTCTAGTATCATTCAATCCGTAAGTGACAGATTCCTACTGGCGTGCACTCGCAGCAGCGTAAACGGAGGTAGAAACGAAGCTGGTGGTGAAGTCGGAGTAGGCCGAAGGGACGGCATCTGGAATGAGCGACTCGGAAGCACCGCGAGTCGCATTTGCGCGGGCGGCACCGACCCTTCAGAGGAATACGCTGCTCTTGTCTAAGCATGAATCGTATTGACAGCGATACGTGAATGTGATCCCGAGCGATAGGGATCATCCGCCACTTTCTAAGCGAGGTGAAAATGACACGGCGATCCTGCCTACCCTTTCCTAATCCAGATATCATGGGTGCACTTCTGCACAAGAGATCGCCCATTTGGAATGGGCTCAGTGACTAGATGAGTACAAGGTATTCTAGTAGTGCTCTGGGCCATGGCTTGCGGAATTCAGCGGCTAGCGGCCGTGTCTGCATCCGTGCATGTCCCGCCTTCGATGGAACCAATCCTTAGCAAAGTCGTGAGCTTCGAGGCGGACTAGACAGACATGGCTTCGACGCCGCGAAGGTGCTCGATGGAGGCACGTACCCGTGTTGAGTCAAACTGCTCCGAGAAAGGGGTGCAACTGAGGAATGGCGCTGTGAGCAGTACTGAGGATCCCTAAAATCTGAGCCCCCATCGATCCATACAATCCGCTGACAAGTTCCTCTCTCTACGCACACCATCGCGTTCACCTCAGCGTCGGCGCGCACCATGCAAGGTCAGACCTACGACTATCATTCAGCTGTTTAATCGATTGCTGAAGCCTGTTAAGACTCACACTCCAACGTCACACGTCTATTACCTGTAGTCTCCGTTCACGGCTGTTCGGTCTCCAAGGCCATGGGATTCGAGAGTCGTACAGATCCGGGCTTCACTAGTTTCACGGTGAGGCATGCTTTGAATAGTGTCAGCACCCGACGTAGTGATCGCGGAGGGATGTACGGCCACTTGGAAGAGGATTCTGCGTGAACTCGCGCCGCTTTACTTCGATGTGGGACGTTATTACCACGAGCAGGACCCTGAACTGATGAAGGTATACATGGATACGGTAAGCATCCCCAGTGCATGATACATACGAGATCGGAGGGTTCACACACTAGATCTAGGTAGTGGAAAAGGTCCCGTGGATCACAAAATACGAGGACTGCTGGCCTATCACGGCGTATACGAGGAAATGGTTGGATAACGCGAGATGGGAGTACATCCACAGAAGACCACTCAAAGGCCACATCGTCCTTGCGGAGCAGGACGCAACTGGAACAGCGATGCGTGAGCCCCAGGTTGCCCGGGCCAGTCGGGGGAGTCCAAGGAGCCAACTTCAACCAAGGGATCGTCACCACTCGCAACAGGTATAATGCCATTCAGCATGCCCGTGATTCAGTGAGTGGTCACTGAACATGGATTGGGTTGATAGGTCCTGCCCACCATGTCGCTCAGGAGGTCTGGTGCACCTTCCGTAAGTAAAACTTCAGTGACTTGATTAAGACACAGGCGGGCTAACGACAGCACGCCTCAGTCGAAATGCGCACCTCCTGCATCATCTCCCCGCCCCGCGTCCAGTACGACTGTCGACGAGTCCGACGCTCCTGCTGATAAAGCTATGTTCGAGCCCCGCACGGGGTTCGTCCGCGACTTCCTTCATGGGCTTCGGCCCAGCATGGAAGATCTAACGCCGAAGTTCGTGGGCGCGGGAATCGTCAACGAGACGTGCCTCAGAGCCCTAGCTGAGATGCCGGACTGGGAGAAAGACAAGCTACTCAGGGATGACATGTCTCTGAAGCCATTTCAGCTGCGGGTTGTTCGCGTCGGGCTGGCAGAATTGCAAGCTTGAGTTGGGAACGCAACAACGCTACCACACCGTGTATGATACTGGCGGAGAGTAGGGGTCGTTGCTTCTACAATGATACACCTGCATGATGTCCAAGTAGACAGCGGGGTGAACAGAGTCTGAGTTTGGTGGTGAGTTGTATGGCCGCAATTTGGCTGCAACTCACAGTGTTGTCATCGTCGTCGCGCCCTAATGTCCGACGCATCTTCCCCTGTTGTTCGGTACAGCTCGATACCCACCAAAACCTCAGCCTCCCCCCGGTCCCCTTTGTGAGGCAGAGATGATTCGTGGCGCAATGTACCTCTCCAGGTACTACTTTGTCATACTTACAATAGCTGGTCATGCGACAGTCTGTCGATGGGCTTTGGATTCCGAATATTTGAAGTAGAGCAACGCAAAGGTATACACTCTAGTATAGCGTTATGTCGAATGAGAGCGGATATACAGACAGCGGCAGGCGCTCTACAGAGCTCACCTGGTAGCCACGTGGCGGCGTTGCTAAGAACGTATTAGGAAACTCCGAGATCCCCGGAATGCTCTCCTCGGCGGCTACTCCCAATGTCCCTCCTCCCCAGGTCTGAGTGAAGTAGACCTTCATCTCATGTTTTCTTGGTGAACGGCTGAAGGACCTTTGTCTCATCTGGCATTCGAGCGACTCCTTCCATCTGGCGGTGAAGTCATTCGCTACGCTTATGCAACAACTTCGGGCGATTGTTGGCCAATAGAAACCCACGAAGGTCGGTAACCGATCTCGTTGCATCGCACGATTTGCACCGGATGCAGAACAATCGGGCTCCATGGATACCGAGGCTGGATGTGATTATCCATAATGAACACAACCTGGAGCACAGCCCGTCTCTCACTCCTTCCACTTGCCCTCCGAGCCACTCTGTATCCGCCCGGCGCGGCCCGCTCACTGTACATTCTTGAGCAACATGAGGCCGGCCTCTCTGCGTTTACCGCTCTTTGGCGTACTGGTGCGTCGCGCTTGATATCGAGTATGAAAGAATCTAGACCACCGGAATGTCTAGTGGCTATTTTCCGCCATCCTCTTTGGCTTGACAATCGCTCGTCTGAGTTATACCACCCACCTCCCAAGAGGAGATCCTCTCAACCATGGATCCGACTTCTATGGTCAGTTTCCTCCATATCGAGGTCATCCTCGTACTCACTACTGTTAACATGTGCAGATCCTGTCGTCGTCGAATTGCTCATCGACACTCTCCTTGCATTCGCGTTCGCGCCATTCGTGTAAGCGTCATCATACCGGTATAACGGCTTCGTCTCATATACGACGTCGAACAGGTTCAACCGCCTAGACCGCTTCCTCACTTTTAGCATCTCCAAAGCGGTACTCGAAGTCATCGCGCTCGCGGTCCTCTGGTTGCTGTGGCTCATAGGATGTGGCATCGCCACTGTGCGTCGTCGTCGCCCTCTCATTTGTCTCACCTCATCTGATCTCATCCACCTACCAGAGCATCTGGCCGAACCTGACGTTCTGCTACAACTTCACTGCATGCCGTGTCCTCGCCGCCATGACCGCCTTCGCCTGGCTCGGCTGGCTAACGATCTGCGCGCTGCTCGTGATCGGCTTCATCGCCGTCTTCAGCAAAAACCGCGAGTCTGACCTGTCGAGTAACGACGACATGGTGCAATGGGCACGCAGCGTGCCCGCTGGGGCACCGCAGGTGTGAGGCACCGAGGAGCAAGCTTCCCGTCATCCCCAACTACCTCCCTTCGCTGAGCACGATGAACTGTTTGCTCTCTTGGACTGATGTCTGTATTTTGACTACTTGCTGTACGCATCCGCCTGTCCTTGTGTGTATCTATCCTGGCCACGCCGACTACCCACGTGCTTCTCACGAGTTGGTCACGACGAGCGTCGTGGTCAGGTACGTCGTGTCCGACGTGCCGACCTTGACCGTGAAGTTGCCCGGCTCGACAACGTACCGCCCGTCGAGCGACCACAGCGCGAGCTGCGTCGAGTTGATCTGCATCGTCACCGTCTCCGCGCCGCCCGCACTATAGACGCTGTCAGCATCGCGCTGAGGACGGGTGAGGGGGAAACTCACGGAATGAACACCTTCGTGAAGCCGGCGAGGAACTGGTTCGGTGTCACGACGGAGCTGACCTCGTCCGTGAGGTACACCTGCACGACCTCTTTCCCGTCGACGGGCCCAGTGTTCTCGACGGTCACGGTCACGGTGAAGTCGTCGGTCGTGCTGATCGCGTACGACGAGAGCTCCAGGTCCGTGCTGCACAGCAGGGCGATGAGCACATGCAGGCACGATGAACAGGGAAGGAGGGGGCTGACTAGTTGAACGTTGTGTAGCTCAGCCCGTGGCCGAAGCTCCAGATCGGCTGCGGCGTGTTGAGGACATACTGAACAGCGCGTGTGAGTGCTGCTTGGAACGAAACTACCTCGGCTGAAGCGTACCTGGTGCCCAAAGACGAGCGTCCCGTTCGGCGCGACGTACCCAGCGTCGACGGGTCGTCCATCCTTGTAGTAGTTGTAGAACGCCGGCGCAGTACCCACGCTTTGCGGGAAAGACACGGGGAGTTTACCTGCGAAGCCATGGTGTCACAACCGACCCTCAACAAGAAAAGCGACACAGAATCGGGGCCATACCTGAAGGATTCGCCACTCCAAACACGATCTCGGCGATCGCGAGCCCGCCCAGCTCACCGTAGTAGAACTGCTGGATGACCGCATCCGCGTCTAGCGCGCCCGAGTCAGCACACGCACCGCACCGTGCAAGGCGCACTCACTGGCCGCGATCCACGGCTCCGCGACGGGCTTGCCGCTGACAAACACCACGACCGTCGGTGTGCCCGTGCCCACGATCGCCTCGACCAGCTTGCGCTGCGCGCCCACGAGCGCGAGGCTGCTCAGGTCGACGTGCTCGCCCGTCGTCGCGTTCGTGCCCGGCGTCCACAGGAGCGTCTGGTCCAGACTCCAGGTGCCGACCATGACGACGGCGACGTCGGACGCGCGCGCGGCGGCGAGCGCCTCGGGGAACTGCGACTCGTCGTTCGACCAGAGCTCGCAGCCCTGGGCGAAGTGGAGCGCGGGCGGGGTGGGGAAGAGCGTGCTGTTGGCGAGGAGCTGCGTGAAGCCTTGGAGGGGCGTCAGGGCGTTGAGGGTTGCGTTGTGGAAGACGTAGTCGCCTAACTGGTGGAATGGGTTGGTATCAATGAGTGGATGACGCATGTGGGGAGGGAAGACCTACGGTGACGCGGTTGACTTGTGGGCCGATCAGGGCGATAGAGCTAGCTTCCTTGCTGACGGGTAGGACGCTGTTGCGATTCTCGAGGAGGACGATCTGCTCCTGCTCCATTTGGTGCAGCAGCTCCCGCGTCTCGGGCGTGCGCAACGTCGCAAGGTAATCGGGGTATGGGTACGGATCTGTGCGGTCAAGGTAAGCAGACCCTCCGAAGCAACCTGACAGGAAACTCACTCTCAAACAATCCCAAGGCAAACTTCGTCCTCAACACCGTCTTCACCGTCTCGTCAATGTAGCTCACGTTGACAGTACCGGCGGCCACCTGGTCTGAGAAGCCGTTAGTACCCGACAACTAGTGCCGTGAGTATGGGTGTACTACATACCAGGTAGAGTCAGGTAAGTGTAGGTTCCGCCGCCCATCTCCATCTGTAATCCGTTTTCGAGCGTCTGCTTTGCGACGCACTCGCGATCCGCGCATGTGTAGTGCCATGTCATAAGCAAGTCTGGCGAACCCGCATCCGTAGTGACATAGTACGGATACTGCCATTCCTCTCGGAGCTAGCATTCATGAGTGCCGCGGAACAGAAGCAGAATCATAGCAGGAGTGGGAGTGCGTACAATCTCAGTAAGGATATCTATGGGGCACGATTCGATGAGTGAGAACACTTTCACTGTGGAGAACTCACGGTAGCTTGAAATAACAGGGACACCGTCGTAGCTCGAGTACGCGCTCATCAAGCTGAGCGCAGTTGATCCCCCCTCGATCGCGGGGTTACTCGCAGCGCACGCGCGATCAAACGGCTTGAGATAATATGTTCGGAGCTCACGCTCCCCACCGGATACCTGCGCCAGGTTCCTGGTTGCCACATACATCAGCACAAACTAGACGACGCCAGGACATTGGGCGAACAAGCGACTTACAAGCCACCCTGGGGCGAGCCATACGCAGTGAAGTGCTTGCATGTTGCAGCAATCCGGGCGACAGCAGTGTCGCTCGTGTTCTCCCGCCGACCGTTCTGCACGCCGCGCACATACGCTGCACCCATCTCTCCTGTGCTATGAGGCTATCAATACGACGCGAGCCTTCCTGGGGTCGGGTACTGCAGGGTGACTCACAGGAACGGGTCTTCTCCATAGTTCTCTTCGACGCGGCCCCACCGCAACTCGCGCGAGAGGTCCAGGACGGGCGCGAATAGTTGGTGGAAGCCGAGTCCCTCGGCCTCGGACCCTATCGTCTCTGCGGCGGCTTCGAGGAGGGGTGCATTGAACGATGCCGCGAGCCCGATAGGAGAGGGCCAAATGGTCCCGTTGTTTGTGAACCCGTGCAAACCTGTTCCGTCTACGTCAGCATGCCGTTCGAGCGCGTTGTTAGGCAATACACCCCTTCAGATTGGACGATCCCGGGTATGCCGAGCGTGGTGTTCTCCATCAGGTACTGTTGGCCAATAGTGATGCCGTACACCCATTTATCCCAGGGCATGAGGTAACCGCCCCATATTGCGCCAGCTTTATAGGTCAGTTCCTCTACCTTCAGAGACGCAGTACATCTGCACATTGCGGCACTGGGAAATGTGTGAAGTACGTACGAGCCCGGACGCATTGTATGCCTTCGTGTCGTCGTTTGGGTCTGTGAGGTTCATCCACCCATCGAGGTCTCCTTGGATCCTGTTGAAATGTGTATGTGTCCATGAGCGGAAGAATGTCACATTATCGGACCCAATATGAAAGCGCACAATTGCGCGACCTTCTCTTGGAGCGTCATACGTGGAAGAAGATCATTGACTCGATCCTCGATCGAGGCATTGGGGTTCTTGTAAATCGGAGAAGAACCATCGAGGTTCGTCGCTCGCGCGTGTAGCGGAAAGTGGAGATCGCTTCGGACGCCAAGTAATTTCGAGTCTTCATTGATGGACCATGCCTGTGCTGACCCTTGTTGACTGGCAAGGCAAACGACCAAGACCGAGAAGGCGAGACCGAGGACTTCCATCCTCAGAGACGTCGTGATCACCCAAACGAGTCCCCACCTCGGAAAGCTGCACCGAGAGATGCAACGTTCGTTGTGGGACCCGGTGTTCACATCTATATATCTGTTTGGCTGGTTCTTCGAGGTGCATGGGGGCATGATGGGGGCATGAGGAAAGCATCACATGAATGTGTATGCGGGCCGCCGGTAGCAATGTTGGGCGGACCGGATGTGAGGAAGTCGACGCACGGCTCTCGAGCCCCCGCGAAGCGCGTATTTTACCGAGGTACGACCTTGTTGCGGGAGCAATGCTAGTACTATAAGGTATGGAAGCAGTGAACGCGGACCTTTGGCTTCCAATACCTGATACCGTAGGTAGCGCGCTGCATCCCAGATGGATGTCACGAGTGACTCTTTCGCTTGTTCTTTCTGGTCTTGCACGTTTGGTACCAACGTACTAGTCTTTCACCTGCAGATTGGTAAGTGCCGTGAACAGTAGTAGACGCTATGGTCGCTGGGACACACCTGTGAACGTCTCGGTAGCCTAGGCATACAGAGAGGAACCGACTGAGGTGATTCCGTCAATGGGAGAGTATGAATGCTGCAGGATGATAGCCAGTCAGTCTGCCTTACAGAGCTGCAGGCCCCGAGTCAGCTGGTCCGAACGATGTTTTTAGCGGCATGACGGTGTCCAATGGGCTCATCTCATCTCCCAGGCCCGCGTGCTGTTGTACGTGCGTTTGGCATTCCGTTCGGGGTAGAAAAGCTGACTGACTGAAAGGACTATCGGGAACCAGTCTGAAGTTCATCGTTGAACGTTGAAGAGACGGTGCACAGCTGTCATTGTCACAGTCCCAGCCCGAGTCCCGCAAATCGTCACAATCACGGAGATGGTCACCGTCACATCAGTAAGTAACTGTCACGGTCACAGGTCTGAGCAGTCATGTGACCCACGAATCTACTTGAATGGCATATGGGCGCTTGCTGGCTGGGAACTCTGCTCGTCTTCATTGAGTGAGAGTCGCTGTAGTGCCCTCCTCGCTTCCTTGCTCCCCTCGCAACGCGTACTACACGCGTTGGTATGCCCCAATTGAAGTGGAAGTACGCCGTGGTAGCGGCCTATCTCATCTCAGTCGTTCGAGCTGGCCTTGACATCCCACCCGCGTTCAGGGAGCCTCCCAGCGACGAGGTGGACGCGGTCAATCCGTACGAGGGATTGACTAGTTAGCATTTTGCACTGCTAACAATACTTATAGCCTCATAGGTAATGGTGGCGATACCCCAAATGGTTCGGGTGGGATGATCCCGAGTACTGCGCCTCCATTCGCCATGTCGCGTTGGACAGCACAGACAGATGAGAACTACGTCTCAGTCACGCCATACAATTACTCTCACACTTCTATTCATGGATTCCAGGTACAATGAATCTACTATACATCCCTATCCTTGCGCTCATTCGCTACTCTCCCAGGCTACGCACCAGCCTGCAATATGGATGGGAGAGTCCGGCCAGGTGGTCGTCTCTCCAGGCCTCGGAGATATCAAACAGGCATTCGAGGACCGAGGCTTGGACATTATCTACGACGGGAACGACCGAATGGAAGTTGCCAGCGCGAACTACTATGCCGTCCTCACCCAAGCGAGCGAAGCCGACGGCGGCGGTGTGCTCAAGACCGAGATGAGTGCCAGTGCGTTCCTCTCCATCGCGCTCCATGCCTGCGTCGATAGATTTTCGTATGAATGTAGCATCGCGTGTCGGCCACCTCCGCTTCACTTTCCCCACCAATGCCTCTTCCCCGTACATCTTCCTCGAGGCCACCCGTCCGACGCGCCTCGGCTCGCCAGCGTCGCCCAACGGCTCCTGGATAATCTACCCCTCCGGCTCCGTCACCATCGACCCTACTCAGCAAGAAATCTGTGGGCGCAACCCGGAGCGGCAGGACGAGATCCTCGGCCCGAGCCCCGCGCCATCCTTCGCGGGGTACTTCTGCGCGCGGTTCGACACGCCCTTCGCTTCGTACGGCGTCGCGCAAAATGGCACTATCACTGATGGCGCACAGAGCGGCGAGGGCGCGGTGGTGGGCGCGTACGCGCGCTTCGATGGCACAGCGCCGGTAGTGGACGTCCGCGTGGGCGTGTCGTTCATCTCGGTGGGCCAGGCGCGGAGGAACCTTGGGACGGAGATTCCGGATGGGACGAACCTAGAGCAGACCGCGCAGGCCACCCGCGCGCAGTGGGCCGAGAAGCTGGGGAGGGTGAAGGTGGAGGGCGCGAGTGCGGATCAGCGGGCGACATTCTACACAGGTATCTTCCATACCCTGCAGGTTGGTCTCAGTTTTACATGTATCGTTCTGGGATAGTCTGAGGCTGGTGTGCTCTTGGCTGGCAGTATCCCTATGAGCAAGATGAGGACGGCCACTATTACTCCGGCTACGACGACTCCGTGCACGAGGGCGACTCATACACGGGCTACTCTAACTGGGTGAGCTCATTACATTACTACTCCCCATTGGACGGGCCATCAGACGTGCTGATGGTGCTTCGCTAGGACACGTACCGTGCCGAGTGGGCGTGGCTGATCCTCCTCGCCCCGGAGCGCGTGCCGGGCATGGTTCGCAGTATGTTGCAGGACTACCTCGAGGGCGGGTGGCTCCCGATGTGGAAGAACATTGTCGGTGAGTGTTCCTGGTATCCATACGTCTATATACTAGAGTGCTCACTGATGTGTTGTGTAGAGACTAACATCATGGTACCGTGCCAGTTGTTCATGCATTGCTTTCACTGACTGCAATGTAATGCCGCGTGACATAGGTCGCGACACACGCCGACTCACTCGTGGCTGAAGCGGTCAAGAAGAACATCACCGGCTTCGACCTCGATACCGCCTGGGCCGCTGTGTACAAGGACGCAACCGTACCGCCCGTGGATGACTGGTCTATCTCGTAGGAGATTTCTACCATGTCCCTCTAATTTGTTCACATTGTTACTCCACTCAGGTACTACGATCGCGAGGAGGCGCGTAGTCCACGTTCCCAAAGCCTTCCCGCGAATGTTAACGGCGGTCTAGGGCGTCGGCTACGAGGTGCGCGCAGGACTCTCCAGCGTGTACGAAGAAAAGGGCTGGGTGGCAAACGACATCCACTCTGAATCTGCGTCGCGCACGCTCGACTACTCTTGTATGCCATCCACCACCTCTCCACTCTCAAACTAAAATGGATGCATGCAGATGACGACTGGGCTGTTGCCACCCTCGCAGAGCTACTCGGCTACACGGAGAACGCAACGTTCTTCCGCAACCGCGCGCAGACCCATCCGTTCACGATCTTCAACAACGCCACCGGCTTCATGGAGGCGCGCAACGCGAACGGCAGCTGGGCGGGCCAGGACGAGGGCTGGACGGAGGGCGACATGTGGGCGTACACGTTCGACGTCATCCAGGACGTGCCCGGCCTCATCGCGCGCCGCGGCGGGAACGCGAGCTTTGTCGCGTTTTTGGACGAACACTTCGACGGCGGGCACAACGACCAGACGAACGAGGTGAGTTCACTGACGTGGGCCGGCGCGGCGCGGCTGATCGGTCCGCGCAGCCGTCGCACCATATCCCGTACCTGTACGCGCTCGCCGGTGCAGCGTCTAAGGGGCAGGCGCGCATTCGCGAGGTCGCGGAGGCGAACTACAACTCGAGCGTAGATGGACTCACCGGGGTGAGGGTTTCGTGAGGAGAGGGGCGGATGGCGCAGTGCTCACGGTGTCACATTCGTAGAACGAGGACTGCGGGCAGATGAGCGCGTGGTACATATTCAGCGCGCTCGGCTTCTACCCTGTCGACCCGGTGTCGGCAACCTACGTCGTCGGGACGTGAGTGTCTTTCTCCCTTCCCCTCTACCGCGTCACTTAGAGCACCTCCAGGCCGTTCTTCGACAAGGTCACCCTCTCCTTCCCGAACGCCGCCCAGCCGCTCGTCATCTCCGCACCCGGCGCGTCGACGCAGCCCTACATCAAGTCGGTCACTGTGAACGGCGTGCCCCTTGCGCAGCCCGTCATCGCGCACGAGGATATTGCGAATGGAGGGGAGATTGTGTTTGAGATGGCCGACGTGCCCCAGGAGTGGGCCAGCGCGACCTTGGTGAGTTCTAGTCTGTCCAGGTGTGCGTGCCAAGCCTAAGTGGGTGAGGACGGTGTGGGGCAGTATTGATGAGTGGGAACAGGTCAACGCAGAGAGCCGAGGGGCCAGCAGGGACGCTGATCATGAAGAGGCACGCCACGATGAACTGTGAGGTGGACGATTCTTCGTGCAACCGCTCCATGAGTGACGTACGTGACGTCGCATGGACCATTGGAATATGCTCTGTATTATCATAATTATAACTGCACTCAGAAATACTGACCACTGGTACACTTGGTAGCCGAAAATTGTATGCATTGTGTTGCGGATTGATAGCTACCCTCGGGGCAATGATCGCAGCGTTTTCTTAACTGGGTATGCCTCCGCCAAAATATCTGGTTGTCAAATGCATAGGCACATCGCATTGACTTGAAGGTGAGCGCTGATTGGCTCCGCTCTGTCAAAACCCCATTGACCGATGTACGTGTAGATATCCCAGCACTCAACGAATACATATTCTCCCGGACCATGCTCACGATTTTCAGTGGTCAGAACCCTCAAGGCGAACCTGCAACGTAGTACGCACGCTATCGCGTCCGAAGCACTTTCAAGGCGTGTGGCTTGCTATGTCATCACAATCAGTCGCGCGGATCCTGCTGTGAGTGTCTAAAGCTGTTCGCATAACGTATATGCATCCGTGCGACCTGGTACATACAGATATCTTACAATTTATCTATGCCATCGTCCCACAATCAAGCGGCCTCCGGACGGTGCTCAGTACCGCGACTTGCACGCCACGTTTCCGGTCCCTGGGGGGGACGTAAATCACTACGATAACACGTCAGGAAACATGTAGAAGGTTCATACCTTCTGATTCTTCGTCCTCTGCAACTTGATCCTCCGGAAGAACCACTCCTTGGACGTCTGGCCGGAGAAGTAGATGCTCTTGTCCGCGACCTTCTCGATCGCCTCTGCTATCATTGTGCTCTCCCCGGTGAGTGCCTCCAGGCGCTGCGAGTACCCAGGACGGGTGAAGAACACCAAGGACCATCGCTCGTAGGCGGACTGTGCTCCCGGCGGCGGGCTAGAACGCCGATCAGACATTCATTATGTCAGGCACATGGTGGGCTTCGATTGTGATCGCAGGACTCACACAACGCGGTGCAGGTTGGAGCGGAGGATTCCGCCGCTGTAGATGCTCATGGCGTCGCCAAGGTTGCAGATGGCATGCCCCGGGATCGGCTGTGCCCAGAAGGTCAGCGGATTCCTGAGACGAGGAATCAGATTCTACGTGCCTTCACATACTGCCATGTCTCTGTGCCTGGGACCATGACTTGTAGACCCCCAAGACGGTTGTGAAGGAACGACTGATGCTGCATCAGAGATACGCCAATCGAACAGAAGGACAATCGCTACTGACCAGAGAGCCGAAGTCGGTATGCGCGCCAATGGCCGTCTTAGGTTCCGTTGCAATAGGCTTAGGAGGGTTCTTGATGCAGCGCGACTCACTCCCGCTGGGCTCTTCGCGCAGGTGCTTCCTGGCCAGTGTCCCTTTGGGGAGCCCGAGCCGGTCGTTGAAGATGTCGAGCAGGGTGTTGTTGACACCGAGCGACTTCGCGATGAATGGCTGGATCGTGCCCTCCATGCGCGCGTTCACTGTTGGCGGGTACGTCCGGTGCACGACCTTCGGATAGGCGAGCGCGTCATCCTTCGCAACGTTAATGAACTCGACGGTGTCGAGGTTGCCGTACTCATCGGTCGCGTTCGCCCCAGCGGCCTTGTAGCTGTATGAAGACAGGGTGAAAAAGTCTGGATATTGTTGAGACATCGTGCTTACCCGAAGGACATCCCGTCGTCGCCTTGTTCGTACTTCAACTTTTCTTCCAGCGGGAGAGCCATAGTCTCTGCACCCATGTTGAACATCCCCTGTACCTCTTCATCGACACCATGGTTCTTGAGGCTACACAAAGGTCACTCACTGTCTTCTATGGTAGGCGCTAGGATGGGCACTTACTACCAGAACCCTAGCTCAGTCGCGGCTTTCCAGAGCGTATCGATCTCGCTTTTGTCACCGGCTTTCAGCAGCTCGTAGTCGACGACAAGCAGAGGGTGAGTAGGCACGTCGTCGGGGAAGGGCGGGAAGTCAATGAGGCCGGGCATGTTGTCTGGAGGGTCGCAACTAAGTCAGCGCGATACGAGATGAGGGATTGTCCCGCAGTCGTGTTAAGCCATTTATATGTGGACCGTGCGCACTCTGGAGCGGTGTCCGAGCGCGAATGTGTGCGTCCGGGCCTCGCTTCTGCCTCCACACAGCTTCTCACAGTCTGTCTTCCTGCGGGTTTGATGGAATATCTACATTGCACGGGCTCACACGAGAGTTCGTGGTGTAAAGCCTAATTACTCCGTTTGGCCTGCGGCATTTCCCCAAGGAAGTAGCTGTTGCACGTTGCGAATGCGCAAGGGGATCATATGTGCATTTGTATGGCTCCGGATCAGTCGTTCTGATCGTGACGGTCGAAATACAATCTCTTTCAGCCGCGGCATCAAAGTGGAGGAAGGATTGTCGTCATGGACCAGCCAGCTGGATCGGAAGGTTCCATCCAAGTCTAGGTGCGCGTGCGAAGGTATGAATGGGTGTTAGCCAAGGCAACGATCGACCTCAGCACTTGATGGTAATGCTAGACACAGCGATCGCGATCGTGACTGGGCACACAGAGGGTGTTGACGCAACCTACGCCAGGGTCGCAAGAATGCTGCCCGTATGTAGACCCAAGGAGTTAGCATACGAGCGGCGACACACTTGCTGGGGTCGTTCCAGGGAGTACTAGTCTCGAATCATGCTGGGAGCGCGTCGAGAACCCCGGCGTTCGGAAATGCCTACTAGTAGGGACGGCACGGTTCCCCACTAGGCCTTGAAGTGAATGTAAATTCATTCGTTCACCGAATACAACGCCCGTCCAAGTCGGGGCAAGGAGAGGGTCGTGTATCGATAGCAATGAATGTAATGAGAAGCGCCGGGTTCTCTGTCAACGCGTCTCGCGACGCGCGTGCATACTTATGCATCTTCGTTCCGACGCACGGTCCGTCTAGTAATACTGTAATACTAGCGCTCACGCAGTGAAGTACACCTTAGCTGCTTTCAATGTTGTTAGATATCGACACCACTAAGCTACGTGAAGTGGTCAAGAGGCTGCAGCGCCCACGTAGAGTCCGGGCCCGTCAACGCGCGTCGGAAGGCTGGTCGGAAGATCAGTCGCGAAGGAGGCAAGCGCGTGAGACGCGTCGAAGTTGAGAAACTGGCGCTTCTCATTGCATTCGCAATCTGCTGTAACGCTGTGAGTTGAGGTGCATATGATATGCCGGCAACAAACATGTTTTAGTAGAGGTTCCAATGACACGGCGCACAGTGTAGCCTCAGAGATCGACTTGGAGCGATACCCAATTGGCTTAGCCTCCAAGGCAGCTTGACTTTGTACGTCCAACCCACAGTCGCGGTCCATTTCAACGCGGTCAGCTGACACCTACAGACGCGCGCGTTGACAGCGTCAGAGCGTCACCCCCAGACGCTGGGATTTTGACGTGCTCAGAGACTGGTGCAAATAGGAAAGGCGAGAGACGCACATTTTTCCCTCCCCGATTCCAGCGGCTGAGGCTAATTGGAATCCGCACGATGTTCTCTCGATTCGACATGGCGCCTGAGACCGATGTGTGCAAGTAGCCTCGCTTCACAAGGATATGACTGACGCCACTGACGTATTCAGGAGACGCCCAACCCATAGTCGCGCCATGTAGAGACCTGGCATCATTGATAGTTACGCTGGTTATACCGATGTCTTTCATTTTATCCACGTCGCATATCCCAGATAATATCAGAGACCATCCCCGATTTACTGGAATCCGTTCACGCCGAACGCAAACTCCTGGAAGATTTCGAGCGGAAACGCGTTCGCAATCGCGGTGTAGCCCGCGACGTTCGGGTGCAAATAGTCGCCCGAGTTGTACGCAGGGTTCAGCTGTGTCACGTTGCTGGGGTCGCGCACGATCGCGTCAAAGTCGACGACCGCATCGAACGTGCCGCTGTCCCGAATCCACGCGTTCACGCGCTGGCGCGTCACCTCGCGCTGCGCGTCCGCGTACGGCTGGATCGTGTCGTTCGGCGCGCCGAACGGCGTGATCGTCGCCGCGAACATCGGGATGCCGAACGCATGCACGCGTGTCACGATCTGCTCGAATGCCTGGATCAGCCGGTCGCCGACGACCTGCTGTGAGTACACGTCCGTCGCCGCGGTCCCGATGTCGTTCACGCCCTCGAAGATCATCGCGTACCGGATGCCGGACTGCGCGAGCACGTCCCGGTCGACGCGCCCGAGCGCGTTCGGCCCGAGTCCGTCGTACAGAATCCGGTTCCCGCCTGCTCCCTGGTTGAGTACCGCGATGTTCGCTGTGAATGGATTCTCTTGCATCCGTCTTAGGACCAAGTCGGGCCACCTGCAACATTATCAACACCTCTCGGTACTGTGCCTCCCCTGAGAGGTATATACCTGTCGTTCTCGTCGGTGTCACTACCACGGCCATCGGTAATACTGTCACCGACAATTGCGAACCCGCTCGACGTCGAAGATGACCAAGCCTCGAGCCCGCTTATGAAGAACCTGGGGTATCATCCCCGTGATTAATTCTATGAATTATCCATGGAGAGCTGTAACTCACCAATGCGCTTCATACTGCGTCGAAGGGTCCGTCAAGTTCAGCGCATCCACGTAGTTTCCGAGACTGTAGTACGTGTTCGTCCGGCTACCCGGGTGGCTTGTAATATAGAAACCCTCCTGCCCCTGCTCGGTATACAGCGTGACAGTGATCATGGTCTGGTTCGCGACAGGGTAGTAGATCGGGTCCGACACGACCTGTGCGCCGTTCGGAATGATGATCGATGTGTTCCCAGAGAACGTGAGCGGCACAGACGAGCCGGGCACGATCTGCGGCGAGCCCGCGGCGCCGTCGAGCGGCATGGCGATCGCGACCTGCGTGATAGGCAGGTCGTTCACCCCGAACGCGTTCGAGATGCGCAGGCGGATGTAGGACTCGGCGGCGATCGACGTGTGGATGGTCTGGCGGATCGTCGAGTTCGTGAAGATTGAGCCCGTCCCGTTCTGCCCAGCCACGGGCCGGGGAGTCAGTATACTGGAACTGGGACGGTGCATGCAGGGACATACGAAGGGTGGGTTCGGTACGTTGTAGTACTCGGTTAGTTGGGGCATGGTCACCCAGGTGTCGACCCAGTGCCCGGCGGGCACCGCAGCGACACCAAGCAGGGCTGCAGCGACAGCGACGAAGTACAGCGGGGAACGCATGGCTGTAGTCTATGAGCCGTGTCGGACGCATCGAGCATCGAAGAGGCCTCGGGCTATAAGGGTGTGCTGTCCGATGTTTTGCCGGCGCGAAGTGTCATCAGCACTGCATTAGCTGACCTTGCCATGGGTGCCGCGATGATTTTCCAGAGGCTATATGCGGTGGCACTGGCTGCGAGCGGGTAGTAGGATGCGTACCTGCCTTGGGAAGCGTGCTATCTCCACCAAATTTGACCGCAGGCCTAAAAGCGATTTAGTCGTCGAGGGCGGGCAGTCGACACGGCGTGCAGTTTTACCGACACGCTTCGGACATACTATATTCTTGATGCATCTGAATGTGAGAAGACAAGGCTGCCGGAGATATTGCTGGGAAGGGGAACCCGTGAACATGAAAGCTGAGAGCCATCCACTCGTCGGACATGGCCCGAAAATACATAGCACGACATCCAGAAGGCGACCCCGTTTCTGTCACAGCCATACAAGAGACATAGCCTGTCCTTGAATTAATCATCTCGAATCTCGATGGCTAGACCTCCTGGTTTTGTCGCGAGTCGCCAAGATGCGCAGTGTCAAACACCAGACGTATGGCCCCACGCCTCTAGATCGCACGATTTGTAGATGGTCTAGAGATGCGATGAGAAGGCGATATCCAAGCAGAATAACAGGTCGTGAGTCCTTCGTTGCCCGGTCACTATCGGTGAAGATGGGACGAGAGACTCAGAGAGGTCAATATGTGCAAGACTCGTAGCCCCAAGATGTTTTAGTTGTTGGTAGCACTGTCATGGAATCAACGACGCAAGTGCAGGGGGAGCAAGAGTGTAGGTCAAAGGCAGAGGTCGCGCTCAGTCGTGGTGTCGGGCATCGCTGCACAGAGGGACGAGGAGGAGAAGGAGGAGGCTCGGTAAGACCGGCCCGGGCTGCCACGTAGCATCACATGACGCACATCGGGCCGGGATCTCGACGCCTAATATTCAATAGGGTGAGAGATCTGGGCCCGATGGAGAATGGCAACGTGGCCGAATGAAGTGGCTGCGAAGTCGGATGTTCAACTTCAACCCCATTCTGTCCCTCGGGATCCAGTTCAGACTTGCTGTATTACCTCTGACAACCTCTACACCCTGCATCTATATTGCTACTTGCCCCGACTGATAGTTCTGTGACCAGAAGACAGCAACAGACAGCAATATGCTGCTGCGGCTCCCACTCCTGCTACCATGCCTCCTCGTTATTGTTCTTTCTGGAGCGAGTGCAGACCCAAACGCTGGTGCCCTCTATCCTCCCGGCCTGCAGCCCCTCATTAGCAGGGCAAATGCACTGCTCTCCGTGGGCCAATTCAACGATGCAGCGAAAGCATACTCCGATGCGATAGGTGTGTCTCCGGTTTCGTGGCTGACGGCACTACTTTGGCAACACTGCTAAGCATCATACCAATGGGTTTTCAGAACTATCCCCAGCGGACTACCTGCTCTATTACAAGCGTGCGACGGCATACTACTCCCTGAGCAGGCACCAAGCTGCTCTCGCCGACTTTGACAAAGTCCTCTCGCTCACGTCCGACTCCTTCGACAAGGCGTATCTTATGAAGGCACGTATTCTTGCCAAGGAGGGTCGCTGGGCGGAAGCACGCGAAGCGATCAAGAAGTACATGGCGAAGAACAAGGATGCCGACTCGCAGGAGGTGCTCTACTCCATCAGCGAGGGCGAGATGTCAGCGAAGAAGGCGGGCCAGGCGATGAAGGCCAAGCTCTGGAACGCATGTGTGGAGGCGGCGTCAACAGCGCTCCTCACTGCGTCGCATTCTGCGGACCTCAGGCAACAACGTGCGGACTGCTCGCTGGCGGCGGGAGATGTGGAGGCAGCTATCGGAGACCTCACGTGCGTTCCATGTCGTTCTCGGAGCGAGGCGTGTCTGACGTGCCACCGGCAGCCGACTGACGCACCTCACGACGCCATCCACGTCCCTGCTCATGAAGATCTTCCGCCTTTCCTACTTCCTCGGTCCCTACTCCCCCGGCGACACCCAATCTACCGCACTGACTACCCTGAAACAATGCCTACACTTCGACCCCGACTCCTCCCAATGCCTCCCTGCGCATCGACTGGTGAAGTCGCTCAACAAGTCCTTCAAGAAGCTCGAGAAGAGCATGGAGAAGGAGGACTGGGCCGCCGTCTCGGACCAGCTCAGCGGTAAGACGGGCTTCATCGCGACGTACGAGAGCGCGCTCGAGCAGCACACCTCGCGCGCGGCGCTCGGCCTTCCGCCCGCGATCCCGCTCCCCTCCGCGAAGCGCACGTCCCCGCGGCGGGCGGCGCTCCTCAAGGCGATCTGCCGCTCCTACATGAAGAAGAACGACGCGGGGCGGGGCGAGCGGTGGTGCAATGCGCTGCTCGAGATGGAGGGCATGGAGGACGACAGCGACGCGCTGATCGTGCGCGCGGACGCGCTCCTCGCGAAGGAGGAGTGGGAGGAGGCCGTGCGCGTGCTCGAGCGCGCGTTCGAGGCGAGCGGGCGGTCAAACCGTGAGATCCACCAGCGGCTCCAGAAGGCGCAGCGGCTCCTGAAGCAGTCGCGGCAGAAGGACTACTACAAGGTGCTCGGCGTGTCGCGCAGCGCGGACGCGAAGGAGATCAAGAAGGCGTTGTGCGTAGCACCGTTCTCTCGCTCGTTGGTCCGCGTGCCCGGTGCTGACCTCCGTTTACAGCCGGAACGCCGCCCGGAAAGCGCACCCCGACAAGGGCGGCAGCGAGGCGAAGATGGCCGCGGTCAACGAGGCGTACGAAGTGCTCAACAACCCCGGTACGTCCCTTGCCTGTCCAGCCCGTCGCCCGTCTGACACGCCCCCCCCCGCCCCCCCGCAGAGCTCCGCGCGCGTTTCGACAATGGCGAGGACCCGAACGACCCGATGGCGCAGCAGGGGGGGCAGCCGTTCCCCGGCGGGCCCGGCGGCGCGCAGTTCGCGCAGTTCTTCCAACAGGGCTTCGGCGGCGGCGGTGGTGGAGGCGGAGGCGGTGGATTCCCCGGCGGGTTCCAATTCCACTTCAGCCGTGGCGGGCACTGAGTGCTCGTTCGGTCCTGCGACACCCACCTCTCCCGGTCCCTCCGCGCATCCTACCTTCATCCGGTCGTTTCCTCGCATCCCACGTCTCCACCTCGCATTGTACACCATCATATTCACGCCCGTGCCATGTTGTAGTAATCCAGACTTTCGGACACTCTGTCTGTGGTTTTGCCTGGTGTGTGGTCCGGACTGACTGCCACAGTTGTCTTGCGGTGCGTCGTCACCGCGACGCGGACGCGCGGTGATGGTCGCCTCGGAGAAGAGAGGTAGGGACAATTGCGCTTATCGTTACATGACCAGCGGCCGCTCTCGCTATTTCAGCTGGAGGCTTCTTTTTCATTTACAGAGCGCTGTCGAGCCGGGAGCAGTCCCGTTCTAAGTATGTGGAAGTCAACCTATTGTTGAAGCAAGGATGTATGACACAAAGGTGCGTACAGCTAACAGTGGTCTGTATGTGTTTCACTGACTGTGGATATGAAGATGCAGGATGGTTGTGCAGTGACGACTCACGACTCGGAGAAGTCACCCCGGTGTATCACTCTTCTGTGAAACGAACGGCCTCGCGACTCGCGCGTCGAGAGCTTCTTGATCATCTTAGTAAGTGGTGGTGTCCGCAAACCTTGACCATGTCTCGCTAGCCCGCCATACACTATCCTAGCGTGGACTCTGCCAGGCCATTTTCTGCGGCAAAAGTCACTGTCCAGTCACTTCGGCCTATTTAGGAAATGCTGGACTTTCTGCCGCCGGCAACCTAGATCGCGTCGGTCGGTAGCAGGCACTTACTACATCTCGGCCATCTCGAACTCATCGTCTCCGTCGTATATCCGCATCTATGAGTCTGAGGTTGTCTGAGGATGTTCTATCATGGTGCGTGTACGCCGCAACCAACGCCTCAGCACCGCGCTCAGCCTTAATTGTCTAGACTGACAATACCCGCTATTGTACGATCAGAATGTGTGCCGCCCGGTGGCATCACGAGACACTTCTTCGGGGCCGTCGGATAAGTGAAGAGCTTAATCTGGACGTTGCATTGTTCTCCTTCGGGCACCCTGAGAGGACGCGCACTGCGGGTGCGCTGTTTTTACGACACCCATTGTACGTCCATGACGAACTCCACGATCAAACGGGCTGTCCCTTTGTGTCCCCGGGCTCCGTGCTTGGCGCTGGGCTACGAGGCGGGGACGCTCCCAGGGCATATATGGGCCTGAGCGGGAGCATCCTCATTCCATTGCCTCGGGTCCCTTCGTTCCTGCCTCACTCATCTCAGCTCAGCTCACTCTCCTTACGCTCCTTAACGCAACACTCCCTCGCCATGTCTCAGATTGGCTGCCTGCCCGTCGGCATTAGGGCCCACGCGACCCGTCGTGCGCACCGCCTGAACGTCACGCCACCGTACTACTCGTTCGACCTGCCCAAGTCGGGGCTTCGGCTCGTCGTGTGCGACAAGCCCTCCAACCCGAAGGGCTATCGCAATCTCATCAACGTCGTCGACCACTTCTGCGTCGACGTCCTCCGGCATAAGAAGGCACGGAGATTCCTGTTCATCTCCGTCATCCTCTCGTGAGTACCACCCGGTCTCCTTCCCCCGGCCCTGCCCTTACATGGCCCGCCTGTACAGCGAGATCGCACACACCTCCGACGACCCCATGGAGCCCCCGCACGTACTCGTGAAGTTCACCCTGCCCTCCGCGAACGGCCTCGCGCAGGCGATCCCCGCACACATCTACCTCACGGGGCCGCTGCCGCACGCCAAGATCGACACGACTTGCGTCTTCTGGAAGGACGCAGAGGAGATCGCTGAGCACGAGATCCTGGCATCGCACCAGGCCATTAACTTGCGCCTGGACACGCTTGGTGAGTCGCCCTCCTATTGGGACATAGATTCTGCATGGCTGACCCTGGGCCGCGCATCTGTCAGACTACTGCTCGTTCCCCTCAGAGCAGATCCCCCACCTGTAGCCACTATGCCACGACATCATCTGGAACGATAGGACACGCCTAATGCATACCCGGTTTGTAGCGATTCCCATCACTACTGGTATGTCCTGCCCTCTGCTATGATGACCCCCCTGTTATTGAGAACGTCGCACAGGTTGGCAGGCCCACCATGTAGCACTGACTCTTTCACGAACTGTAATGCGTCGTATTGCTATCGGATTGCTTTGTTGTCTGCATTACCGCGAGATCGTCTCCATACGCAGCTCGTGTAGCAGGGGGCCGCGCGGATGTCATCCAGAACGTCTGTGACATCCGTCTGTTCGGAGCCTCGTCTGTTACACCTTCACCTTCTATAGACTGCTTCCTTACCATACGCACGAGGTGCCGTCCACGCTCGCCCTTCTGTTCTGACCTCACTGGTTCCTCCTGATCTTTGGTATGTGTGGGCACCTCTAGCGCACGGCACCGCAGTGAGTTTGTCACTGGTCGCGGCCGCCATTGCGACGAAGTGAATTGCATCGTAGATGAGCATATCCGTAGGCCATCAACAGTAGTCCTAACTAGACAAGCTAATAGTACAAAGGATCAGAGCACACTCAGTTTGTTTGTGACAGTCCGTTCCGACATAGATTCCAAGAAGCTACACCACAGTGCATCGCGCTGTGTTTCCTCAGCACTCCGCGATTCGCCACAACGTATGTCCCTTCGTCAATGCTGCCCTCACATCCACTCATCAAAAGTCTGCTTCAACGCATAGACAAACGACCGCTCACCAACGTCGCGCTCCCCCACTCCTGCGGCTCGTCACTCATCTCGAAAACAATCTCCCCTCCGTTTGCGATGTCCTGGTGCGCGAGGACGGGCTGATCGCGCGGCACGCCGTTCACGGTGAGCGACTTGATGTACGGCTGTGTCGGAGCCCCGGGCGCAGAGATGACGAGCGGCTGGATCGCGTTCGGGAAGGATACCGTCACTTTGTCGAAGAACGGCCTAGGAGACCTCCCGTTGGGTGAGCAGACGAGGGGAAGCCGCGGGCATACTCACGTCCCGACGACGTCGCAGACATCGGGTCGACGGGGTAGAAGCCGAGCGCGCCGAAGATGTACCACGCGCTCGTCTGGCCGCAATCGTCATTCTGGGAGACAAGTACGATGAGCGACGCGGCCTCGTCTACATCGCGCACTGTGCTCACACCGGAGAGGCCATTGACGCTCGAGTTGTAGTTCGCCTCTGCAATCTGGCGGAGACGCGCCTGGCCCTTGGACGCTGCACCTGCCAGTGCGTAGAGGTAGGGTATGTGGTGTGACGGCTGCCAGTGCCCCGAGCCGATTAGCAGGGCCCACCAAATACCCGCACACCTGCACACTCGCCTCGTTCGTCTGATCGTTGTGCCCGCCGTCGAAGTGCTCGTCCAAGAACGCCACGAAGCTCGCGTTCCCGCCGCGGTGCGCGATCAGGTCGGGCACGTCCTGGAGGACGTCGAACGTGTAGATCCACATGTCGCCCTCTGCCCAGCCCTGGTCCTCGCCCGCCCACGCGCCGCTCACATTGCGCGCCTCCATGAACCCGGTGTCATTGTTGAAAATGCTGAAGGGGTTGATTTGTGAGCGGTTGCGGAAGAAAGTCGCATTCTCTGTGTGTCCGAGCAGCTCTGCGAGGGTAGCGACGGCGGAGTCGTCATCTGAGTGGCTCTCGTCAGTGAGGAGAAGTATGGTGGGGAGGAAATGGCGTACACGCGTAGTCAAGCGTGCGTGAAGCGGACTCAGAGTGGATGTCGTTTGCCACCCAGCCCCTCTCTTCGTACATGCTAGACAACCCGGCGCGTACTGCGTAGCCGACACCCTAATCGACAGTCAGCATGCGATACGACGACGATAGGGCAATTGCGCACCATCTGGCGATCGTAGTACCTGGGTTCAAGTAGCATATCAGCAAGGTACATGCACGCATCAGCATACACTCACGAGATTTTCCAGTCATCTACTGGTGGCACTGTGGCATCCTTGTATACGGCCGCGTAAGCAGTATCCAGACCGAAGCCAGTTACGTTCTTTATGGCAGCTTCAGCAACCATGGAATCCACATGCGTCCCAACCTACAACATATCCCTTGTTCAGTGCACCACAGCTACCAGAAATGGAACCATAGAACATCGCACCATGATGTTTGTCTCTACAGAGAGATCCACTGTTCAATGCATCCAAAGGTAAGCGGGGAACGTAGCGGCCCTCACCGACGATGTTCTTCCACATTGGTAGCCAACCACCCTCGAGGTAGTCCTGTAGCATGGAGCGGACCATGCCCTGCAGGCGCTCGGGAGCGAGAAGGATCAGCCATGCCCATTGGGCGCGGTATACGTCCTATGGGTGTGAACACGGTCGATGAGTACAAGCAAAAGGCACATGCGTGGGGCAAACTCACCCAGTTTGAATAGCCCGTGTAGGAGTCACCCTCATGAACGGTGTCGTCGTATCCGGAGTAGTACTGACCATCCTCATCTTGCTCATAAATGCAACATTGATACACCTGTCATAGAGAATTCCCCACCTGCATAGTATGAAAGATACCCGTATAGAGTATCGCCCTTTGGTCCGCAGTCGCACCCTCCACCTGTATTCTCCCGAGCTTCTCGATCCAGAGCTCCCTAGTGGCCTGCGCGGTCTGCTCCAAAGTAGTCCCGTACGGAATCTCGTTATCGATGTTATTCCTGGCTTGATTTATGGAGATGAACGACACCCCCACGCGGACGTCCACGACCCTCGCACCGTCGAAGCGTGCTTAAGCGCCCAACATAGGGCCCTCGCCACTCTGCGCACCGTCAATATTCGTACCGTTGTGTGCTATCCCATGAGAAGCGAAAGACGTGTTAAATCGCGCGCAAAAGTATCCAGCAAAGGACGGCGCAGGGTTTGGCCCGATGTCTTCGTCCTGTCGCTCGGAATTGCGCCCACAGATTTCGTTGTTTAATGGATCGACAGTGACAGAGCCAGTTGGATAGTTTACCCATGTTCCTACCGCAGTCTCCGGCGAGCCGATGACCGCCGGACGTGTAGCTTCGAGGAAAACGTACGGAGTGGAAGTGTTAGCAGGGAATGTGAAGCGAAGGTGGCCGACGCGGGAGGCTGGGATCATATGTATGGTTGTCAATCACGGAGCCAGATGCAAATGGAAAGGTGCGTACAAGCACTCATTTCAGTTTTGAGTATTCCACCACCGTCAGCCTTGCTTTCCTGGGTAAGCACCGCGTAGTAGTTCACGCTGACCGCTTCCATGCGTTCGTCACCATCGTGCACGATGTCCATCCCTCTATCCTGGAAAGCTTGCTTGACGGCGCCAATACCAGGCGAGACGACGACCTGGCCGGATTCACCCATCCAGATCGCTGGTTGGTGGGTGCCCTGAGAGTAGCTGACTCGGTGTCACGGGGCAGCACCATAGGCGTTATACTCTACCTGAAATCCATGGATGGAGGTGTAGGTGTAATTGTATGGCGTGACAGAGACACAATTCTCAGTCGTCTGCGCGACCCAACGCGTCATGGCAAAGGGAGGTGCAGTACTCGGTATCATTCCACCTGAGTTATCTGTTGAGTTGCCGCCATTACCAATGAGCCTGAATTTTTTGTTAAGATGAGAATGGTATGTGATGTTCAGAATATCAAACGCACGGATTCACTGCATCCACCTCGTCACTCGGAGGCTCCTTGAATGCTGAAGGTATGTCAAGCCCTGCTCGAGCGACGGCTGAAAAGACCGCTATCAGTACAGTCGTTCTCAGCTTCATGACCAGATTGTTCTGCTAGTTTGACGCGTGCAGAGCCCAATGACTAAACCACTAAAGCCAGAGAGGGGAATGAGGGGACGGACAGCTGCCAAGACAACAGGCGCCGAATCCGACTTATATGTGAATGACATGAATGCCCTGATCACATGACCGTTGGGCCGACCAGCAGACCCGCTTGCACGGTGGACGCTTGAAACGTGGAACAAGCATGGCTCACCTTCTCTTTCTTCCGTGGTTCTAGCAATGGGCATTTCAGGCCTGAATCTGCACCTCAAAAGGCATCTACCTGTACACCTCATCAGCACGGTATCCAGAAATGCATCCTCATTGGATGTGATATACCTCGCTAAACATAGCATATGGGCCGGCTGACTTGTACAAGGCAAATGGAGGCACGCGTTCCCTAGGTACAGTGGCGAAGTAGGAGCTTAATATCATCTACGCCGCGAGGAGGGGAATGATTTGCTTCCAACATAACACATGTTGAAGTGGCGAAGGTTCACAACTCTGGAGTATCAGAATCTAAACAACGCCGCAACAGGTCAGCAGTTGTATGATCTTCCGAAGAGTGACTCTATGGGCAGAGAATGACTCACCATGTGGTCAATGTAGCCATCCTGACCATCCTACCTGTTGGCTACAGTGCCTAGAATACGTGCAAAAGCTCGGAAGAGACTGGACTCAATGCCACATTGTTAGTAGCGCTCTCACCTTCATGTGCGGCCCATCCTTAACCTGTTATGACACATCGATCGATAGTGCAGCCTCGCCATCCAAGAGTCAACTTGTTGATATCGATATCATATCGCGGAAGGTTGGTGCTCCATCCCCTGACTAGCACGCCATGTCTCGGGCCCCTTGAACAGGTGTGAGCACAGCCATAGTATCCGACGTGTGTCACTTAGGCCCACCTTTCTATTTTTGATCCTCTGGTTCATGATCCTACGCGCGAACCACTCCTGGGCTGTCACCTCAGTCCCGAACTTGGCGCTTGGGCTGTTCGCGACCGCTGTCACGATAAGCGCGCGGTCCTCGATGAGCGGGCGAAGGACGATCGAGTTGCCCGGCCAGCGGACATACTGCGCTCGGGCCTTCGAGGGCGACCTAAATTTGCGGACCTGTCAGGAAACACCCTGGCTTAGCGGGGAGTAAGACGGCTTACACGACGCGATGGAGCTTAGACTTGAGGATCCCACCGCTGAGGATCGTCATCGCGTCGCCAAGATTGCAGATCGCATGGCCTGGAATGAACTGGCGTGCGTGCGCAACCCGCGCCGAGAACATGCGCACGTATGCAATGACAGTGACAGCGCGAGTCAGCTCAGGGCGCGAGCGGTGTCTGGCAGCGGATCGACGTCACTGCCAGGTGCTTGACCCAGGCACCATGACCTGCAGGCCTCCCAATCGATTATGCAGGAAGCATTGCGTGGAGCGTAGAAGGACGGTGAGCGCAAATATGTGCGGTAAATATAGACGTAACCTACGAGCGACCCAAAGTCGGTGTGCGAGCCTAAAGCCGCCTTGTCAGGTGTAGAGACCGCGGGCATAGGCGGGGACCTGATGCACCGCGCCTCGCTCCCGCTGTGCTCCCTCAAGTCATGCTTCGCTGAGAGTGTACCATCGGAAAGCCCAAGCTTCTCGTTCGGAACCGCAAGCAGGGCGTTGTTGACCTCGAGCAACTTCTCGATGAACAGCATGATGGTGGAGGCCATGTGGGCGTTGACAGTCGGTGGGTACGCACGGTGCACCTGCTCCGGCCAAGCGATCGCGTCGTCCTTGGAGACGTTGATGAACTCTGCAGTGTCCAGGATGCCCATCTCGTGCGTCGCGCAGCTTTGTAACTGAATGTGGGGAATGAGCTAGATGTAGGCATTGGGTCGCTGTTACTGCACCGTAACCAAAGGAGATGCCGTCATCGTCGTGCTCATACTTCATCTTCTCTTCCATCGGAAGGGCCATCGTCTCCGCACCCATCGCGAACATCTGCTCGACCACCTCTGCACTGGAGGAGATAGGCTTGCGCAGTCGACAGCTGCGTGTGTGCGACAGAGTCTAACGTGCCATCTGTAGAACGCTGTACCTGGCTCGTGACAAGGGCAAGCTTCGACAGTTCCTCGATAGCGCTTCCCCAGGTGTAGTCACGCGCAAGGAGACGATTCACGCTGAAGATAGGGCGCGAAACGTACGGTGTATGGGACGCTGCCTGGACGCGCTGTATGGGACGCTGCCTGGACGCGCTGTATGTCACTCCGTGACCATGGACAGGGAAAAACTCAGAAAGTAGACATACCGACAACGGTGAGAATCATGTGTTGGTCACAGTAACGGTGCCCCGACAAGCACGGATGAGAAAATGGACGAAGCACGCGGTGCCGTTAGATAGCCCATGCGATCAGCTCATACCAATGTCAGTACGAATGCCGCCCCGACGCTCGCATGCGCAGTATTGGCATTCGGATAGTAGATTGTCGAGGGTCATTCATAGCACGCCTGCAGGCATGTCAGAACGTGACAGTGAATAGACATCCCCATTCTACTTGCAGCAAGGCATCGGGGGGCTGTCCGCCAGAAATAACATACCCAATTACACCAGTCCGGCTCATAAAAATGCATTCTTCACGCGACATGGCGGCGTAGAAGTGAAATGACATGCACGTATGGGCGGTGCAGAGCCCATATTTGTGCTAGCTATGTATCAGATACATTACTTTGGTTCAGACAGCACCCGATGCTTATGAGTGCTTCTGATACAAGACCCCTCTATGAACAGGGCGTTCTCGTAACGTAAATCCGCCAAAGGCACAGCCTACATGTTTAACGGATATAGAGTAGAACGCGCGGTGGCAGGCGCAGACCTCTTGTCTGAGCACGAGGCCGAACAGCATGGCCCAGTCTTGTTCTCTCTTACGAGAGGTCCTTGTTCTCTAGTTCTAGGCGGCGGCCTTGTTCTCTCGCTCCAGGCAGTGAGACTCGAAACAGATGGAAAGGCGCTGTCAGGATGATGCAGATACGGGACCCCAGGCGATGACTCTGCCGTTGTGATAAGTGCCTTGCATACACTGCGCAACTGTACATCCAGCGTCGGATGGAGGCACCCAATGAATTGAATGTACAGCTCTTGTTGATGAAGTATCGAACTTGATCAAGTCATTGTCGATCTACAAAGTCGGTGCCTATCACCGGAGACGGCCAAATGATTCTGGGTGTCACACGAAGGTAATATGAGAGTGGCAGTCATTATCACTGCAAAGAAACCATCCTTTCCCATAGGTTTCCCGATCAAATAGACTTTGGAAAGGCATTATGGGCGGTGATTCCGCTCACTTCGGCAAGTTACAAAGGCTATGATATCCTTTTCACCAGTCGTTCTTGTTGAGTGGAAATGATGGTTTCTTTGTAGTGTATAGGATCTGCAACTTTCGCCCGGAAGCATGTTGTTAACATGTGTATATCACGTCAAAACATGCGGACATTCAAAACATTTTGAGTGGGCAGGAAAATGCAGGGTCCATACCGACTCTCCTTCGTATGGGTGCCACTTCACGCAGCTCGTTCCGTTTGGCCATGCCCCCGGTGAGCGAGAGGGAGGAGGTGAATTTGTATCGCGGGCACATAACTTCGGAACCGGTCCGATGGAGGAAGGTGAGGCGCTGGCGCCTGCCCGACCTTGAAGTCACTGTCTCATCTACGGAGAGAATAAGCGGCACATAGGAGGAGGAAGCACTGCAACGAAACTAGACTTTCCCATGGGTTTCGTGATATCGGAAAGGCATTCAAAACGGGGATTTCGCTCGTTTAGGCAGGTGGAAAAGGATAAGGTATCCTTTCCGCACCCCCTTGCCGTTGAATGATTTTGTTGTAGTGAAGCTCGACGCGTGCGGGGGTGTTCATGAGGAGAAATGTGCTACCGAAGCCACCCCTGCATGCAGCCACCGCAAAGAAACCATCCATTTCCATCGGTTTCCCATTCAAGATAGACGTTGGAGTGGCATTCGAAACGGTGAGATATATAGCTCATTCAGGGAAGTAGAAAAGGCAATGATATCCTTTCCGCCACCCTTTCTCATTGAGCGGAAAGGTCGGTTTCGTTGTAGTGGCTAGCGCCCCCAACTGGCCGTGGGGAAACTCGGGGCCAGCAGACCACACCGTGGTGGAAAGGAGGACAAGAAAACGGCAGAGGACTCGGGGTGGGAGTCGCAAGACACTCGTAACGGACAAGGTAAGTGCGCACCTTGCAAGGGCCCCCGGCCCGGCGAGACACAGGCCGCACATCCGCCGCTGACGTCCTTGGCTGTCGAGTACGGTTTGCGCATAGGTCATGGCGCTGCGGGATGATAAGGTTGCGTCGGGTCTGGGTGTTCTCCATCTCATGATGAAGATGATAGCATTACAGCACACGCCGTCGACACCGCGCAATGGCGCATCAGCCAAAGTGCCTTGGAAGACTGGCGGCGCATCGTCGAGTAGCAGCCAGCGCATCGACGGTGTGACACTGCGTGCGAGGACAGGATGAGTTTGTCGGTCGTCCATGGACTCGGAGTCGGACGTCGGCAAGGTGGATGAGCGGAAAAGGCAAGAGGGGGGGACGACGAGCTGGACGACGGGGACGACGATCTGGATCGCGCACCCCACGGACGATCTTGGCGATCGGTGCTCGCGGACTTGTGGACGACTGTATTTGCACGCGGAGCTGGATCTTGGACCGCGAGCCGATCGCCCAGATCGTGGAAAGCGGCGTCTTCGACGACGACGGCGAGATTGAAGCTGAAGTTGAAACGAGAGGCGGAAGGGGCGGTGGGCAGCCTGCAGCGCACTGCTGGGCCATGTCGGACGTTGGCTGGGTTCGTTCCCTCCCGGCAAGATCCGGCCCGGCGTCCTGTAAGTGCGCACCTTGCAAGGGCCCCCGGCCCGGCGAGACACAGGCCGCACATCCGCCGCTGACGTCCTTGGCTGTCGAGTACGGTTTGCGCATAGGTCATGGCGCTGCGGGATGATAAGGTTGCGTCGGGTCTGGGTGTTCTCCATCTCATGATGAAGATGATAGCATTACAGCACACGCCGTCGACACCGCGCAATGGCGCATCAGCCAAAGTGCCTTGGAAGACTGGCGGCGCATCGTCGAGTAGCAGCCAGCGCATCGACGGTGTGACACTGCGTGCGAGGACAGGATGAGTTTGTCGGTCGTCCATGGACTCGGAGTCGGACGTCGGCAAGGTGGATGAGCGGAAAAGGCAAGAGGGGGGGACGACGAGCTGGACGACGGGGACGACGATCTGGATCGCGCACCCCACGGACGATCTTGGCGATCGGTGCTCGCGGACTTGTGGACGACTGTATTTGCACGCGGAGCTGGATCTTGGACCGCGAGCCGATCGCCCAGATCGTGGAAAGCGGCGTCTTCGACGACGACGGCGAGATTGAAGCTGAAGTTGAAACGAGAGGCGGAAGGGGCGGTGGGCAGCCTGCAGCGCACTGCTGGGCCATGTCGGACGTTGGCTGGGTTCGTTCCCTCCCGGCAAGATCCGGCCCGGCGTCCTGCCCCTGCCGCGAGTTGCGCCCTTCCTCCATCCACGCCGTGCATACGGTGACGCGTCCCCGCCATTGCAACGCCTCGACGAGCCATGACGCATGCTTCCTGGGCGCCTCCCCACGGACGCAACACATCCCATTGGCTGCCTCCTCCGATCGCGTCCCCCGTGCTCCACCCCGTTTCCCCCTCGACACGCCGTTTCGCGCTTCGTACGACTTGCTGCGACACCCTTGCTCACCGCATCTTCGCGCTCTGTCCGCATCCACTCTCCACTCGTCGCTCTGCCTATCCCCCGCTCGCACCACCTCTGTGCCTTCGACGACCCTCACGGTGTCCATCCGCCTGCATGCTCTCAGAGCCGGCACACCAAGGGCACGATCCCCGCGCCGTCGAGCACGTTCAGCGTTATGCGTGTGGGCAACATCCCGCTGCTTTGCATCACCGTATGTACGCCCTCCGACGCACGCACCGCACCGAGCACACTCCCTACCGCCCTGCGCGGCGCCCACCTCCTCATGTACGTGTACTCGTCAGCTATATCTGCGGAAGAGAACACACCACGCCGGCTAACTACCACCTTGCATTCGCAGCGCGCCCCGAACCCTCGCTCTCCCATCACAGATGCCATTCCGTCCAGCCCACATCCATCATCGCCCACTCTCGCGGCGGTGCGCCACACCATTCTCCTCCCTCCGACCCGCCATCACCCGTGCTGCTTCCCCTGCGTTCCATCTCTACAGCTTTCGGCCGTACGAATGCGACGCCTCGCGCATGACACCGGGAGCAACCATCCTTCCCGCGCACGAGTTCACTCTGCTTACCGTGTACGTGCGCGCACACCATCGACCCAACCGGTATGGCGGCTGCACAGAACAGCTGTACAAACCCGCTCAAGGTCAGCACTCGCCACCTCGCTCGCTCGCTCGCTTACTCACTGGCCCGACTTTCCTCACAGCAAGTGCCCGCGTGTGACCTACGCGAGTGCCCATCCGCGTTAGCACTCGTCCGACAGAGTCCAGGAGACGCAGCAACGTACCATTCCAACCGTGGGCGGCGCGGACGACGATGACTCGAAGCGGCGGGCGGAGACGGAACAAGGTGAGAGGGGAGGGAAGGTGGAAGGAACTGGGGAGACGAGAGAGATAGCTGGGTGACGAGATGGTGAGTCCCGCTGCACCTTTTATGCACCCTGCACCTGCCAACGCACCTCCTTCTTGGTAGTAGCGCGGGAGCGCATCTCGCGAACAGCCAGACAGCGCGGTCGCGAGGGACGACGACGCCGCGCGGCTGCGAGATCGGCCCAGCGATCCCATCCTCCTCCCCCCTCTTCTCCGCCGACTCTGAATCCTGCCCACCCGACGTGACGACGGTCTGATCCCGGTCGCGCAGGAGACCTGCACAACGTACAACCCGCGCGCGATGTACTGTACCCGTGTCCACCAGCCTGCCGAGCGCCGTCAACAACGCACCCCGCTGCGTACCGCGCGTCGAGCGTTCGGACCTCGGCGACCCGCAATCCGTCCGCGGCGACGGGATGCTGGTAACCTGAGAACGCGTAGGCCCACCCTGCCAGTGGGTGGGGAGCGCAACCGGCCGCACGCTGAGCGGACGTCCTTGCCTGCCGATCCGCGCGGGGTCCTCTCCGGGTCGCCAGCACGACCAGATTGAGTGCACACGATGCTCGCTTCTGAGCGACCACTCATGTGGAGGTCTCGTGCGGCCCGGCGAACGGGCGCGGCTGTCGGGCGTACGTGCGGGAGCATGTCACGGCACACGCCTAATAGTACCGTTGCTCATGCAATCGGGCGAGACGTGTCGGTGAGCCGCTCTTGTCGCATGAAGCCGGTACAGACGTACTAACGTGTAGCGGACCACAGCGACGATCCTCCCCTTCTTCTCTGTCTCTCTCTGCCGACTCCTTCCTGTACCTACCTACCCGACGTAGCGACACTGATCGCGGTCGCGCAGGAGACCCGCGCGAGATACGAGCCGCACGGCTGGGCCTGTGTGGGCAGACGACCGTCGGCCGGTCTGCGTGTGCCCGCGTCCTCCCGGTTGAACGGCACTTCCCCCTTGCGAGCACCGCGGCGTGCGCCCATCCCGCTCGCTTTGGTCCTTGGCGAGCGCAGAATATCCGCGCCCGTGTAGGCTTACGTCTGACCAGGCCGCGCGTAGGCAGGGCAGCGTGCGCGGAGACGGCGTCCATTGCAGCGGGTGCTGATCGGGTGAGCCGCGCGCAACAGCAGTGCGGACGTGTCTGATGGTCGTCGGTCGCAGCGTGGGGAAGGGACAGCAGGGCTGCAGGAGGAGAGCAGAGTGTGGAGGTTGGGGAACAATTGTGTGAGTCCGTCGCCGTGGCACACAGCCGGTACAGCTATGTGAAATGACCTCGCGACAGGGTCACTCTGAACGGCGGGCACAGCATGCGAAGGTCGGGGTATCATGAACATGCCGCGGTCGGGTGCATCGACAGTGACATCAGTACCTTCATGGTATGCTTTGCCCGCGCTCTGCTCCATGCGACCCTGCTTGCTCTCCACTGCCCTTCGTGCTCCCTGCGCGTCTCGCCGGCCGGCAGGGTCAGCTCCACATTGCGACGACCCACAATGGCGGTGGTACGTGTGTGGCGACGAATCGCGCTCCTCGACGGCGACGGTGGCGAACCACACGACCTGGGCAGCGGGCGCGAGCGCAGGCCCTCGCGATGCACTCGACGTGGCCCGCGATGAGCTGTGTAAGGTCTGCGTTCGCGAGGCGTTGTGTGGAGTGGAGGAGTGGTGCCGCGTAGTAGAATGTGTTCCGTGCGTGTACATAGCTGTTTATCGTCTAATCCAGCTGGTGCCCTTCACGCCTCGTCGTCACCCTTCAGTGACCTCCGTGGATACGGTATGTACATACATCGTTCCGTGTAAGCCGTGCCGCTGTGGGTGTACGGTGGAGGCTCGTCGTTTGTGTCTCCGCCGGGGAGACAAATCGTGCCAGTGGCTTCAAGGTGCCGATGATGATTCGCATCGAGAGGTACGTGTCGTGACTTTTGGAGATACCTGTGTCTTGGAAGACATAGAAGCTGAATGACTGCAGCTTGGAAGATGGGCGAGAGCCGAGTTTGAGGTTGCACATCCACCTCCAGTCACGCGTTGAATCGCCGTTGCCGGCGGCCTCTGATATTCAACGTACCGGTCGATTTCCGCCAGGGGTTCCGCTGAGTGGAAGGTGCAGTGTTTCCAAGTGTCCGGCATCTCATGCGTTGACGCGAGTGCCATGGCGCAAGGGGTCGGATCTTGTGTACTCGACCAGACTTCGGTATTTGCTCTCGACACCCTGCAGCGAGCAACCTGCTTCACTGGCTTTGTAGCCTGGATGGGACCGATTTCTGTATGTATCTAGAGTACAATACTTACTTTGTTGTCCGATAGCATTGCCATCGAGCCGCCCGGGTCACTGCAGTAGGAGGGTTCAATCCAGACGCAATCCGTCGTGTTGATTTGTATGGGCAAGCCAGCAAAAAGCTGACACGACGAGAAAGAACTACGATTCGCACTTACCTCCCTGTTGCGATGTCATCACACCCGACTCATACGAATGTCCAACGCAGTAACGATTCATTTAAGTCAACGACGAGCTCATATTCATTTCCAGGCATACAATGAGCAAGAACGACGGGCACTGCATACCTGAAACAAAGTGTAGGCACATTGGCGCGCTCGTGTTTCGTGGCATGGTCTTGTTGCTGTAAACATACTTCGTCGCGCCCTGCCGTGCGTCGCGCATTCTGAAACACTGAAAAGGCTGGTAACACATGTTGGACCATCCCGCCTTGCGTTCAGCAAGCTCGGGCTATGGTCGAAGGAAATCGCTAGCATGCACGGTCCATTGCACGGCTCGACTCAGGCTCCTTCCGAGTCGGCTCCAAGCTTGACACTTGGGCCAGAAGACTCCGGCTACTGTTCATCCGGGTGTACTCATCAGCTGGCTCTGGCAAATCGTCGCGCTAATGCAGATTTGTCAACCGAGTGGCCCAACGAAACAGTTGCCCTGCGCACTCACGCGCTGTGACTGATAGTCTTTGGCACCGGCGGCTTCGGAAGGGAGAGGATGTCAGTGTTATCGAATGGATGGTGTCGTACGTACACCATCGTCCTCTCAACCATTACAGCATCCTCACGCTGATGGTACATGTAGCCTTGATGCCATGTACGGGTACTAAGATGGCTGAGCCTATTTCCATGTCGTGACTATCTTTGGAAAACAACCATGGTCAGTATTGCACGTTCGACTTGACACATGTACTATTGCAGCGCGTCGACGGCCTCGACGGCAGTCACCCTCGATCCCAAGTAGGTGTCTAAAATTGACCTCCGAATGATTGCTCATCCAGTGCGCGACCGGGGCCATATAGTCACCAAGTCGGTTACCGGAGACACATGCAAGGAACCATGACGGATTCTTCAAGCCGCGCGCAATCTGCGACGGAGCGGGTAGCCGCATCTTCCCACAGCGAGCGTATTGTGGCTGCAGAAGAAGGTTGGTAGGGAAACAATCTGGATCGACGACCCGCAGAACCAGAGTGATGAGAAGTTCCAAATCATCCGAGATCACCGATCTGCGTACCTCAAGCTATCGCGACCCTCCGTTACCAATGCCTGGTGCGTGATTCCAGCCCCCCGGAGCGCATCCATTGGTCAACGATTGACGTCCTCAGTGCGCGCGCTGTGACTTCGTGATAACCGGTGTATGCAGCTGGCCACGTCAGTTGCGCGGACTCTCACAGGGAGGTACAATTTGGGCACAAATAGGACGAAGGCGAACTTATCATTCCAGGCGCGTGTGTGCCCGGCAGGGGGATGACAGAAGTCTAGAACAATGAGGCGGTACGTGCTTGTCGCGTCGTCTTGGCTGAGGTGTTGCCAGTTCGCTACGCGCGCCCTGACGTCAAGCGGCGGCTGTAGCAACATAACAACGTGGGGTGACTACAGAGTCGATGAACACCGAATACTAGTACGCGTGGAGACCTGAGAGCGAGTGCGTACCAGTGATCCGGTGGAGACGCATCCGCGTAGCCTGAACTCATCCAATGGTGGCGTCGCACCTACGACCTTCCCTTATGCTCTCCCTGGCCGACAGACATGCTCTCCATAGCGCGGAGGCAGATAGAGCAAGCCGGCGTCGAAGTGAAGCAGGAACAGCATCCGTCTGCTGCTGCCCTGCCCATCGTGCTTGCTCAGGAGGACACGTGGCCAATAGAGCGGGATTCTTCTTACTTCAGTACTACGGTACGTAATGACGAGCCAGTGGGCATGGTATTCTTCGGTGGCGAGGGATTATATGCCAAATGTGATAATTTCGGGATACGAGAGAAGGGTTACTGAGAAGAAGGAGACCAGCTCTGGCGCGAAGTTCCATGTCAGGGAGGCACGGGCACTGCAAGTTGGTGACGATGGACAACATGGGGAAGGTGTTTGCGCCCGAGGCGGATAGCACGGATGACGTGCGCCTCGCGTACACACCGGCGTGCATCGTGCGCATTGTGGACAAGCAGGACCTCCGGACGACGACGTGTCAAAAGGACGGTGGGACGGGCATGCGCTCGACTTCTCGAGGTTGTCAGCGCGAATGATCTGGTCGTGCAGCTGCGCGCGCTCATCTGGGCCAATCGAGCTGATGGTCGCCCCTGGTGTTGGTAGTGGGAGACGGCGGTCCTGGGCCGACAGGCGTCGGGGCGATCGAGTAGATGGGGTGCTGGCGACACCTAGCGCGAGGGGGGTCAATCTCGGTGATGTAGATGTTGGGACCATACACCTTGGCGGGGATGTTGAGCAACTCACCGAGGGGGTGCATGGCCTCAAGACGCTCCTGGTAGTTCGGGCCACCATGACGGATGTATATATTCACACTGTGGTCGATGGGCGGGGCCTTGTACTCCTCGGGCGTGTGGATGATACCGCTGAAGCTTGCGGCTACCCGGTGATGAGGATTAGCCCTCGGGGCGAGGCTTGCCACAGGTCGTGAGGTTGATAATGATGCTCGAGTACTCGTCCGCCTGGCCCTCGGACGGAGCACCGGAGTACTCACCTCAGTTTGCGGGCCCGTGTGCAGAGCCGTGTGCGGTGATGCCATTGGAGCAGACAACGGAGGCACCACCGGGGCTGGTGACCATGTGCCAGATGTAACTGTCGGCATTGAGGACCGGGAGCTGTGGCGATGCACCGGTCGAGGCATCGAGCTTCTCGATGTACGCCTCCTCCTTGGTAAGCTCACGATCGAATGGAGTCGATCAGACCTGCGGATAAGCCAGTTACGACGGCCAGCTAGCGGCGAGCACTTACCCCGCAATCAGCAGATACGGACTTGCCCGCGAGGGCTGTTGTCTGCGTGCCAGACTGGTAGACCAACAAGGCACGGGCGATCAACCACTTGGGGCTGGCAGTTTGGTCGAGCTTCGCCACCATGTCGAGGTTTCGAATCATCAGCTGGCGACTACTATTGACGCCATCGAGGCGGCTAGGTTGGTCGATCTCAGGGTATGCGAAGTGGAGGTCGACATAGACGAAGTAGAGGTGGATGGGGAAGTCATCCCGATCTTAGTACCTCGGGGTACTGTTGTAAACACGTTGCGCAGGCCGATCGTGAGGGTGTACAATGTCTTCAACTCGAGCAGTACTAGCTGGTTGTTGCTGCTTACCAGGAACCAGAATGATCCCGCCCTCTCACCCTGACGAGTGACCATGGGCCGTGATTTCCTCCCTGCAGGCACATGCGAAGCCTCCCGTGTTGTGGCTGACAGTTGACAGTAGGAAGGTGGGGCCACTGAGCTAGACGAGACGAGTGCTGTGGAAGGGATAAAATGACCGGAGGATGCGAGCAGAATCCAAAGGGTTGTGGTCAACCGGGCAGGGTCGACATGTGTACGTCCGAGCGAGGATACCGAGAATATCAACCAGTGGTGTCCTACCCGGCACAAATACGGACTAGTCGAGGCAGTGACCAGGCCTTGCGAGAGAGCAGATGACACGATCCGCGATGGCAAGAGAGCGCATATATGGAGGGACAGTATGCCAGTGGTTGGCCGGCGATACATAGATGACGGTGGCTGAGAGAGAGCCGCGACCTGGATGATGCTGTGACGCCACCGACACGACTTGTGCATATGATGCAGTCACAATATCCTCAAACACACTGTCTCCCTGACTTCTGTTGATACTGTCTACCTACAAGGCAGACTCGCAGAACAATATCTGAGCGTGTACTGGGTACGTCAATGCTTACGAAGGCCGATGGCTCCAAGTACACGGAATGCAGCGGGGAAGAGAGATATACTGCAGATTCGGAAATGCTTGCCCGAAGCGCCCCCCGCACGCGTGAAATTCATTTAATCAAAAAAATCAAGAAAATCAAGAATGGCGAGGGAACTGCTCTACGACGTTGGTAACGCAGCCGTGCCTCCTCGAAATGAAGCGATCAACTCGCAGACGGCTGGAGGAAGGGTTGAGACCGATGTGGACGTGTTGTCGGATGGATGCGCACCCTGGTGACGGCGACAGCAGGACCTCAGATTGAAACAGCCGCAGTTGTACTTGCACTGGCTGTTGACTGGTAAAATGACAGTGAGGAGGCGTAAGGATGATCATGGGGATCGTTGCGTTGGATTTCCGGACAGTACATGGGCACGTCGAAGTCGTACCTACCTGACCTGCTGGCACGCAAAGGACGGGTAGCCAGAGATTATGCGGATCAATACACATTTCTTCGATACCCCACAGCTAATAGCTCTAGATAATGAGTGGAGAACGTACTCGTTGACATTCAAGTTGTCATGCTGGCATGCTGCCAAAACATTGGGTGCCCCGACGCGATGACTGCCCGCCGAACCGTGTCATCCCGCTCGCTGTGGTCCCACAACTCTCCCCATATCCCACTCAATCCTTCCCCGTATGACAGGAGTAGAGAATTTGATGTCAAACATAGGGTTGAGACGTAAGCGCACCTGATGAGTACTCGTATCCTCCGCTTCAAGTTCCAGTTGCCACTGCAGCAAGGTATCCACTTGGACAAGACTGAATGTGAGATTGCTTGACTATTGCCGCTTCTATTACGAGTACGAGAACCCAGCAGTGACTTAGGACAGCAGTTAGAGAGTTGGATACTGCTGAAGGTTGGCTATAGCTTTGCAAAGCGGCATATAGTCCTACGATGCCCAGATCGCACAGGCGCCCGTCGCGGCTGCTACGACCTCGACATTGGGATGGTCATCACAGAGCCAATGAGTCCAATTCTTGATCTCAGAGTGATGGTGAACGACAGATACGACCTGCTATTCACAAACGAGAGACGAGCAACCCTCAGAACTGTGTTCATGCATTTTCTCTATTTTTCTGATTTAAATGAATTTCACGCGTGCGGGGGGCGCTTCGGGCAAGCATTTCCGAATCTGCAGTAATCGCAGTAGCCGGTGAGACGTGAATCCCATTGATGTTGCTTATTGACTATTATGCTTGTGCTCAGTGCGACGCTGGACGCACCAGTCCATGCAACGGACTTTGCATCCCGTTGAGCCTCGTGGGGCCATGCGGTCGTGTTATGCCGGAGCGTAAATCTGCCTCTAACATGCAATGCGATTTAGGTGATCACGGGATGTCGGGAGGATATGCCGGCGTTGTGGGAGGATGGGGACGGTCGTCCGGGAGATGCTGGTCATGGTGATGTGGCTGAAGGATAGTGAGTAAGCAGGTAGGCATGGTACAGTCCCGTCTGACCTGTGCGGTTAGCTTCTTCGACGGCATCCGAGTCGACTGGATCACAACGAGCACGTACAAGCTGTTGGATGATGCTGTTGTGTGTGGCACCGCTGGCGTGCAAGAATAGGCTGAGATCCAAGAACGTCGGTACGTATGTGCTTGCGCTGTTCTACAGGCCTGCCAGTGCTGATCGATGATCTCCTGCCTGTCGGCCTGGACTGTCCTTTCACATGTCACACTCAGCCGTACCCATATGTACGTGCCTCCCGCAAGGTAGTCCGTGCTTCCCGCGCCGAGCATATGCCGGAAAGACTCGGGCTGATGCACATGCGAAGGGCGTCGCTGCGCTGCCGCAGCCCTTGCAAATGGCGCATGCTGGCATGTCGAGCTGCGGCGCTTGCAAGGATCTGCGGTGTTGACGTAGGTAGCAACCAAGCTTCCTAGATTCGGGGTTGTCAAGACATCCGACTGACAGCGAATGGGAGTGACTCGGAAGTACGCCGGGCGTCACCACTGGGCAGTCAGCTTGGATGCGAAGACGGAGGGCCGCGGCCACAAGGATTTTCTTACCGACTACTCGTCAGCGTGCTGTGCCATGTCCATGGATGGTCCCAGAGGTGAGCAGTTCCTTTAGAATGGGTGCCACTCACCCATGTCTCACTGTCCAAATGCCGAGGAACCCCCCGGTGATTTCTTAGTTTGTCATGGCGTCTGGTCAGAACAAACGGCAGAATGGGATCGTTCCCGCAGAGTTGCCGGATCCAAATTGATGGTAACTAGTAGTGCGTCACTTGCTCCATACCGGCCAAGTAATGCGCCGGCCTCGTCTCGTTGCGCTGTGACTTCCCGTCCCTCGCCTTCTGTTGAAGGTGGTGCCTGGTCTCGGACCTCACCCCATATCACATACAGTAAGTGCGTAAGCCCGGGCCATCTCCATGTTTTGATCTCGCTCCCTGTACGGTATCCTACAGATCTGTATCTCATGGAGTCACCATAGTTATCCTGAGATTGATCTCTAGACCGCCAGCCGTACCATGGAGACTGGAACCCGAAACTGGCACTGCCGCCGGCTGAAGACCATGGTGATCCCTGCCTGGACATGGCACCAGCCGATGATTGCTGCGGGTTTCAGTGGGCTCAGCGTAAGATGATGGTACGGGTATAAAAGGCCAGTTGTCAAAATGTAAATTGCATGGCACGAGTCATTGCAATTCACCCAGATGCGAAGCAGCCAGTCCAACTGACGCCTAAGCTTGATCCTCGGAAACGGTTCCGTGAGCTTATCATGGAGCAGCTTCGTAAGTGCCATGGTGACTGAGCCGCTGCCTTGTTAATGACCGTTCGATCATAGGAAAAGTCTCCGGGAAGCCAATCAAGGTGATGCACTACACGGCTGGCCTCTATTTGAAGAAGATCGTTGGGGAGGCACACGTGGAGCTTGTTGGGTGGCCAGTTGATGTTCCATTTGGGAACCTGAGTCATCTGAAGGGCGGGACAGCCGTGACTGAGCAACTGCTCTGCGAGCTTGAGAGCGGGCGGATGCACTTCCGCCAACTGCTGCCTGAAGAAGCAAAAGCCCTCGAAGCAAGCCATACCACACCTGGCAAGTGCACGCCGCAGCCACTGCGACGCCCTCGGGCAGATCAAAGCCAGCACCACCTACGACGGATCCACAAAGCACGTTACCCGCGGACGGGGCCAAAGACGCCTGCAATGATAGAGGACTCGGAGTAGATATGCGCTGAGAGATGACAATAGAGTGTGTTGAGTGTGCTGTTCACTGACTCGGAGACTGAGACGGCGACCTTATTACTGTGCTCATGCTGATGGTGCTGCACCGCGGCAACACCACTCTTAGTACACTTCCTGGTGGTACTACCTCCTAGTATACCCTAAGAGCCTCCCTTTATCGCTGGCCCATCCTCTTCCCTCCATTTGCTCGCCAACAACCCACTGCGTACACCCAGCAACGACCACTCACCTTGGCAACACTGGCTTCCATCTGCTTCTCCGCAGGTATAGGTTCGCTCTACGGTAGTAGCAGCACGAGTATGAAGTAGAAGAGAAGGTAGCCTTCCCGGTAGCAGAGGCGTGGGTAGACAAACATCTGCTCGACCACCTCGTCGGCACTGTGGTTCTTCAGGCGGTACAGAGGGTCAGCCCTGAATCCGATAACAGCCATGGCCTATCTTCTCTTCCATCGGAAGGGCCATCGTCTCCGCACCCATCGCGAACATCTGCTCGACCACCTCGTCGGCACTGTGGTTCTTCAGGCGGTACAGAGGGTCAGCCCTGAATCCGATAACAGCCATGGCCTACGTAACGGCAAACTTACTACTGAAAGCCCAGTTGTGTCGCCGCATACCATTGATCTCCGGATCGCAATAGATCGTAGTCTACAACGAGCAGAGGATGCGTCGGGACATCGTCCGGAAACGGCGGAAAGCTAGTCACCCCGGCCATAATCACGGCGGCGGGGCTCCGAGGGCCACTCCCGGGCCCTACGGCAGCGGGAGCCTTATGGACCGTCTTCTGTCTCCACGTCGGGGAGTCTCCGAGTCCGTGGTAAGCCTAAGCTTGGGCTTGCTGCTCTACTCGCCGAAGCCTACGACCCCGCATCTGGAACAGCATATTCGGTGTCAACACGAGTCGAAGGTGAGCCCCAAACCTCGCACTCACTTTTCCTTGGAGTCATCCACCGCGGCAATCCGTTGCGGGACGCACTGGAGGAGATAGGCTTGCGCAGTCGACAGCTGCGTGTGTGCGACAGAGTCTAACGTGCCATCTGTAGAACGCTGTACCTGGCTCGTGACAAGGGCAAGCTTCGACAGTTCCTCGATAGCGCTTCCCCAGGTGTAGTCACGCGCAAGGAGACGATTCACGCTGAAGATAGGGCGCGAAACGTACGGTGTATGGGACGCTGCCTGGACGCGCTGTATGGGACGCTGCCTGGACGCGCTGTATGTCACTCCGTGACCATGGACAGGGAAAAACTCAGAAAGTAGACATACCGACAACGGTGAGAATCATGTGTTGGTCACAGTAACGGTGCCCCGACAAGCACGGATGAGAAAATGGACGAAGCACGCGGTGCCGTTAGATAGCCCATGCGATCAGCTCATACCAATGTCAGTACGAATGCCGCCCCGACGCTCGCATGCGCAGTATTGGCATTCGGATAGTAGATTGTCGAGGGTCATTCATAGCACGCCTGCAGGCATGTCAGAACGTGACAGTGAATAGACATCCCCATTCTACTTGCAGCAAGGCATCGGGGGGCTGTCCGCCAGAAATAACATACCCAATTACACCAGTCCGGCTCATAAAAATGCATTCTTCACGCGACATGGCGGCGTAGAAGTGAAATGACATGCACGTATGGGCGGTGCAGAGCCCATATTTGTGCTAGCTATGTATCAGATACATTACTTTGGTTCAGACAGCACCCGATGCTTATGAGTGCTTCTGATACAAGACCCCTCTATGAACAGGGCGTTCTCGTAACGTAAATCCGCCAAAGGCACAGCCTACATGTTTAACGGATATAGAGTAGAACGCGCGGTGGCAGGCGCAGACCTCTTGTCTGAGCACGAGGCCGAACAGCATGGCCCAGTCTTGTTCTCTCTTACGAGAGGTCCTTGTTCTCTAGTTCTAGGCGGCGGCCTTGTTCTCTCGCTCCAGGCAGTGAGACTCGAAACAGATGGAAAGGCGCTGTCAGGATGATGCAGATACGGGACCCCAGGCGATGACTCTGCCGTTGTGATAAGTGCCTTGCATACACTGCGCAACTGTACATCCAGCGTCGGATGGAGGCACCCAATGAATTGAATGTACAGCTCTTGTTGATGAAGTATCGAACTTGATCAAGTCATTGTCGATCTACAAAGTCGGTGCCTATCACCGGAGACGGCCAAATGATTCTGGGTGTCACACGAAGGTAATATGAGAGTGGCAGTCATTATCACTGCAAAGAAACCATCCTTTCCCATAGGTTTCCCGATCAAATAGACTTTGGAAAGGCATTATGGGCGGTGATTCCGCTCACTTCGGCAAGTTACAAAGGCTATGATATCCTTTTCACCAGTCGTTCTTGTTGAGTGGAAATGATGGTTTCTTTGTAGTGTATAGGATCTGCAACTTTCGCCCGGAAGCATGTTGTTAACATGTGTATATCACGTCAAAACATGCGGACATTCAAAACATTTTGAGTGGGCAGGAAAATGCAGGGTCCATACCGACTCTCCTTCGTATGGGTGCCACTTCACGCAGCTCGTTCCGTTTGGCCATGCCCCCGGTGAGCGAGAGGGAGGAGGTGAATTTGTATCGCGGGCACATAACTTCGGAACCGGTCCGATGGAGGAAGGTGAGGCGCTGGCGCCTGCCCGACCTTGAAGTCACTGTCTCATCTACGGAGAGAATAAGCGGCACATAGGAGGAGGAAGCACTGCAACGAAACTAGACTTTCCCATGGGTTTCGTGATATCGGAAAGGCATTCAAAACGGGGATTTCGCTCGTTTAGGCAGGTGGAAAAGGATAAGGTATCCTTTCCGCACCCCCTTGCCGTTGAATGATTTTGTTGTAGTGAAGCTCGACGCGTGCGGGGGTGTTCATGAGGAGAAATGTGCTACCGAAGCCACCCCTGCATGCAGCCACCGCAAAGAAACCATCCATTTCCATCGGTTTCCCATTCAAGATAGACGTTGGAGTGGCATTCGAAACGGTGAGATATATAGCTCATTCAGGGAAGTAGAAAAGGCAATGATATCCTTTCCGCCACCCTTTCTCATTGAGCGGAAAGGTCGGTTTCGTTGTAGTGGCTAGCGCCCCCAACTGGCCGTGGGGAAACTCGGGGCCAGCAGACCACACCGTGGTGGAAAGGAGGACAAGAAAACGGCAGAGGACTCGGGGTGGGAGTCGCAAGACACTCGTAACGGACAAGGTAAGTGCGCACCTTGCAAGGGCCCCCGGCCCGGCGAGACACAGGCCGCACATCCGCCGCTGACGTCCTTGGCTGTCGAGTACGGTTTGCGCATAGGTCATGGCGCTGCGGGATGATAAGGTTGCGTCGGGTCTGGGTGTTCTCCATCTCATGATGAAGATGATAGCATTACAGCACACGCCGTCGACACCGCGCAATGGCGCATCAGCCAAAGTGCCTTGGAAGACTGGCGGCGCATCGTCGAGTAGCAGCCAGCGCATCGACGGTGTGACACTGCGTGCGAGGACAGGATGAGTTTGTCGGTCGTCCATGGACTCGGAGTCGGACGTCGGCAAGGTGGATGAGCGGAAAAGGCAAGAGGGGGGGACGACGAGCTGGACGACGGGGACGACGATCTGGATCGCGCACCCCACGGACGATCTTGGCGATCGGTGCTCGCGGACTTGTGGACGACTGTATTTGCACGCGGAGCTGGATCTTGGACCGCGAGCCGATCGCCCAGATCGTGGAAAGCGGCGTCTTCGACGACGACGGCGAGATTGAAGCTGAAGTTGAAACGAGAGGCGGAAGGGGCGGTGGGCAGCCTGCAGCGCACTGCTGGGCCATGTCGGACGTTGGCTGGGTTCGTTCCCTCCCGGCAAGATCCGGCCCGGCGTCCCGCCCCCACCGCACCGCTGCCAGCAGCTGCCGCGAGTTGCGGAACGCCTGTGTACAATGTACATTATCCTCGCACTTACTCCATCCACTTCGAGTCGCCGTCGTCCGTGGATAGTTCGTAAGCACTGAATGTCCGCAGTGGTATACATTGAACAAGGCGATACTACGTCGAGAGGGATGTGGTCATAATACCGTGAGTCGCCTACATCTCCATATGCTCCAGGAACAACGTTGGCATTAGACCTGCGCCTCTAGTCCGTCCATCAACCTCTGCTGTGCTAAGCTGATTGTCAGCAAACATCCATCTTGAACAATAATCTCCTATCGGCGTAGCTATGGATAGAACAACTGCATTAGCTCCGCCTCATGCTGCTCAGCGCCGTTCGAGCTGACCGCTCTCGTTGATGGAGCAACCGCAGGGATCGATATCGGGGATTGGTATTGCATCCATCAGTAGTCCAACTCAGCATCCAGATGTGCTGAACGGTCCAGCAGCGCCGGGGGTGTCTTCTGCATCTCAGCCTGAATCCGCGGACTCCGATGCAGCCCCGCAATTCATCCATGCGTAAACCTCATGGGTCCGGTCCATCGGATGGATGCGCTATTCATCTCCCTTTGAATTCAATGATCCAATCCATATCACGAGCGCCCGAGTCGATGATCATGCATTCGAGGCTGATGGCTGTCACGTCAGGACTTGCACCAAGCCTCTCAACAAGGAACCTCAAGCGAATCCTTTTCCACGCGTGTGATGCACTTCCTCTCTTCCCAATCACCCGTTCCAAACTCGGTACGCTCTACATTCTTTGCGTGGATCGGGCTCACCGCGATGAATCAGTCACCCGAGAAGCTCTTCTCTGGGCTAGTCTCCGCGCTGGCAGCGACCAAAAGATTCCGCGGCGTCTCCACCGTAGGATCCCCACGCTAAATGCGATGCACACATCCCGCAGCTGCTTCCTGCACATCGCGAATGCAGAGCGGTAGATACCCAACCTCCGAATCGGGCGAAGGAAGCACGCACGCTGACCCATCGCTCATCGCCCGCCGCCAACGCACAATGACCATCCGTCCATCGCTGGATGGACCTTGTATTCCACCTCGCAACTGCACCCGGATCGGCTTCGACATCTCGGAAGGGCGACTCCGTCATCGCATTCCCCGCGCCCGAATACGGACAGTTCGACAGTTCAAAGTCCACAGTCACCACGGTACATTGGGGCGCGCGAGACTCCCCTGCCCGGGGGCGTCCTCCGCGATCACGATCACTGGCAGCGCGCTGCCCTTCCGATGAGCAGCGGACGGACTACCCTAGAACGTCAGCACCGCGGGTAATGCACCTCTTCGCCATGGCACACGCCACGCCGTAACAGCTCCGACATTCTTCGGGGACCCCGCTGGTCTGCAATGCAGCATGCAGGGCGGACGGGTGCCGGCCTCAGAAATGGCTCAGTGCAATCGACCCATTGGCTCTACTACTCGCGGGGCTAAGAGCAATCTAAGCGCTCCAGGGTGTGCCCTGGGGAATGTGCTCGCCGGAAGGTGCTCTCCGTACAGTGCGGGCGGTTGACAGTCGTCTGGTAGGCGTAAATGACCATATTAAGCAACAAGGAGGATCCCATTCTCCACTGGCCAGGACGCAGACGGGGTGCCGAGGGCCCCGATGCCAGAGCTGCAGCCCTGAGATTCGAGAACCCGCGGGCTGCACTGGTAGGCTGTGAGAGCTGCGGTACCGAGGTGCCCCAGGCAGGCTGTCAGGCATCGGCGAAGGTCAGCAGGGGCAACTAGGACCCGGTTCCATGTGCGAGGACGAGATATATTGCGCTCGGCTCACACAAATGTCATCGCGTCGGACATGCACTACCCACACACAAGTCTAATAATAAACATTCTACTTGTCTATGTCTGCGCCGGGGGCAACACACTCGATGTCGAGGACAGCAGGGAAGCTCATGTATTGCGGACGGGCAATTCAGAGAACGTGGCGTAAGGGGTAGGCTACAGCGGATACAGCGATTGTCCGACATATTGATACAGCACCGACAACGACAGCTATGACAGTTTACACGTATATGGATTCCGTTTACAGGGACAACGTGAGCATGAGTTTCAAATCTCTTCAGAGCAAGTGCGAGCGATAGCGTAAGGGAAATCGATGAGGTACACGGCAGCGGCGAGGCCACCGCGGACATGGACGTCAAAGAGTCTACGAGCGTTTCTGGGTATACTTACAGAGCGGGTGGAGACATGGCACCAGAGTGGGTATGGGGCCGCGCTGCCAGGCTGGCACGCGACAAGGCACACGCGGGCTTGCACATTCAACAGGCACTGGCATCGTCCCTAGACCCCGCGCGCGGATGGCGAGTTCACGATCACCGCGGCGGGCAAGGCGCCCGCGCCCCGCACCGATTTGCAAACAGCCGCGCTAGCGTCCGCGCACGGCGCCAGAGCATCACGACAGCGAGGGGGGCCAATCCATCCGCGTGGCCGACGCGCGCNCATGTTCGACTCGGGCACGCCGACGGGCAGGGCGGGCTCGGGCGTCTCGCGCTTCACGTCGGCGGGGTAGTACGCGGCCAGTGGGGATGGCGGGCGGGCGTAGGGGTGGTGCCGCGCGCTGCTGGTGATGGAGGACGGGGAGCGAGCGGCCTCGTACTCTTCGGGGTCTGAATACGAGGTGGAGTGCTCGAGGGGGTAGGGCGCCCGGGGGTAGTGATAGGTCGCACCGTTGGGAGAGTAGGCAGGCTCCGGCGAGCGCGAAGGTGATATAGACATCGGGGGCGAATGAGAAGAGCCACCGGACGGGTGCTGGATCAGACGTGCGACAGCATCTCGCCGGCGCGACGTGAGGTGATTCCTGTAGTGCCTTCGCATGTTCGAGTTCACGTTGAACCTACGGTTGCACCCCGGGTAGCTACACACGAATGCTATATCGGAAAAGCATATCGTGAATAGCAAATACATGCCGCCGAGGGTGCGAACGTACGTTTCGCGCCGGTGTGCGTGTTGACATGGATGTTGAGGCTGCTCGGCCGGTTGAAGCGCTTGTTGCAGTGCGGGCAGCAATGGCGCTTCTCGTCCGAGCCCGGCGGGCCGTCCTGCGGCGACGTAGGGCCACGCATACCCTGGCTGACACCGGGCGGGCCTGCTCCGGACAGGTATGGGTTCGCTGAGAAATTGGGCGGGTAGGATGCGGGGCCGTTGTGCTCGTCGGGGCGTGGGAAGCGGTCAAACGGGGAGAGGGCCACGCCGTGCGCGGACTCGGGCATGCGGAGCTCGACGCGGAATGCGGGCTTCGCTTTCGTGATCGACGACATGGACGTGTCGGCGGTGCAGCTCGCATAGCCGGAGATCGCGGTGCGCTGCGAGTCGGGCCCGTTCGGGCCAGACACCACAGCATCCTAGGACCGATGATCAGCACCTGTGAGACTCCTTCCATACGCCGGCGAGAGGTAGATTACCTGTGCCCTGATTCTCTCATAGCTAGCCGACGGTGCGGACGCAGGGTGGCTCAGCCGTGCGGCCTGCGCACAGCAAGGCCCGGAACATGACGCTCCACCGTGTCCACTGGATGGACCATTGGGTGGGACGTAAGGGTCGTATCCTCTGACCTGCCCTACGGCATCGGGACTTGTAGGCGGGGTCAGATTTCGCCTGCTCCGCGCAGGCACAGTGACTATAGCGGACGTTTGCTGCCCAGATTATCAACAGTTAGTTGGACACGGGTTCGAGACGCGAAATGACGTACTGGGTAGCTAAAATTCGGCTCTGGTGCGTAGCGCGTAGTGGGACTTGTCCTCGACGAAGAGGAGGAATATCGTTGGATTGGGGAGGGCGGTTTCGCTAACAGGTGTTCTGATCGATTCGTTAGTTGAACAACGTACGGAGGGACGATGGGCGCTTGGGTGCACACCTGGGAAGAGCTCATTGATGCTGGGTAGGGAGACGTTCTTCGGGGAGTGGGGCGACGGCGACATGGTGGTGAGCGGGAGGGAAGGGAGGCGGAACAGACAAGGGGAGGTTATAAGGGCAATGGGCGGTCGCGAGGGTGGGCGCCTTAAATAGACAATATGGACCTGTCGCACAGCCGACAAGCCAATTCGAGGATATCTGAGATTTGCAATTGGGGGAGCTTCTACCAGATTGTGTTAATCCGGAGGATACAGTTCGAGGAGAGACGCCGGTGCGGCGAGGGATGCCGACGCCACAGCCAGAAGCAGAAGCAGCGATTGCCCTCCTCAGTCGTCTCCCTCTGCCGCTGCCGCTGCCGCTGCCTTCCTCGCCGCACGCCGCTCCCGTGCGTGTCACCATCGGCCTCCCCGGGCATCGGCCGCGCTCCTTCCCTGCGTGCCCCGTCCGATGACCCACTCCACCCGGCGCCGCCTCGTGGGCGGCCGGCGACCGTAGTGCGGGATTGGCACGACGGCCGTGCATGCGGGCGGTGGTATCCAGCCACGGGGCCAGGACGGGGACATTGCTCGCCGTGTGTGTCAGGGCTACGGACACTCCACCACCTGCAGGACCGTATCAGCCCGCAGAGCATCCCAATCTGGACACGACCAGCCAGACAACGTGGGACGGGGGCTGTTCCCAGCCGCGAGAAGGCCAATGATTCGCCCGCGCTCATGCTTCGTGGCTTAATTTCCTCAACCATGGCGTAATGGGAACGTCCTGGGCGGAGGATCACGAAGGCTCTCCTCCGCCTGCGTGTATCGACGCGGATTTGCAGCGTGGGTAGCCATGACCGCACGTACCACCATGGCCACACGGAAAGTACGAAAGCTGCGGTGCTCCGCCTCGCCGAGAAGCCCAGACGGTGTTGCAGGATCACTCGGGTGATGCGCGCGCACGGCGTTCTGGAAGTCGTCCACTGAGCTCGCCCGGAGGAAGAGACGACCCGAGACGGGGCGTTGCGCGGCGGGAGCCATCTGAGGCTGGCCATCGCGCTCGCGGGAAGGACGCTGGACGGACTGGGAAGGCGCTAGACAGGATTGGCGTGATCGGCGTTTCCTTCTGCGGCCTCTCTCTTTTCTCAATTGTCTTCCGAAGACACCGGCCCCGGTTCCACTGGACACGCCGTGGCAATCCCAGACCTTCCCGGAATGTCCACCCAGCCACCGTGCCACCTTCCCCAGCTGGCATGCAGATCCACCTTCCAGACAATCCCTCCCCTCCCGTCCGCCGCCCTCCCGCCGCGACTGCTGATGCCCATTCCTCCTGCCTACCGGGCACCCTCCCCCCCGCGTGTGTGTCCGATTCCGCACCCCATCGCGCCCGTACCTCTCACCTCGCGCCCGCGGACGCAGTGCGGCGAGGTTATACGACAACCCCAAGGGGGCACGGCCGCGCTGTTCGCGCGGCCGTCGCTCCAGCTCCCTCCGCCATTAGACGTCCCGCACCGTCCCTGCGTGCGCACGCGAGCGGCCGCACCGCCGAAACCTTGTCCCAGACGCATCGTGCGCGGACTGACGCGCGGTGCTGCGCCGCTGGTCATTACGCAGGCTGCCTCGCCGCATCCGCCTGGCTCGCCCATTGAGATATCTGCGCGATCAGCGTGGAGCCCGAGAAAGGATTCGCGGCTGGGAACGGGCGCGACCGGCCACGCCGCGGGCGCAAGTAAGGTTGCGCAGACGTCGGATCCCGAGTCAGGTGGCGGCCCACCCGCGCGGGCTGGCTCCCATCGGCGGTCCTCAGGTGTGCTAATGCGAATGCAGACGCGGACGTGTGACGCAGCCTGCGCGGCGTCTACCACCCGTGTTCGAACTTCGCGATGAGGAAATGAACGGCCCTGCTGCGAGTGGGACTGTCCTTGTCCGCTCATTTAATTGCCGTGCGCTGCTGTTCGCAGATACCGACTCATGAAGCAGGGAAGGTGCCTCCGGTGACGAGTTGTGACGGCGGCTCCGGCGACCAGACTCGCGTTGATGGCTATTGAAGACCGGGGTGGGTATGGCTGCCGTGCCTCTGCGCTCCAAAATGGTGGTAGTGCTGCCCTCGTCGCCGCAATGACTTGCAGCCGCAGAGAGGATGCCAGCGTACGTTGATCAGCTGTCCGCGTAGGGTGCCGCATGGTCGCTGTGCGCGAATACGCCGCGTCGCCGCCGCAAATCCCTCCGCAGAGCGCCCGTATTCCTGCACGTGATGCACCAGGCCCGGCGACCATGTGGTTGCCGTAACGCCGGCCAGGGCGCGTGCCCAGCGCTGATCGTGATCTTGCTCAGATCCACACACTCGCCCATACATATCGGGTCTGCCCACCAGCCTAGCTCGCTTCACCCCGCCTTCCTGTGTCCCGACGTAAATCCCACTGCCCCGCTTTCCACCCGCTCCTTGACTACAGTGGCCAGCAGCCACATCGGCGGAGGTCCACGCCCGAGCTATACAGTTCCACGGAACCACCCCGAACGGGGAATCGCTGTGGGTCGTTCGGGCACGCGGTGTCTTGTCCATTGTGTTCGCGGAAGCTAAGCGGAGGCAAATATCCATCTACGATAGTACCTGTTGAAATTAGACCCTCGCGGCGATTGAGTTTGGTCTGATTATTGTACTCATCCCCGAGGACACCTTGGAGAAGGTTGCCTCGCGTGCGATCAGATGCGTACTATTACTGATTCAGGTTACTACGTGGCGCGTCAAACCGATCTCATGGACGCGAACCCTGATTGCATGAGGTGTGACAGAAAGCCAATTGACACTTCGAGATACGGAGGACAGCGTGCACACGTACTTACGAACCACGTACCCTGTCGTCAGGACCGTTGAAATTCTGCGTGCTCGGGCCGGACTCACGTCAGAGTATACGTGACGCTGAGCCCTGACAACCAACACGTTCTCTCATGCTATATGATACGATATGGAATGGAGAAGAAAATGTACATACCAGGTTAAAGCTTCCCTCTGCTGCCCCACCGAAGAGTTTACCCGTGCACAGAAGGGGCCGCGTCCACCTTCGAGCTCGCTGTGGTACGTCATGTGGCGGCGCGTCGACGAGCTGCCGACGACCCGGGCGTCCAGCTCGAGCTTGCGCACGGAAGCCACAACGCACTTCCCTCCGATTCCGTGCGCAAACCAACCTACCAGTCTGGAGCATCGTTCTTCCGCGCGGGCGTCACGCAGCAGATCGGAGGCTCGAGAAGCTCGGCAGTAATCACCAAGATCCCCCGCGCGCGCTCTGCGAGTGCGGCTCGCGGGAGGCAGTCACTCGGGCGAGTGAGTAGCCTCCGCGAAATAATGCCCAACCGACTCCTATCGCGCACAAAGGCCGTCGCGCACACACACCACACGGGTCCCAGGCGCATGCGGGCCACCACCAATCGGACGTGCGTCCTCGCCAGGGCAGCTCGCCCACACGATGCACGCCGACAGACGCTTCGAAGGCGCTTTGCGCGACCAGACCAGCCTGGCAGAGCAGCCCCCTGCGGACTGGGACCGTATTGATTACGCGACGCCCCTCTGTCCACGCAGCGCTGGACGCGACTCGGACCCGGCAGCGTGAAAGCCCGGACGACCGCAAACTTC
>MPVS01000117.1:1538-73525 GCA_001931775.1 Fomitopsis pinicola | reverse complement strand
CAGCAGGGCGCAGTGCCATGACGCGGGCTGCGGCGATCCCCGGCGCCGCCTTCGCATTCATCCTCGCCTTCGCTGCCAGTGCCAGCCCGTCCGAGTCCGTTGTCTGTTCATCACGGCCGTGCATCACCCCCGCCCTCCAGACGAGTGGCCGGTGGGCGGGCGCTCTCGTCTTCTCCGCTCCTCCCCCGGCCTTCTCGTTGCTGCTCACGGGAGACGTCGCCCTGGCATCTCCGGAGAGCACGGCGCTGACCGCCCGCGGCCGATCCTGACGGTCCCCTGTGTGGCAGCAACGGGGAACGCGTCCTGCAGAGCCATAGATCCACCGCGGCTTTGAGTGATGCCAAATACAAGGAGCACTGGAGCGGTCTGTCTCGGGAAACTTCACCAGAATACGTCGCAGATACCTGCCCGCTCTGCACGGGTGTGAGATACGCGCTCTCCTTGTTCGTCCTGACGCTTGACTTACGGGGTTGTCAGTCGTACCCTTGCATATGTCCTGGGGCAAGATCCGGCTTCTCGGGGCACTCCGCCCTGTTCATGACTTGACCGGTCGAACCACCCGTTGTGGCAAGGCCAGGGAAAGACCTCGCATCTTCGGAGCTCCACTGGTCGTGCGCGTAGTACCGCACCTTTTGTCAGTTCCTGCGACTGTCCTGTTGCGCCGCGATCGCATAACAGGCAGTTGCCAACAGTAGGGCGCAGATGCTGGGGGTTGCCGGTGGTGACAATGGGTACCTGTCCAGCGCGACGAGTTACTAAGGCACCACCGTTGCGCGAAAATGTCAATTAGACAGCACCGCTCCCTTAGCAACAGCGCCCCGTCAGATACTCCATTTCATTCGTGATAGGCAGTATCTTCTCTGTAGGCACCCCCTTATGCGATTTGGGTTCCGTGCCTGGGCCACATTTCGGATCCACTAGAAAACATATGAAGATTAACGTTTAAATGGCGGCAATCGGGGAGGAGAACCCTTTACGCCGTAAATTTGTTGAAGGGTTCATCTGCTCTGCGGTCGGACATGGCGGCCTGTGAATGTCGGCAGATTCAGCACACCGGACTCCAGAGCCACAAGATCACGATCATGTTCCTTGACAGACCTTGGGCCTCGAGGATGAGAAAACCAACCGGTGTTTTTCTGCCCGTTTATCCGTTTTTGATGACTCGCCATAGATTGTTGTTGGTGGCCACGGCCTTGAGTTCCTCTGGGTCTTCTTCGAGTTTGGCACATGGCGGTATGTCAAAGAAGAATCGCGAGGTGGACGAGGTCTCGGCCGTCTCTCCGCGTGACGGCCGAAACGAGACCATTGGCGGTGCTCCACGAGGCGTCTATAAAATGTTTCATCGGCAGGAAATGCAACGGTAAGTCGCTGCGAGCTAGCTTATCTGTACGACCGAGGTCAGTGCCAGTGACCACGCGTACAATGGCGCAGTGCCAGCGTACAAACTTTGAAGAAGCGCGACAAAGAGCGCTGGGCGTTGTTGGTATGCCGCGAAACCCTGTTCAATGACCGCAGCGATCCCCCTATGTGCCGCAAGAACTGCGAGCAACCTATAGGCGGCTAGGCGAGTGCCTAGAGAGGGTGCTCACGGGCGTTGGGCCCATCTTGCGGTGACGACCAATTGTTTGGAACGGCGGCCGGAGATGGACACGATGCCAGCACCCTAACATCGCCGAAACGGCGCATCCACGAACTCGCCGGTCAAAGAGTTTGCGGGGGCGAGGGAAAATCTCGGGGTGGCGAGGCTCGTGCATGGAGCGGACGCGTCGCGGAGGAGGAGCTGAGCCCTGGCGTCAAGTCGAAGAAGCCCCCGCCGCATAGGGGCGACTGGACCGGGATGCCGAAGTGCTGACTATGCGAATGGTCCGTGAGATGCTTCCTCTGGTGTCTTCAAATAGAGGTGTCTTCCACGCTGTGCGGTACAATCCCCTCGTTCATGGGCGGTGAGTGGACGGTCCATCGAAATGGAATGTAACTGAATTGTAGTCTGTGTGTTCGCCGTACGGTCCTCGAGGCGATAGAAGGAGAAGAGAATCCTGTGAAGACTCCCAAGTAAACCACATAGATCAGCTGTGAGTATCGAGAGTGGTCCTCACCGCTGCCATTCTACTTGCCCCCAACGTAGATACCATTTCGGTCAGATTCCGCCAGTTCACGGCGGTCGTGATGATGGATCGTGAAGACGAGATCGCCGCTGGGCGTGAAGATCGATCGTACGGCGCAGTGTGACAGTGAGCGTCACGTTGTGGGGCGTCTGTGCCATTTCCTTATTGGCTTGCATGAAACCCTGTCACACTCGCTTACTCACCACCATCTGTCACACCGCTCTTGGGGCTGGCAGTTGGACTCCGAGCGGGACTCCCGCTTGCGGCGACATGGACAGACACTGGCGGAGGTCTGGCGGGGCTTCACTGCCTCGCCACCTCGTGCCCCATCCGCAATCTCTCCTTTGACACGACGTATCGTGCTGATGTTGATGTGATGATACTTTGTTGACAACCCTGAGTACCTTCTTCTGCGCGAACATCGCCAACATGACATTACGTGGCGAGCGGTAAGCCATGTTTACCCATGATTCTGCCACGCTTGCCTCGACCGTCCAGTTCTGACTCGAGCGGCACAGGTGGCAGTGACCCTTATGGCACGCTGATACCGTCAATAGCTCATACGTATCCCCCTTTGACCTATCCTCGGTGCCTCAACTCACCGCGGGCTTCGCCAGCCGGCGAAACTACCAACTCTATCTGAACATCGATGCGGACTCTCAGGACTGGCACATCGGGCACGAGCATCCGCGAAATCAATTGTTCAGGAACCTCGACCGGAGCGCCCATGATGATGACGCCCTCGCCAATACTCCCGTTCATCTATTCTTTGAGTTCACACCGTTCCCCGGTACGAAGTTCGCGCTCCCCTCTACTGCCTGGCGAGTCCGCGGACTGCACGGCAGCGCTACCCGCTCATTTATATTCATTCGCCCCAAGTTGCTTCCCAGAATTCTGAAGCTTCCATGACAGATGGAAAAAGGCATTGTAACGATCCGCAATCAGCGCACATCTGGTATTACACGCCTGGTGCGAATCCGGTGTAGCCTGACAGTGAGTGTGGTGTGGCTATCTACGTACCGCGGCGTGACTGTTGGGCTGAGCGTCACACGTCAGAGAGATGTATCCAGCGCGACGGTAAGCACCAACACTCCAATAGGCGCGTACGTGCCCATCGGTCTCTCTCCGTTCTTGCACTTTGTTCGCTAGTGCAGGGCCACCTAACCCAGGTGACTGGACATTGGCATGTCCTTCGTGGGCGGCCGGCTGCACCCGTTTTTGTGTCTTCTATCCCACTGAGCGTTGTAGCACAGATGTCATCTGCTTCTGGAGATCTTTGATTTCAATGATGTGCGGACAGCAGTAGCCTGTGCCCCCAGTCTGCTGTCTATAAAGTTACCGCCCGGCCCATCTTGCGATTCCCGCCCCCCTCTGTCCATTCCCTCTCTGCCAGCCACATCATCGAACCATAGAGATGTCTCGCTCGTCTACCTCTCGACCTGTATCTCTACCCAGCATCCATGAACTCCTTCCAGGTACGTCCTCAGCATCCCTTGCCATGCAGTCTAGCTCATCGTATCTTGAAATTACAGAACATTTCTGCCGGCCGTTGGAAAGGCTGTCTCTCGACGAGTCTCGGCTGGCCCGAAACCCAACCCCTCACACCCTCGGAAAACTGGTATGCTACCTCCTTAGCCTTCCGAGACGCTTGGCCCTAATGCATTAGTGTCTAGAACGTCCCAACACGGTGTGTACTGCCACTAACCACCACCTTTGAGTAGACGTTGAGACACCTCGCTTCTATAGACACGTTCCGTACAGCGTTCGTCGGTCCCCAGAAGCTCCGAGCAGGAGCATTCCGCCGCGGACCAATACATCCCCTTCTCCAGCACGCCACACCGATCAGCACCGGGAGGACGATAAGAGGCACGCCTGCCCTTATTGCCCTAGGCGCTTCAACCGCCCAAGCAGCTTAGCGATCCACCTGAACACGCACACTGGCGCTAAACGTGAGTTCTTCGCCCAGGATGCCCGAGAAGTAGTGCAACGTCGCTGACGGTCGATCGTCCGTGTGTCTCAGCGTATCCCTGCCCGGCCTGTGGCCGCCAGTTCAGCGTCAACTCAAACATGCGCCGGCACTACCGCAATCACTTCAGCAACGGGCAGCGTTCGGGCACGATCCGGACGCCCCGCCTCAGCGTCCAGCGGTCAATGGAGGACCTAGAACGCACGCCCGTGAATGCGGAGGTGAACATGACGCCGTACCGCTACCCACCGCTCGACCCGCCCACCACCCTCTCGCGCTCGACTACCCCATCCACGCAGTCGGAGCCGTATCACAGTGACAGCGATATGGACAGCCTCGCCTCGAGCCCGCCCATGCGCCGCCGGTCCGAGCATACGCTCCAAGGCTCTTTCGCTGCGCGGAGCGCTGAGTGGATGGGGCCCTTTGGCGGCCAATACTCCTTTGACCGGATCCCAAGAAGCAGCCGTTCTGCCTCGTTCCCAAGCCCCTCGCTGCGCATCGTGACGTCGTCGACACGCCGTTAGAGGGGACGCTAGGTGACTGTTGCTAGTTCCGTCTCGTTGCTGTTCTGTAACCTATTGTGCTGCCCCATGCTTTCCCAATGCTGTCCGAACATCTCTCAGGCTCAGGCTATGCTACCACACCCCAACCCGTCGTCTCGTTGTATTATTATTGTGCTCTAAGCGATCCGTCTTGATTTATTGTTAGGGTAACCGCCGCGACGTATAAACTGTAGTATAGGTTACTGTGCCATGGGAGAACGATATCGTGCTCTCTACATCCAGCTGCTTTGTATCTGTCTCCGAATCAGTCGATTGTCCCTTTGTGAATGTTATGCGCTCTCGAGTTGATCGCGATGGTCCGTCCGCTCCACGATTCCAAACTCTGCGTGCGGTAATTATGGCCGACCTGCGGACTGACTCGTGTTCATCTACATTGATTGTGCCGCCACCGCCCCCGTAAGCGTGAGTCGGCAGCTCGAGCGATGTAGATACGATCCATCTGACGATCAAGCGGCGGAGGACCTACTAACTGCAGAGCATCTACTGCGCACTGTTGCGGTATTATATCCGGTCACGTCAGGCGGGCCAGAGCTTTCTAGGCGTGTAGTGATGCAAAGAGTAAGTGAAACCCATGATATATCATACTGAACACGCACTTTCGCGGCTCCATTTCCGAGGAAGTTCAAGTTGGCGGTGTCGTCAACGGGACAATGTTGGTCCCGCTCACCGGTCCCCCGGGCCAAACGAGGAGCACACTGCGAGGAGAACTAGTTGGACTGAGTGTACTGATGCACATCGGCGTTTCTCCCCAAGTTAAGCGAACATTTCAGGCGCATGGCGTCGGTGAGCCCATGGTCCATGACGGAATTCAAGAACTATATTGCCAATCCATCAGCTCCCCAGGACGAATTCTAGTGGCGGTCGGGCCGTTGTCCTCAGCCGCCACTGGCACGGTCACTGAAGTACCACAATGGCAATTGTTCCATATGACTATAGGAACTCTTAAATTGCCAGCTTGAGGGCCGATAGCAAACTAAACACGGCGGATACACTGACCCCGAAGAGCGCCGCTCAGGCTTAGGCTCATATTCGACGACCCGGACGTTGCCTAGCCACCGGTACTTGGCACACGCGTGCTCAAAGGACGCCGCGCGCATATCGGAGATCTTCGTTCCACCGCATAGGCCCTTCAGGACTCTATGAGCGAAAAGAACGGCGGTGCATAGTAGTCATCGTCCATGGATATCGCGATGCGAGACTGAGCCCTTTTTGGGCACTTGCCCGACCCGGCGGCATGTCTGCATGGGCGTTCATCCGGCGTAGGGCTGTATTATCAGTCAAATACATAGAGATCCACGATTTGGTTCCGGAGGTGAATCGGAAGAAGAACGGAAGACTCCCAGCAAGGGATAGATGGGGCGGAGCATGAAGCTGAAGTGAATGGACACGAGTGCGCAGCGCACATCTAACAAGAAGGCTGATGGAGCGCAAGCTCCGACTGTACCACCCTGCGATAAACAGATACGCCGATGACTCGACTGTCAAACGTCGCACGAGTAGTGTCGCTCCATCTCCATCCCATCAAACTTCTTCCACCTCGAGGCCAATGCATCAGCCAAAATTGACATTATGTGGTTCCCCGGGCACCACTACCTATTCAGGATACAAGGCTCCATTAACGGGGGGAGGGAATCAGCACCGCACGCAGGGGCGTTCTACGCGTGCGTGCACGACTAGTTGGTAACGCAGACGAAGTAATGGTAATCAACTGAGTGTATACCCGCCAAGAACTTTGTTACGATTGCTCTCGAGATGAGAAGCTACAGCAACGAACCAGGTATAAACAAGAAAATGTATGAGACAGATTGCGCATGGGTATCCAATGCAATGTTCCAAGTAGCATGCTCACCGGCCTCCAGCGCCATCCGAGTCGATCCACCGGTAACAGTAGAACCTCTTCATGCACCTCATTCCTCGACTAGGTCCTCCTCCGCCTGTCCAACACCGAGTAGATTGAGGTTCCAGATACGCAGCATGCCGTCATCGGAGGATGACACGATGCGCGTACCGTCCGGAGAGAACCTCAGATGGCTCACTTTGTCCGAGTGGCCGTCGAGCGTTGTGAGCTGCTTCGCGGTCGTCGCGTCCCACACGCGTATGCTGTTGTCCGCAGAGCTCGCGCAGATGCGCGATCCATCCGCGGAGAACGCAGTGGCATTCACGAGCTGGTCGTTTGCCTCGATTTCGTGGAGCTTCTCGCCGCTGTACGAGTCGCAAATTCTGATCGACCCGTCGCTCGCAGCGCTCAGCAGCTCCTTGCCGTCTGGAGAGAAGGTCGCGCTCCATACGGAACCCGAGTGTACACGCAGATCCACGAGCTCTTCTCCCGTCTCTGTGTTCCAGATCCGGGCTGAGCCGTCGTCCGATCCGGTGACTAGGCGACGATTGTCGGGGGCATAGGCCAAGGAATATATAACGCCCTGGTGACCTTCGAGAACCCAGAGCGTGTTCCCGTTACTGGGGTCCCAAACGCGCGTCGTGTAGTCCGCGCTCGCGGAGACGAGACGCCGGCTATCCGGTGAGAAAGCGACAATCAAGACGATGGCGCTATGGCCGCTGAGCGACCAACGTTCATGCCCAGAGGCAGCGTCCCAGATTTTGACAGAGGCGTCGACGGAACCAGTAGCGATGATGGCGCCGTCAGGCGAATACGCAACGCAGTACACGGTGCTGAGATGGCCCGTTAGGATAGCAACGTCCCGCCCTGTCTCGACGTCCCAGATGACCGCGAGGCAATCACCGGAGCCAGAGACCAGCTTCTTGCCGTCAGGTGAGAACGCGAGCGCGCAGACCGTCTCGGAATGGTAGTGGCACTTGTGTGCGCAGCGGCCTGACTCGGCATCCCAGATGTTGACTAAGGCATCGTCAGCACCGCTGGCGATATGCCTACCGTCTGGCGAGTACGCGAGGGAGGTTACACCGCCAGCGTGGTGCTCGAACTCGATGATGCCGCCGTTGGGCCCCAGGTACCGCGCCTTCTTGTGATGGACCGCGTCGTGTCCGCCATTATTATTCGTGCTACCACCAAGCGTACCGTGATCCGAGGTGTCGCTTGGTTGAGACGTCTCATGGGCCTGATCCTCTGTTTGTACAACGCCCGTGGGCGGGACGCCTGCGTCTGTGGCCTTATCCGCGCCGATAGGCGATGGTGCAGATTCGGTACCATGTGACGGGTTCAAAGAGGCAAGGTCATCGTGTGAGAGCATGCCGACTTGGCGATCGAATAACAAAGATGAGACAGGCCACGGACACGAAAGGAGAAGGTTACTGACGTCCATCTTCCGTGACTTCGATAGTCGGCTTGATAGTCTCCAAGAATGAGGGGAGGTCTTCAGGGATCTCACACCCGTGTTTCTGTACAAAAACGCGATCAACAGCCGAAGCAGAGTTGTCCAATGGACCACCGCACTTCACAAAGCTGATTGATATCACGGTCATTAGCGACTGCAATTTGGCAATTCGATGCGTGCTACATTGGTAGCTTGATGATTAGACCGGACATGGTATAAAAGCCGGTGAGGAATGCACATGCCTCGAGGATGTAGTCCAATACGAAGTCCACGGGGTCCCAGCACTAACAGGTACTGTCAGCATCCTTCTTGGTCGCAAACTATGGCAAGCCGTACCTGGAAACCTGGTTGATCGAGTTCGAATTCGTGTACCTCTTCACCGCCACTCGCCCCATCAATTGCCATGCGATCCTCATCGGTGCCGTCGTCAGGCCCGGGGGGTAGCTCATCGTAGCCAGCCGCGGCTTTCATGACACGAGGAAAGACAAAAAGCCGTTTCTTCAACTTGTAGTAGTGGATGAACACAGATTGGTCATTCTTGGCGCCTCTCAAACTTGTAGTACTAGATCTTGGGCTTTCAGAAACATTGCTTCGCGGCCCCCAGTTTTGTAGAGGCGGAGTCTGAGACATCGCCGATGCCGATGCCGAGAATGCTACAGATCCCACCGGAAAGTCGGCATTGAAACGGAATTGAGCCGACCTTCCCGCCTCCGTGTATGACGCCACCGCCCAGTCAGCGGTCTTATACACTCCTGATATAAACCGGATGTCCTCTCTGGAGATGTCAACGTCGAGACGACCCGTGATGAATTCATGCCAGCTTGAGAAGTTTTGAGACATGTAGTTCACCATTCGCCGACTCGGATGGATAGCTTCACGGTTTGCGCCTCTCTGAATGACCAGAACAGCGCCCTGCTCATCCGTGCACTCAAAATCAAATCCAGCGCCGACACCGTGACTGTGGTGCCATCAATATGAAACGCAGTACCCCGGTTGAAAGTTCCACTCACGTAGTAGCCGCCACACGGGCCGAGATTTGCTTTATGGTCTTGCTGCAGAGTGCACCGGGAGCTAGTGCTCCAGGCCGGTTGTCGTTCTGGAATTCTGAGGTCAGGCTGAACGGCTTGTAGCCGGCGGGAACGCCAAATGTGTTGTTTGGGTCCGTTTCTTGTAGTGTGGCGTTGAATACGCGGTGGAAGGAGCCATCGTGGCCAACAAAGCCGATATCACCAACGAAGACTTCACCTCGAGGAGGTTCGGGGTCCCATAAAGGATAGCCGAAGCCCAGACGGAACAACTGCCGAGCATAGACGTCAGGAGCAGTAAGAGTAGACATGGTGGTTGGGAGTAGGAACTCACAACCTAGCGATGCGTAAACACCGATGCGATACAGATACAGATACGGAGGCAGTACCGTTGAGAAGAAACGCCCAAACCGTATACGCCGCCCAATGCACGTGAACGATCCTACACCATGCCTACGCCTCTTGTGAGGATGAGTACTTTGCGCTCGAAGTAGAAAATTTCCGGTTGCTGGTGATGGGTATGGGTAGATGTGTGTGTTTTTCTTTGAGTGATCTTTTAGTTACTTATTGAAATCGTGTAGGCCGTGGGAATATTAGTATCTGGCAATTGCCGGGTCCCCGACTCGCAGCAGTTTGGATCTGCTGCCATGCTGATGATGCTCTGCCATGGCCATGATGCAGCCATGTTTCTTTTTTGGTAAACCTCTATGTCCATCGTTGTTGCTGCTCAAGAAGAGAAACGCAGCATTACAAGGTACTTTCTTTAGAAAGCTCAAACAATAGCCTCAGCAGCCTCGAAGCCCCCCTATAAGCTTTCTGTCGTTTCCAACCGCAATTGCCCTGTCGGTTCAACATGTCTCCCGTAGCTCTGACCAGCCAAAGTAAGGTTCTGCGTGTCCTCTGCGTGGTTGATCAAAATTCTACTTGCAGCGTTGTCGTGGCTGTCGCCGTGCCATTGACCAATTCGAGGTCAATGTGCACCACGGACGTGTACGTTCCGGTGCTGCTCGCGACCCATGCCTTCAGTTTCAAGAACGCCACACGCACAGGCCGTTCATCTTCAAACACTGCATATCCAGTGACATCGGAATCATCAACGGTGAGCTTCACGATACGAGCTGCGCTGCTGTTCCCGATCATGTGTTGATGACGAGACCCCCGTAGTAGGGAGGAGCGCTTTGGGAGGCGCTGGGTGGTCGAGCGCGCTCCCATTGACGGCTGAGTGCTTGGGGGTAACTGGTTCAATGCAGCTAAGGCGACACGGTCAGTATATGTCCTCATCGGAGTCGCAATGTGCCACTGACAATGGTTGTGGCTGTAGCCGATGCCCTCGTGGAAGTACAGCTCGGGTATACTGAGTGTCGACGCGAATAGCGTGTGGTCGATCACGCACTGTCAAAGGGTAGCACCTGCTGCGTTGCTGATGCTCGGCGCGCCATGGCAGGCGATGCTGCTTGTCTCTCTGGCACAGGTGCCATCAACTCGCATGTCTACCCAACTGAGGCGATGTGCACTCACCCGAGAGGCCTTGTTGCGCATTGCTAGGATGTCTCATTCGCGAAGACGTCGACAGGTTGCCACGCACAGCTGTCTTCGAGTTGTCTATGAAAGAGGTCAAGCCAAACCCGCCACCGTTCCAGAAGATGGCCGAGTATAGGTGCTGTGAGATCTTGTGGAGACGGTGCCGCTTCATTCACTGACCATGGTACAGCTGTGACAACGGACATCAGGATAGGTTTTCCAGCGGTGCTGTCCAAGATTCCCTAAGTTAAGGTTAAGTTATCCTCGGGCGCCCAGATGTGCGTCGCGAAAGACGCTCCCTGTAGTAGGGTGGGAGGCCTCGTTACTATTGATACCCACAGCTTCTACAACTCTACGAAGGGATTAGGGGTAGACACCCAGTCAGGCGCGTAGGTGTCGACGGACCAGTCGTCCAGGCTGCGGTAGACAGTGTAGCCGTGCACGTTGACACAACGGAATTGTCATCTACGAAGCACCCGTGGTATTCCTTTGGCCTGGTACTTACCCACCTCGAGGCGCTCAAGGACGACAAGCTCTGGAAATAATGAAGGCGCCTGTAGCGACGTTCATAGAGTCGTCCGGACAACGTGAGCTCCTATAGCTACCTTGTTAGCTAGCCAAACTTAATGAACTATATCCAGGAAGCCGGTTTGTAGAACTCATCGTCTAGTCGCCTCGGCCCGGGGATAAGGCGTGATCGTAATCGAGAGCGGGGACGCCTCCTCGTGAATCTGCAAGTTGACCTGTTGATATCTCCGGCCCCCGTTCCGTGCATTACGGTAGGCGATCACGCCGTATTATCTCCCCAATTGCAGCCAACACGGATCTTGGGTGGCTGTCCGCTTATTTCAGCGTAGTCATCAATGCGCCGTGCGTGAGCTCGTTGCACCCACGATCCTACTCCAGTCAGGTCATTCATATCATGCGACTAGGAATCAGATTAGCGTTCACGCGAGAGGTGGCGACAGAGACAGCGGCAACGACTAGGAAACCAGAGCGACAAGCCTTGGTATTCACTGGACTAGGTAGTTACAGGGTGCTACCATTTATTGTTGACCCCGGTTGCCGGCTGGTGAGTATATCGCGATCATATGCCGAAGTACGGTTGCTATATCGTTCGATGACAATAATGGGGGGACCTAGTAAATGGTTGTACGCCGACTGTCCACGCAAGCTTCATCGTGAGCCCATATGTGGGATCCCATAGGTGAGACGTAGCTCTGAAAAGCAGGCTTCGCGCAACTGACTACCGGATCGCACAAACCTACAAGCGGATCCTTGCCTCTTCGGATACACGCTGAGAGCAGCGTCGTTGGCAATGACATGAGCACATCTCGCCAGTAAGAATTGTTCCTATATACAACTGCATGACAATAACGTGTCCAGCGAATGGCAAAGGAATACCGTAGTGAGCCTACACAGACGTGCCTATCAGAACGTCATAAGAATAGCCTCCGTCGCACGCAAGTCGAAGCCTTCCGACAAATCGATCGTCTCCAACTCCAACTCACCCGTCGGGCTCACGGTCGCCGTCTCCTCGTAGCTCTGGCCAGCCCAGGTCAGGTTCTGCGTATCGTCTGCGTAGTTGATCAGCAGTCTCCTCGCGATTGCCGTGGTAGCCGTCGTCGTGCCATTGACGAAGTCGAGGTCAATGTGTGTCACCGGGCGCGTACCAGTGCTGTTCGCAACCCAAGCATTGAGGTTGACGAACACGGCGCGAACCAGCTGTCCGCCCTCGAACGCAGCGTATCCACTGGTGTCGGGCTCGTCGACAGCCAGCTCGACGATGCTTGCCAAACCGGTGTTACCGATGAAGGTATCAATGACAAGGCCGCCGTAATAGGCGGGCTGGATGTGTGGCGGCGCCGGTGGGTCGAGCGCGCTACCGTTGATGGTCGAGTAGTTGAGCGTTACAGGTTGCAACTGTCCGGGTATCAGTTATGGGTAACACCATACCGTGGAAGTGCACTGACAAAGTTATACTTGTAGCCAATTCCTTCGTGGAAGTACAGCTCCGAGATACCGATGGTTGAAGCGAATAGCGTGTAGTCGATGACCCAGAGCGCCGCACCCGCTGTGTTACTCACACCAGGTGCACCATGGCAGGCAATGCTGTTCGTCTCTCTGGGATGCGGGTCAGATCAGCTCAAAGAACTCTTCCTGCTGGAAGGTATTAGGCTCACCCCAACACGTATTCGAAGCCATTTGCGTGCGATGCCGCGATGTCTGCCTCGAAGATCGTCAGGTTGCCGCGCACAGTGGTCTTGTTCATGAACGAGATCAAGCCGAAGTCGCCACCATTGCAGAATGCTGCGGAGTACTGGTGCTGAGAAATCCTGCGACATAGAGAGGACCAGTGAGCACAGCCGCGCGCTATACAGCTAATGGACCAACATACGTCGAAATCGCCTGTCCGGCTGTGCTATTGAGGATACCGAGAGCGAAGATCTCTCGCGGGGTGAACGCTTGTGAAGCAAACGCTGCACCTTGCAGAGTCACAGCTCCGTATCGGCTGTATATCCCCACTGCCTCTACTACTGGGTCAGCGATGGACTCCCAGTCTGGTACATAGTCCTCGACGGTCCAGTTCCCCTTCTGGCGAAGGCCGTTGTTGCCGTAAAGGTCCGCCTCGTTGCCTATGCACATGTAACCCATGAGAGAAGAGTCGAACAACCAAAACGGTGACACTCACCGACTTCGATGCGCTCCAGGACTACACCGGAGTCAATCACTTCAGGTGAGAGGAACGCAGCCACGATGGCCTTGGCCATGTTCACAGCATTTGTAACGTTGTTGAAGCCAAGGTTCACGCCCCAAACCATGTGAGTGCCTACAATCCCGTGTGAACTAGGCAGTGCGTGTTCAGGAAGTTTGGACAAACCGGAAGGAAGCCACTTCGAGAGATGGTAGTACTCATTGCCGACGGTGATATGCGTTGCCTCAGGATAGGGTGTTATTGCGTTGGTTGGAGGGAATAAATCCTCGTTAATCTACGGGTTATGATTCAATAAAGAAACAGCGCCGTATGTCACCACTACACGTACCGTGACCGTAGGGGACCACACAGTATGATCCTCTGAATCCGCCCCAACGCGGATTTTGGGTGGTTGCCCAGTAAGGTGAGCATACGTACTCAGCGCGCTGTACGTGAATTCGTTACGCTCATCGATGCCGCTCCAGTCAGGCCAGTTGTCCTGCTCAATTGAGAACGAGAGCAAAGTAGATGCGAGGGGAAGTGACTTGGTTGGGGCTATGACTGGGACGTCCACGGAAATGTTCCATGCGCCTGCGACACATGCGACACTAAGGACCACAGCGCCCGCAAGGGCTTGAGTGAACATCGCGGCAGCGAAAAGGGCGTCCGTCGACGACACTCCCCCATGCGACGTGACTCTATATACGTTCCTCGGAAAAGCACGGCGGGCGGGAGTGCGAGGCTGGGAATAGCTATTCAGTCCATCACTTCGGGACGGGTACCGAGATCTGTTTGGTGATCCTCGAAAGAGTAGAAACGTCTGAGACCTCGTGGACAATGGGCCCTGCGATGCCGCAGGTCACGACGTTGGTCACCGGACCGGTGCGGAGGAACCCAGGTGCGAATGCTTGTTGTGATCTCCGCTGTCGATGCACATTGCACACAGTGAAAACTGGTACAACGCGCCATACCTGGAACCAACTTGGCATAGTCAAATTGCCTCTTGTGTGGTCGGCGGCGTGATGACGTCTCGTTCTCGGGATCGGATCGCCTGCCCGTTGGCGTGGCATTGCGCTATCCGGTACCTGGGGGCGCACGCGGCGTTGAAGATACATGTGAAGAAATAGAAGCTTCTCTGTAATGCGAGGATCTGGAGGTCCCAATGCTCTAGATGTGGGATAAATGTGCTTCAAATAGAAGCGGATATACGTCGGACGAGCCAAAGACAGCCTCACCTAGAGCACGAATTCACGCAAGTCCTCAACAATATTCTGTGCCGGGACCATGACCGGGTCGGTGTCGTATACCGTAGGTCGCGTTTTAGCAATGTCGCGTCAATGTGCTCGATCACGAGCCATGATCCCGCAGTCACGTTGGCAGCGTGGTACGGACCGTAGATCCTAGAAGCGTACAGCAGTAAATCGAGTGTACCACCTTTGATGCACTGTGACGTCGATCCTGAGCTAGAGCTTAACAGCTGATCGGAGCCTTAAAGCCGGGGGTGGAATGCGTTCGGGCCGGCACATAGGAGGAGGCAGAGTTGAATATCAACAGTCTGGTGTGTCGGGCACAAAGGCAACCCACAAGCCCAAGGAAGCATCTACTCAGCAAGGCAATCGTCGATGGAATTGAAGGTCGCAAACGTACGTAGAGCTTTGCGGGACCGCCCCCTCTTGATCTGCGAAGCCTTCAACGGATGGGTTCAGAGTGAGGCGGCAGGTACTTGATCATCCTCCTATCCAGCTGAGCCCTTGGTTGGCTCGGATGCCCGGGACGAAATGCAGCCAAACGAGATCATTCAAGACAGGGGCGCATAGCCAGAATGCCGAGTGGCGTCAGCTCGGTGTGAAGACGTTAGCAGTTCATAACTGACTAGCATAGAGGGGTCACAAGGGCAACTCAGCAATGACGGTGCTGTGCCATACCCTGCATGATGAGAATCGACACTCGCCGCGGACCAGCCAGCGCCACTATTCGAATCCCTTAGCCCTAACCGCGAGAAGCGTCATGAACTAGTTCGACAACAACACGTACATGGGACACTCACCTCATCGCCCCGAAGCATCCCGAAAGACGAAGGGTGCCTCAACAATCGACACATTGGTGCATGAGGAGATGCATTCAGCTCGAGTATTAGATACAACGACAATGTCAATGTCAAAGGGGATCGTTGAAGATCCATGCGATGATGATACACCGGCAACCACCACAACAAAGCGCGCCAACCATTCCACCGGCCTATAAGGGACACATAACTTACTGCCCTACTTGCTACAGCATGCGCTTGATTAGGTTCTGTTTTGGCGTCAGCTCGACAACCCTGGACCCAGGAAGCTCAGACGTCGGCCCAGATCGCCTTCGCGATGTCGGTGACGAGGCTGAGTTTCTTCACGACGTCGTCCTCAGAGACGGGGTTCCCGTCCGAGTGGGACGCGAAACCGCACTGAGGGCTGATGCAGATCCTACGAGTCGGCGAAATCCAGTCAGCGATACAGAATCACCGTCCACAAGGCTGATGATCACGCACTGGTTCAACGCCTCCTCTTTCGGGCGCTTCTCCTCGCCGTTGGCGATGACCTCCGCGGCAGCATGCACCTTCTTCACCACCTCGTCCTTGTCCTCCAGCGCAGGGAGCTTGCTCGACACGATCCCGAGCACGACCGACTTGTTTGGCGGGAGCCAGCGAAGGGGCTCGAAGGTACCGGCCCGCTCGGTGTCGTACTCCAGCTGCGATACGTGGGGAGGTCAGCAGTCGAAAGCGAGGGAGAGCAAAGGACGCACATAGTATGTGTCGGCGGCGATGTCCTTGAAGAGGGCGATGGCGATCCGGTCGTAGCCGCCCTCGCTGAAGTGACGTCCGCCCTGTCGCCGTCATACCTATTAGCCACCACGGCTGCGCTTAGAGCGAGGGCGCGCGACGCACCCTGAAGTTCCCGCGGCACAGATGGATGCCGACGGTCATGTCGGCGGGATGGTCCGCGATGATGTCGTTGTATACCTTGACGTAGAGGGCGAGCAGCGCTTTGTGATCGACGCCTTGCTCCTCCATGCCCTGCAGCATCTTATCGGAGCAGAAGTACGCGAGCAAGGGGTCATCGAACTGGATGTTGCCTGTGTCATGGGGAGAGCTCTGTGAGATGGTTGTGTGTTACGAGGGATGGTGGTACGTACGGCAGCCCCGTTGGTACAAGTCCTGGATCTCCTCCCGGTATGCCTTCACGACGTCCGCGAAGTACTCCTCTGTGACTGTGATGAATTACTGTCTCACATGGGATACAGATAGGCATACCATCCGTCGGATATACAGACTTCGGGTATGCGTAGGAACCGTGTCGAAGGTGGAACCACTCCGGAGCGCACACGGTGATCTTCAGGTTCTTGTGCTCCTGCACAGGGTGTCATCGGATGACCGGTTGGGACGATCGGCGGACGTACCTCGGGGCTCGTCAAAGCCTTCAGAGCTTCGTACTGGCCGACGTAGAACGGCTTCGTGCGCTTGAGCTTGGACTGTACCGAGAACGAATGAGCCCGCGAAAGAAGTATAGACGGGTTTTCACGTACCTCACAGATGTACGAAGGGGCGCCCTTGAAGTTGTGTTTCTTGAAGGCATCGACATCAGGCACGTAGTCCTAGAAATTGCATGAGTTAGAGTGCAGGACATAAAAGCTACGGTGCTCACCATGAACCAGTCAATCGGGACTAGGCGTCAGGCATGTCAGGGTCAGTACGGCAATGAGTGCGGGTGAGAGATAAGACGCACCGACGGGGATGAACTTCATTCCATCAAGGTTGTCGAATACACCGTCGTAGAACATATGTCTAGACAGGTCATATGTTTAACGCCATCTCGCAGCGACACTCATACCAGGAGGGCAGGGCAATCAAAAGATACGACATACCTCCTGAACTCGCCGTCCGTAATCGACTTGATTCCCGCCTCCCTCTGCATCTCCACGATGGCAGCGATCGCTTCATCCTCAACGGCCTTCAGCTCCTCTGCGCTGCACTTGTTCTCGTCAAACTCCTTGCGCTTTGCAAGGAGCTTTGCTGGCCGCTTCAATGACCCGATGTGGTCGGCTCGGAAAGGGGGGGAAAGATGGGGCTGCGAAGCGACCATGGCGGCGGGGCGATGTATGAAGTATCACAGAGAGGAGGGCGGAGGAAAATGGGCTTGGGGATCGGACGACCTCGCAGGCAAATCAAGGGCCGGCAATGGGATAACCATTCTGAAGATCAGTGACGCGGTTTAATAAAGGTCGAGCAACGGAAGGATAGTTTATCCAGCAGCCTCCGCTGAACGCCCTGCGGCACGCTCCTCCAGTCTTGTGGTCGACTGCATCCCGCCTGGTGACCCTGCCTTGGCCGCTGACGGTGTAGCGGCTCCAGTAAGCGACATGTAAGCGAGGTCGAAGATGGAAGTCCTCCTACCACGCACAGAAAGTCCGTCAGCTTCGGCCGGCTGCCTCAGTGCCTGGACAGCAAGACGTCGGAGACAACACCCAATCCCTCCCAATTCTCTCACCAACCGCGGCGTCATGTTTCCGGTATACAATGGTCGCATCGCCGCGTAATCGGGGGTCGACAATGAATAGCTCGCCAGGTCCTAGGGCCAGAGTGGTCACGCTGTCGTGGTGGCTTTCCAAGGTTGGTCGAGGAAGCAAGACTGGGTCGAGGAAGTTGGACGTCCACGCGCTCGTTGTGCGGTACCGGTATTCAGTGAGTTTAGCCTATGTTCTCAAGCGAGTATATTTGTCAGGTAGGATGCCATACCGGCTTGTGCAGATACAAATTGAGACCAGATGGGGGACGGGTTGGACAGGTTGGACATCCTTCGGAGAGACCGAAGAGACTTGGAGGCGCTGCAGGTTGGCAGCTGACACAACGCAGGGCATACTCAACAGGCCAGCAGTCAGTTATCGTGGGGATTGGATCCGAGTGAGTTTGATACGACGCAGTGCCGACAGGCGGAGGGAGGGAAGAAGGGCGCAAGGTCATCGGTGACGAAAGGGACCCGCACCAAGGTGAGAGCGCGCCGGTCAATATACAGCGTATCGAACGCAATTGCGTTTATGTAAACGCTGTTCACGACGCTTCCACTCGCTTGTCAGCCGTAGGGAACATCATTGGATGTGCATGGGAATGGGAACACCCATTGCAAGCGCCATCCCGGCAGTCCAACAAGCTGCTCCCCATGCATCCCCGGTCTTTCGGGATCTGCATTGACCCACATGCTGGTACTTACTACTTATGAAAGTGGAAGTTCTTCACAATCGTCGATCTCGTGAATAAAGAACGTCTATGGATTGTCTCGCCGCTACTAGTATGATGGCTACATTACCAGACCAGAGAGATACAGTACACCCTATTTCAGTGCTACACCACAGGAACCCAGATATTATATATACACCCCAAGGTGATAAATTAGAATGCTGTCGTTCATCTATGCCGCACGCTTCCTGGACATCCCCACTTTTTGCATCTCGCCCATAACCGACCTGATCTTCTGCGATGTCCGCACGGTCTGCAGCAGCGTCTGCTCGTGAGTCGGCGCATACCCCACAGGGAAGCGCTCCCGCTCCCACCACTCCTTCAAGACATCGTTCGGGACGCGGCCGTCCCTATCCCCGAAGATCCCGAGCACCATCGACATCTCGCCGCGCGCGATCTCCTCGTGCATCGCGTCGAGCGGCGGGGCGCCGTACGCGCTCTCGCGCGCGACGCGCGCCGCGGCGAAGTCGCGCATCGACATCNGGCACTGGCTCGGCTCGTCGGGCGCGTACTCGAGCGAGCCGAGCGCGTCCCAGTGCCCGAGCGACGCGTCGTGCTCGATGCAGTTGTGCCGCGCGAGGTCCGCGAGCGAGAGCCCGGAGTATTGCGAGAGGAGGACGTGCCCGCCCATGGTTATGAATGCGGCGAGGGGGAAGGAGAGGTTGTATCCCTGCCGCAGGGCGCGGATGTAGTCCCGTGGTGACGCGCCGCGGCCGTCGTGGGGTCTGCAGGGGAGGGCTAAGGTGAGCGGGCGCTGCTATCATGTAGTGCTATCCTGGACTCACAGGAGACCGTGGTTTGCTAGTGTGTTGAGCGCAGGGCAGGGCGACCGACTGTCGAATTCGCCGGGAGGGACGTATGGGTGCTTTTCTAGAGTGAAGGGCTCGATCGGTTCGTTGACAATGTCGTCAAGTTCCAATCTACCAGACGTGATGAGCTCACTGTTTCGATACGGATGGATCATTGTTGCTACTCACAAAATCCTCATGGTCATTGCCAGCGCGGCCATGACGAGTGCACACTTGACGAGCAGCCTAATCGTGGACTGGCGCTTGTGTGTCATCTTGACAGGCATCGTAAAGGGGGGAAGATGTCTAGTCGTTGAAGATGAAGGGGGCCGCTAGGGCAGGCGGAGAAGGAGAACGACGGAGGGTCGGATTAAATAGAGGCTATCGGGAGAAGAGGTATAAGGTATTATTGTTGTGGAGGAACCTTCAACGCGCGGAGCTTCTTTATATATGAACGAGAAGCAGCGCAACGTATCTAGGGCATCTCAACCCATATCAGCACAAGCCACGGTGCGCTGTCTTGCGACAGATTAGTATGATGATACGCTCACCCCGTCACCCGTAATGCCCAAGTCGGACAAAGTCCGACTGTCAGGGCTTCATACGGGCGCGCAAATCAAGCACAGCACATGGGTGACAGACGCTCTCGGAGAGCACGCTTCCGCGAGTGTACAGCCTGCGAAGACAAGGGATCATTGATACTACAGCGGTCGTCCAAAAGATACGCTCAGCAGCACTATTAGCGTCGGCGACTCAGCGCGCTGGGGCTACTGCTAGCCTGATGCCAAACGTTCATCACAACATAGCCGTTGCGTGGTGCTTCAGCATCTCTGCGCCCGCACATTACTGCCGAAAACGGCTCCCGGGGCTCCATAGCGACCACGCACATTTACCTACAGAATCTGTCAGACGGTTTCCGCCCAATCATGCTAAGGGACTCCGCGGCCGCGCTTCCCCCAGTTAATTTCGGAGGTCAGATGGTGGTGTCCGGACTTCCTCGCCAAATAAACATATCGCGCAATCCCCTAGAGCCGTCTTGTGGTAATTGTGTCACCTAGGAAGAGACTTCACTGCGCGGCGCGCCTGGATGGGTGATCACGGGCATCAAGGTCGAGGCTGTACGTATAGTATCGGCGTGCCCAATGTACCGATGAGTTCCATTGCTGGTGTCAATCATCCCGTGTACCTTTCGTTGCTGTGACTACTGTGATATGTCTGTTGAACAATATGTTTGAATCAACCGCGGGCCGTGGCGCATCATGAAGAGTGGGGGCGATACCGCGCAACCGTTACGGCGCATACGATACGAACCGAGGGCGCAGCATCAATATTATCGATATCAGTGAAGCCTGCTCGACAGCGATGTCGGCGGGTGCCAATGCGTTCTCCACGGGGCGGAATCTCGTTGCTGAAATACGCCGATCTTTTGTCTGACGTCCATATACATAGAACGGCAGGGTGCTGTCGTTCGGCCACAATTGAATTTCCTTCACGAGTCGGTTAGCTTATGTAGAAGACGTGAGAAGGAAGAGATCAAATACGTGAATATACTCAAACTCACGTCGACACACTGGCAGACATTGATATTGAGGTACCAGGGACTTACGACTATCACCGCTCTACGTCGACGTCGCCTCCCGGCGTAGATGTGCTGGACATCGTGATGCACGGCGCATCGTGTGCAATGGCAGTCTGAAGGCGACGCTGTTCTTGTCAGTGGTTCCGTAGTCGATACGAACATGCATGGCGATGCTATTGATTCGCATTGTGCTTTGAGCTGAAGATATCCTTCAGAAGCTTGGGAGACTCGACCATCCGCTACGCCGGCCATCAGATTGTCCCAACGTGCGGACTCGGATACGCCAGGCCACACAGGGAAGGAGACACAGATTGCGTTGTCAAGGGTGGGGACCAACAGCGCTCAGCACGATATGCGGTACGATCCAAGATGCGAGACCTGGCGACGACCAAGGTTCAATAGAATCGGTCCTAGGATCAGCCATGTCGGCGGATAGAGGAGTGCCGTAGACTCATGAGGGCCACTTCTGTCTTCTGAGCCAGATGCGGCACTCGTAGAAGCTGAGTCAGTTGCCTAGGGGCCGCATAAAGACCGCATCTACTTGGAGAGACACGGAGATGAGAGAACGCCAGCCAGGACAAGTGGATGAGTGAGAACAAGCCACGGTTCAGCGCCGCCACAGGGTGGCTGCAATTGTGGTGCAGCCGGCATTCCCCGTCGGCTCTCGGCCCGATTGCCTAGTTAGCTGTCCAGCGCTCCAAACCTCGGTCTCTCCGCTCCTACAGTCGTATTTGGGGCAAATAAAGGACGGAAGAGCTCGTCTAAAGATTGGGCTTGGGCTCTCTGCTTCCGTCAATCCGTTTTCTTGTCCGAGTCGAAAACATAGTCTCAACCCCCAGAGTGCTCGGAGCTGCCGTGACCTGTCACCGACAAGCCCGAACGCCCCTGCGCCAACCTCAGGACGGCCCAGGAGACGAGAGATCCATTCGCATCAAGGCTGGATCCGCGCATACAAGCAGCAGAGATACTATCTGGGTGAGTAGCCCGCTGCTATACTCTCATATCTAGGTTCTCACTGATGCGTTGCAGACATGGAGAAGTTAGCGGCCGCGGGTGCAATGCAACCTGGGATGTTTGCCAACTCCGAGGTGCTTCTTACAGCGATGCATGTGCGTAGCGCGTTATTCATCTCGGCAACGAACAATTACGATCTCACAGAAGACTGCTTCGAACGCAGGTGCCTCCATGAAAACCTCATTTGAAAGCCGCGACACTCTCTGTCCCCGCCCCAGTCAGGATCATCAAGAATATGACGGCCGTGATACAGCCTGCGAGGATCCCCCAATATGCGTCCGCGAAGGACTATTTCAGGCGTATATGGCAATCCATTTCGCCAATTACGCCATGCAGTCCACGAGGACGTGATAAATGAACTTCTGCCTCACGAGCTCGTGGACAAAACGCTCGTCAGTCACCTTCGTGTTGTTGACGTCACTACCTCCGCCCCAATCACAAGTGCGTATGCCTATGCCTCGTCTCTACACCAGCCCACTTACTATTAGCACCTGTCAGCCTCTCGCGATCGCCTCAGCCACACCTGGCGGCCCGTGGCGGCTGACCAGATGCAGGTCAGCCTCCCTTGTATCTATAAGTAGCGCACTACCACCGCAAACCCACATAGCTTCTGTTCGGCACATCCTCCCATCCGCCCCCCCCTCATTCAGTAAGCCACAGCAATGCGGCGTAATAGCATCGCCGGCGACATACACACCACAAGCCCTGCCACCTTCCAACTTGCAGGCACCATGCACGCGCTCTTCAAGGCCAAACGCCATCCAAGAGAGTACGTCATGATAATTTGTATTCTCTATATCTATTTACCACGTCACTGCAGAGTTCGTTCTGCCATCACTGCCGGGCAGCTCGATGAAATCGAGCAAGCCCTTGCTTCCATGCCGGAGGTGTTAATGTACGCCAGGAACGCGCTTCCACCCATCAACACCATCCCGGTCGAGGTGCTCGCGCACATCTTCAAGATGGTCGTCGACCCCGCGCAGCGTTTCCCGCATTCGTACGCTGGACACCCGGACCCCGTGGATGGACTGCACGTGTCCCAGGTCTGCCGCCACTGGCGGGATGTCGCGTTCGGCTTCCTCGACCTCTGGTCGACGGTTGACACCGCGAGACCCATGTCCGTGAACGTCATGCTCAATCGCGCGCAAGGGGCCCTACTCAAGGTTATACTGCGCGATCGCGTGAACGACGACTGTGTCGCCCCGTGCCTCAAGGACACGGGCGTTCTCATGGACATCGTCGATGAGACTCACCGGATTGAAGAGCTGCACGTCGAGCCAAAGTACTCGTATGGCAGCCTTCTCATCGAACGCTTCAACCAACCCGCGCCAAACCTCCGCGCGCTTACTATCGACAACATCGACGGAGTATCCAACCGGGCTTACCTGCCAAGGCTGTTCGATGGCTGCACCCCACGGCTTCAGCGGCTCACCCTTGGTGGCTTCACCTACTGGAAAGGCAACACCTTTACCGGCCTGACGCACCTGTGTCTGCATGACCATTCTCCGGAGAGCCGGCGCCCTCTCTCGTCTCTGCTGCATTTCCTCCAGTCTTCTCCGTCACTTCAAGAGCTCTCTCTTATCGCCGCGGACATCAACCTGGAGGTCGAACGCGACCAGAGCTTGTTCAACATACAGCTGCCGCCAGCTGTGTTGCCCCACCTACGCACGCTGGATATCGGGCAATCGTTCTCGCCTCAGGCCGCCGCCCGCCTCCTCTCACATCTCATACTGCCCCCCTCCGCCGCAATCAACATCTGGGCCCCCGCGTCCTCACACTTCTTCGGGAAGACCAACGGGGCGAGGCTGGCCAACCTGATCCCCGACGACATCATCAAGCTCGGCCCGCTGCGCACGCTGCACACTGTGCGCATCCTGGACCACAAGCACGCCGCGGAGCTCGCAGGCGTGCAGCCGCTCGGGACGAAGACGACGGACGTCCTCTCCGCGCACAACGGCGTCCTGCACCTGATCAGCGACTTCTCTGAGGGAGTGCGTGAGGAAGCTCGAGTATAAAGTGGGTTGGGTGGACGGGAAGGAGTTGGCGCCGACGGCGTGGCCGAGTGATGCGTACCGATGGAATCTGGCTGCACGAGCGGGCAAGTAGATATTATCAGGCATGCGGTCTGCGATGTCGTAACCGCATGTACGTTCCCCAGCCGGGCTCCTTCGACGTTGATTGGGGAGCTGGTCTGACGTTCACGACTTACCCAATACATTGTCATTCGATGAGTCTCTACCTCCATTGCTCTATACAGATACACCAGTCCGAGATACTTTCAACTAACCAGGGCGTGCATACTGGGCAACGCAGACTCGGTCACTGAGAGGCATAATTGACAATCGGGGTCCCATGATAACTGTGAAGAAGATACTATGGTTACATGCATGCGAACAACGATCAATGCTATCACTACTGTACAATGCTTGCTAGTGGAAACAGACTATTTTTCGGCCCTCATTGGGTCCTTGTGTTACGATAAATGTCCTGTCCGTATGGCGGCGTATTGAGTATAGTACTTCCATTCCCCCATCCAGAGGCTGTCGTGCTTACGCCTCGAGCCCGCGGTACGTGGTGCTCGATGAACTGTAGCTAGTCCACGGAGCGGGCCCTCTTGGGAGGTTCTGTTCGGGTCCGGTCACAGATGGTGCGCGGCAATGTGGCGCATGATTGTCAATGACGCTAGCATTTCTGAAATCGAAACACGATGAGCTACCCCGTCATACCCGCGCAACAGCACAACGTACCAATCGCTAGATTTGTATGCGCCTCGTTGATAGTCAACATGTTGCCCGAGGTGCGGAAGGCAGGCTTGTTGGGAGATTTCAAAGTATATTGTGCCACGACGTAATCGCGTGAGTCCGTGCACTGACGGAGAGGGCAACGTCAGATGACGACAGAAGACGTCATGTTGTATCACTCACCGACCATGCTTGGTCCGAGTTGCTTTTATATGTCCACTTGTACTCCTCTCCGTTAGAGGCGCAGAATTTGCGGACGAGGGACCTGCCATACGATGCCCATTAGCGATGTGAAGGAAGGCTACACCGTCGCACTCACCCTCCAAATAACGAGGTTTTCTTCAAGTACTGGTTCATGGGCAGAACAGCGGACGCACCCACGAAGGATATTCGTCCCAGTGTCGCGTTCTGCCCGAACTCGAGAACGACTGCCGGCTCACGTTGTATTGGACGGTTATCGCGTGGGCTCGATGCCCGACGGCCAACGTTGTATATCATCAGGGAGGCGGGTGGCTCGTCCATGGGGCTGCCTGGTGGTCGTGCAACACGAAGGAACAAGCGGTCGTAGATGTCGTCGAAGTCGGAACCCGTGTATAGTCCGGAGCGGTCCTCGAGATAGTATGGGAGTGCCTTGTTGATCATCGTCAAAGGAGCACTTTTGGACGACTTATGTAGACAGGAACCACTCGCGTCACTAGATTGTGAGGAAGGGGACACGGGTGAAGATGTTTGGACTGTGGGAGACGTACCAACGCACAAAGGTTATATATAAAGGGTGGGGGCCTGAATAGGCGCGCGGCCCACAAACGGGTGGCATCAGCAGTGCTGAGAGTACCGCAGTGGCTGCGACATCGAACGCGATCCCCAGTCACGGTATATGGGCTTCGGAAGATCCGTGCCACCAGATCCTAGGCAATCGACTGAATAGGCCTGCCACCAAAGAAGCTTCAAACTCTCGCTTTGGTTTCCATCTGCGCGCTAGCGCAAATAGGCCTCTTCTGCCGATTTGCCTCCGCGAAGGCGCCCCCGTGCCTCGCTGACTGGGATGAAAATTATGAAAGTCATTTCGATTGCGTCGCAGAGCTGGGCCTACATACGAGGATGCTCTCGTTCGCTGACACAGGTTCCAGCTGCGACCAGATCAAGAGTTGGTCGGCGAGTTCGGGCAGCAGCTCACCGAGCGGACGCTAGGCTATCGCAAGGCCATGGTGCGCTTCACAGACGGTCTGACGTCGGAGCACGCACATATCTGCTAGAGGTCGTATAAGCTGGCAGCCTGTCACGAGCAGTCTCACACCAGCTGTGAGAATCTAGGGACTAGACCATATCGAAGCAGCGGTACCCACCCATACACCCCGCCGCAGCCATGCTTCCTGACCCCTCGTGACAACTTGTAGCTTGGGAACGATCTCGGTTTATGACGGCCGGTATACCGCAGGACTATACATATCTGAGTTCTTCTACGACGTATCACGATTCCTGAGAGAAATTTAGGGCAACTCATATCCTGAGCTTCGACGTAGTGTGAGCCACATACTGATTGAGTTGAATTGCGTGCTTCAATGAATGCTGCTAACAGCTCCTGACGCCGCGAGATCAACCTCGGGTTCGCATGTGCGTGTCATGGGTACCGAAGCAGAAACGCACCACTATGTCGATGCGACTGCCGTCTATTAGGGCCCCGTATCAGCTAGACACAAACCAGGGAACACAGAAGCCACACACCTTGCCCATCTGGGATGGCCAGAACACTTCTGCCGAGCGGCGTTGACAAGGAGTCCACTGCTTCAGACCCACGCAGTCGACATCTCGACAAACGTGAGACCACCCGAGCCAGGCAGTCTTGGAGGGCTGAAGGTCGACTGGTCGACTGAAGAAAAAAAAACCACGCGGGGATCGTTGCATGTAGCCGGAGCATACTCATACACAGTGAGCGAGTGACGCAGAGCCATTTGAAAATCATGCGAATATTCACAGCAGCGAGGCGAATTACCCAGCGGCAGAATGAGCGCTGTCGCACGATGAAGGGGAACATCTGAATGGAGAAGTACTCAGAGCGATCGAACGGGGAGCACAAGGCAACGCACGAACCCTCCTGACTTCGGAACTACTGCGTCGCGGCAGTTTGATGGCATGGTGCGCTTCATTACGGTGCTTGAAATACGACCCAGGGCACGCAGGGATCCAAGAGAAGAGCGAATTTTGGTCAAGGAGTAGCAACTGACCTTCGCTCCAGGCTAGAAGACCAGGAGCAAAAATTTTGAAGGGGCTCAGGTCACCGAAGAGAAGGCGAAACCCAATATGGCATGTAAATAGAGCTGGCCGATCACAGCAATGGCCACGCAACGCGACGCCTACGAAGTGCATGTCCGATGGAACGCTCGCCGCCAATTCAATACAGAAGGTCACGTTGGAGGCCTCGAGGATCTAATACATTGAGTATCAGTACAGACACGGCGGACTGTCGCATAAGGTCCGCAATTCATTTTGGTGGGCTGCCCTCAGGCCCTGTCTGCTCCAGCACTGTCGGGGTTCTGTCAGTCACCACGGACTTCGGATCGGCGGCGCCATGGCTGAACTCACCCGGGCCAAGAAATATAGAAGGGACGACACGCAGTGGCAGATGAGCGCGATTACACAGTCTTGTCGGCGTCGAAGCCGCCTTGCGGACCGATTGCCTCCGCGCTCGTCTTTGCGTCCAGGAAAAGCTCGCCCATCTCGTTGATGTCTTCGAGCTGGATTTCTTTCCGACCCACAAGGCTGGCGAGTATGGACGCTGGGGTGAGGAGCTGCAGCGCGTAACTGTGACAGCTAGTCAAGGGAATGTCACGGGGGACAAGGAGTAGACGACTAACCGAAGCGAGCTGGTCTCGCCACGTTCTGCCAGCTTGTCAAGCACACCGGGTCCGAGCTGCAGACCTTCGACGGTAGCGCGCAATTGGACGACCTTCGCAATATCGGGCTTGTTATAGCGCTCCGTTCTTACGATGAGACAGCTGTGATCACGCGATATAGTTAGACTGCGGAACTCAAACGAGATGGGAAGCATCCGACACACATACCGATCGAGGAGATCAACAGGGATTCCATGGGGAGCGACAATGTCCGTGGTTCCACGAACAAGTGAATGCCCACGATTTGTCGCAAAAATTACCGTGGGTGCCATTGGCGACTCCAACAAGGCGTTGAGGTACGTGAAGCATTCAATGTCTAGCATGTGCACCTATGAGGACGTTTGTCAGAAGCCAAAGGCGCGTATATCGATAGGGAGAAGAGAGATGTACAAACCTCATCAATGAAGACGACACCAGGGACGACCTCCGCAACACCCTGATCTACATAGCTCTTCACAACTTTGTTGACCTCCTTCCGAAGTTTTTCTGTGACTTCAGTACGACCGGTTTTGACGAGACTTCCCATAACGCTCATGATGTCTTGTCCGCCCTGAGGTCGTGCGTTTGCCGCGTCGAGGTCGCCGAGCGTCACGTCCTGTACAAGCTCCTTGCGCTTGTGGACGTCGCCCTTCGGCAACGGGACATACGTTTCCGACTCGAGGTCGAATGAAGACGCATATGCGTCAGAACGTCCTACTCGCTGACTGCTGTGTGAGGATGGCTCGGTTGTCGATCCGAAGTGTGCCTACCTTGACTGCTCCCGTATTGGCCTCAACATAGATGACATCTCCGACTACAATTTTCTCCTTCAAGATAGCCTCGTATATGCTCGGATCCAGCCGAAGCTGCTTCGTGCCCTTGACTGTCTTGAGCCCAACGATGACATGAGAGACGGTCTTTCCGTACCCGCTCAGAGGGTTCTCGGACTCCGTCGGGGTGAGTTCGGTGACCTCGCCCTCATACACCTCTTTCGTCTCTTTGATTCGGAGACCTACACTCGGCAGTAAGCTTTGCTTCGTCTACCAAGATGTCGAGACATACCGATGGCGCGGCGGAAAGCTTCCGCCAATACCTCCGTCTTCTTTACCTCGGTGGAGTACACCTCGGAGCCGACCATAGGACAGAAGGGTACCTTGGCACCTAGTTCTTGTGCGATGGCAAGGGCAAGTGCCGTCTTTCCAGTACCTGGAGCACCAGCAAGCAACAGAGCACGCCCTGAAAACTTGCGCGACTTGACCAGGTCGACTACGACGCCACATGCCTAGCCCAGTGAGTCGGAGATTGAGAAACAACACTCAAAACACACACCTCTCGAGCGTTCTTTTGACCAATGAAGCCGGCTGCATCCCCGCTCGCCGTGCCTTCTGGTGTGAGACCAAGTCCTTTGATATGTGAGTGGGGCGCTATACGAGATGCTCGAGCAGCAGACGTTGTCGATGGTGGAGGAAGCGCATTGTGCGCGACAGGTGCAGAAGATGTTGATGCCGACATGAGAGGATGGCGACGAAGGGTTAGTTGAAGGAGCAAGGGGGAAGGGTAGTGTGAAGCGGGTACGAACGTCGGCGCGTCCACTGCAGTCGCGGCGGCAGCGCGCGTTCAGAATCAGAGGGTGTGCTAAAATTAAATATGTGACACCCTAGAGTACAGCCCTCAATACCACTGGTGAAGCTAATTCAAAAGTAAGTACAGTAAGTAAGCGCAAGTCTACCGGGTTTCTGATACACTAAATGGTAAATCCACGTAAACGATGTGATTGGATCGCTCAGGGTGGTCGAGCCATCTCCTGTGCCGCGATGTCCTCGTCCAACCAAAAACCGTTTGTCCAACCAGGCGAACCACTACAAGATTTCCTTCGTTCTTTCTGGCAGCGCCAGGTCGATGCAGCAGAACAAGAAACCCCCGACTACAGGCACCCGCCGCTGCCCCTTGCACGCATCAAGAAGGTCATGAAAAGCGACCCGGAGGTCAAGGTGAGCTGTGCAGCGCGTTTGGTGATTAGACACCCCAAGATATACGCGATGCTGAAGTTCGAGATTGCAGATGATCGCCGCCGATGGTACGTACAAACTCGTATGGCGATTGGCGTGAAGGCGACGCGTCTCATCCACGGTCTATTAGCACCTATTCTGTTCTGCAAAGCATGCGAGGGTGCGTGCATGTTCTCATGAGGGCTTGCCTCATCCACTAAGGGTACACGTGTCCCAGTCTTCATCGCGGAGATTACAGCGCGCGCATTCATCATCGCCGACTCTAACAAGCGGCGAACTCTCTCGCGGGCAGACATCGCCAAGGCACTCAGCAAGTCTGACCAGTTCGACTTCCTCATCGACATTGTTCCCCGCGAAGAGCCACTTACCGGCGTCCCGGGTGCCGTGAGGAACGCAGGCAAGAAGGCGAGTGCCGCACAGACGAAGGCTGAGGTACGTGCTCTCCATCTGCCCGGGAGATATCCACAAACTTCGTCCAATCGTGTCATCGCATCCCTGCACGGATTTGCTCACTCACGCATGTTTGCAGAGCGGGCCTGCTTCGCAGCCGGGCAATGGTGAAGGCACCTCTAACAGTGACGGTGTAACAACAGCAGTTGATCTCGAACAGGTGCGCTTCATCCCCCGTACACCTTGGGCTTGTGCTCACGACGACGACGACTCAGCTGCAATCCTTACTCAATCCAGCGGTCGGAGAAACCCGCAATGTTCAGTGACTATCTTTATTGCTCACCTGCTAAGTAACTCCGTGTAGAAGTACCTAACTCGTTCGCATTGCTGTCCCGTTGTACTGCGTTACATCCCTTTCCAGTCCAGCCCCATATCTTCCATTGCGTAGAGCAATACATTACGGGCTTTCTCCCGGTGGACTCTTTTTCAGTGCGCAAGAACTCCACAGGCACGAAATCATCATACAGGTTTGGAGGAATGGAAGTGGACGAATTGCCACCGCGTCAAATCGGGCGAGCCTACATAGCGTCTAGCAGACAAGTGAGCAAGCAGTATTTTTTTCTCGCCATCCGAAACGTCAACGAAAGCTAACCAGTGTTCAGCCTCAGCCTCGTGGCTGTGGGCGGTGCTCATTGTGGTCGACCTACACCGCCGCGAAAGCCAGGAGAGCGCGCAAAGTGCATGCGAGAAGTCGGAGGAACTGGCCACGAAGCAGCACCTTCGCTACTTCGTGGCCTGGACCGAGCGCGCGAACTTTGAACGCGCGGCTTCTCGTCGAGCACAGGCTCCAACGAGGCTCTGCTGCAGTACATTCTGCATTGCCATGCTCAGCCCCTTCTTTCGGACAGTCTCGGGTTCAGCGATAGTTCCAGAATAGGTGCAAGCGAAGGCGAATGAAATGGCTGAGCAGTGACGTCTTTGTGCGACCCGGGGTCTCTGTTGAACTTACAGACACAGAAAGCTTCGAACGACATCCGGCCTGTGTGGCCCAGACTCTGCGGCTTGGGAGAGCAGGTGTTTCCTAGCCGCGCGGTTCGTGCAGATATAAACAGGCCCGAGTGAGCAGTGTCACGGTTCCCAAACAACCCTTGTTACACACCCTTCAACGCCTCAACGCCTATTTACATATATGACAGTCCCCGCCAGCGAGACTATGGAGTCGTGGATCCCAGAGCCGGAGTCTATGAAGGCGGACGAACCTGCGCCTATCGATGACGCCAGCGCACCTGAGTTCGTCATTCGTATTCACGTTCATACAACGTAAGCGCATTGCTGACATTGTGCCACCGTCGTAGCTCGAAGGAGCATCTGGGGGATGCTACGAACAGCCCCCGCGTACCAGAGACCCCGCCAACCGAGGAGACGTGAGTACTATCAGTCTAGATCAATCGGAGCTCACGCAATTGCGGCGCCAGAGACTGGTCCGAACTAGTAGACGATGACTATGGATGGCGGCCGAGGGGGCAACCGAAACAGACTGTCTCTGGCCCCAAGTCCAACACCAAACCCAGGCCTAATGGCACTGACACCAAATCGCAAAATCGGAAATGAGAGCACGTCAAGGCATCGGCTCTTTGTTGCCGAACCTTGACCGCAGGTCAGACATCGTCGGTACGTATACGACGTGCAAGTTGTTCACGATTTCGGGTGGCTGATCCGCTTCGTGACAGGGATATTCCACTCGTGCAATCCACACGTAAGATCATCATCGCGGGGAACCTTTGGATCCAGTGGTACTATCTTCAGATGGGCCCGCCCAATGAGGAGACGATGTTAGCAAAGATACCGCTTCGATTCAGTGGATGCACCGCGCACTGTGGAGAATTCCTCAGGCCCATGTGCTCATGACAACTGTTATGTTTCCAATACTCTACTTGGGACGCCGATTCTCAACCAGTATGCACTCAGTCTGCTTCTTCTACGTCGACGTCGAGCGCAACTGCGAGGGAGCCCTCCGATACCGAACTCCGAAGCGTTCATACAGCAACCTCAGACTGCCCATCATTCATACCTTATCTGACAGCAGACTGAATAGACAAAGGGTCGAGAATCTATCTCATATCGAAGTCGAGGTTCCGGGACATTGGAGTGGTCACGGCGGAGCCTCCCCGGCGCTATAAATGGGATAGAGTGCATTGATAGTATCGGTTCAACGCTCTGAGGCTAGTCCTTCCCTCCCACCTTCATCATCCCCCATCGCGGCGCGCACATCACTTCATCACACATACAGGGATGTCCGACACCAAACCGGTTGACGCAACGTCAGTGGATCTCAGCGATTGAGCGTGGCTTGGGACTAAAGAATGCGGAGCTGTAGGTCTGACGACGTCGACTACAAAGAGCCTGCGACTGTCCCGGAAGCGAAGCCGGAGACTCAGCCGTCTAGGTTATCGTATGTACACTACTTGTCCTCGACAGGATGCCTACTGACTGCAGGAGTACCTACAGATCTACCCCGATCAACGACGACGATGATGACGACGAGGACGACTTGGATAACTGGAAACCGAGAGGTCCGCCGAAGACGACTGTTGCGGGTGGCAAGGTCAGCGCCATCAGACGTTGAGCATAAAGTTCGAAGGTTGTTGTGATACTGCATTCATATCATTTGGGGTGGCACTGGGGAAGGAAATGAGAAGCTCAACTTGGAGAAATTTCTCATCGGACGGGAGAGAGGAGGCGTCTACCAGAGAGCGTCGTTGCCTTATTTGCAAAGTCTACCAGCCGCCTCTCACGTGATACACCTTCTAATCCTGTGTAAGTACATCATGATCCCGTTCAGTGTCACTGCATATAGTCTCCATTTTATGCAGATCATTGAGTTCAATCTGTGCAGTTGCGACGCTAAGCTAGCGCTATTCGTACAAGCGTGATCAATGGTGGAAAAGTAGGCCATACATTTGATGGTTACACTTACTAGCCAGTCGTAAGTCGTAAGGGCGGTAGTCTGAAACGGCGAGGCTTGGGTTCTAGCCCAGCGGTAATTTCAATAAATATCTACACATCCTGAATTCTGATTTCCATGCTGAAACGTTCTGGACGAACGGTACCGGTGTGTACCTACAGCTGTCTATTCTCCGAAGGCTCAGTGGCACTGCCAGGGCCACCATTGGCAGTCGCGCGAGTGAGTACAGAAGGGAGACTAGTTGGTGCGAGAGTAGTGATAATCTATTGGGTGGCAGGCTGACATATTCGAAATGCTTGTCTTTTACGGTTTCGTGTGGTGATGAGAGTCCTAACGACAGCTATTGTGTAAACCAACGGGCGCACATTCCACCACATAGTTTGCCATCTTCTCCGAAATCAAGAGTCTGAGGTGAGTGTGCATATTCGTAGAGCATGGCAATATAAGCATTGCAGGGAAGGTGGTTCGGCGACCAACTCGAACCTCTGGCTTCATGTATTTCTTCGAGACAGCGTCAATCTCGGGATCTGGGATAGAGATGGGCTTCCCTCAGGCAAGCCACCAGCTCAACGTCACCCCACCCTTTAACTTCTGCATCCTTCCCAAGTCGAAGGTTAAATTGATCTTCTGCGACAAACCATGGTCGTCCGACGGGTACACCAACCTTATACGAGTCTTAGAAGACTTCGCCATCCACAAGTTGAAGCAGAAGAAGGCAAGGAAGTACAACATCACTGCCATAATACTGTCGTAAGCGTCTCTCCGTAGGAAATAACCAGAGATGACCGACAGGTCTGACCTGGTCTGACGGTGCACAGGGAGATCGCACACATCTCGCAGGAACCAATGGAGCCCACGCACGTGCTTCTGAAGTTGGTTTTGGCAGGCGAAACGGCCATCCCCAAGGCGGTGTCCGCGCATGTGTACCTCGTTGGATTGGTGCCAACAGCGAGATACGACACAGCAACGGTGGACTGGAAGGAGGCAGATGACCTTGCGGAGCATGAGATCTGGGCCATGCGCGAAGCGCAGGTGTTGAGCATAGACTCGATAGGTGAGTTCATGTGAGTCACCGCTGCCCCACTGCCTCACCCAAAAAACCTAGGAGAAGTGATTACGACGTCATCGAGCTAGGCACCGTATGTATCCTCATGTATAACGCACCGGTGGATTATAGGGTATTAGCGCGCGGGCCAATCTCAATACTAGGTTGCATCTTTTGAAGGGTAGTCAATAATGCCGATTCTTGGACTCTCGCTATGAAAGCCTCCCAGCTTACGCACGAGCATACATCGGCAGGTTGGGTTTAGAGACTCGAACGTCGACGCCAGTTGGGCATAGAGCGGCTCACCTGCGAGCTCCGGTTCCCTATGACTATCTGTGTCCTAGCGACGGCATCCGCGCGGAAACGGCTACAGTTCGCATGCGAGCTACAGAACAGTAACAGAAAGATCATGAGAAGCAAACTTCGGTCTGCAGGCCAGTCGGTGAGCGTGGCGACTTCATGCAAGTGGCGGCGGTTCTCCGGCCCGGACGAGTGGGAGGCAACAGGTTGGGCGTCTAAAAACGAACTCTATGCTATACCCCACTCAGATCTACTGGACTTCTGCTGGGCCATGCAATGTAATCCAGGATGCTCTAGCAAGCAGCAACACTGCGCATGGTGTATGCATATTGTGAGCTGAAACAACAGAAGATGAGACACCAGGACGTGAGGCCAGGACGACGGACCGTTGGTAGTGCGCACGTCACGGCGGTGTGGTACGCCTTCAATGCATCTCCTCTAACTACGTTATCAATGGGTGCCATATAGTAGTCTTCTCTGAGGCTCAGCACACAGGTTTGTACCGCCGCATGAGGTACCGCCACTACTTCTTCCGCGTCCCGTGGGGTCCAAGAGCCAGCATAGCTATGTAGACTCCGGGCCCAAGCGCTTCAAGCGATCCTACTTAAAGACTTGCATGAGCCGAACAGAGCCCAGCATGGAACACAACTTCCCTACCGACCAGTCGCCGCTGCGCACCCTCACGAATCAAGATTCCGTGGGGAATGACCCCCACTCCATCAGTGCCGACGACCTGAACCTCACTAGGTCCGGCAACGTTTGCACGGTTGCAAGTGGACAGTGTACTGAATTTCCATCCATGACAGCGCGCCAATCCTATGCGTAGCTACTGACGGGAAACAGCTAGTCGATGTCGTGCCTTCAGTGGAGGCAGAGAAGGCAGAGGTGCTGTTGGCCCAGGTAGATGCGTACGTTGTCTTCGCTATCGCTACTTCGAGTCTGGTTCGTCTGACCCGAGGATCCTTCGTATCGTAGAACCCGGCAGGACATCTCGCCGTGAGCCTCTTCCCCGCTCACTTATGCTCGTCTCGTATGACCACTGTCTACAGTGACGAAGAACGTTATGATTCCGACAGCAGCGGAGACTCAGTTATGTGGGTGCCGCGAGCTCCAAGCAAGACGCAAATGGCGTCGTCATCTCACAAGAAGGACCCAAAGCGGGTGCCTAATGGAGGCACTGCCGCTCAAAGCGACAAATCGAAGGAGGAGGAGAAGAAGAAGAAGAAGAAGGTGCCATCGTCTCAGGCTGCGAACGCACCACAGGGAGGCAGGGCCAAGCGTTAGGCAGCGATCGAAGAGTGGCAGTAAGCGTGCTGCATTACGTATACCCTCTGCCATGTGTTTATATTGGCGAAATTGGATGGAGAGATGTGCTGAATCCTGATCCTCGCCATCCTGGAGGAGCGTACGGCCCTCGTGTGAAGCTATGTGAGAAGGTTGACAACGTTTCGGACAGCGGGTCACTCCACAACCGCACAATCACCTCTGCTGCACGAAGCTGTCCATCCCTAAACCATCCCCCAATTATGTTCGATATATTTATCTCAGGTCACGCTGGACCACACGAAGATTTCAAGCAGTTCAGTGAGTAGTGCGGTTTCCAGGTTTTGTCGCAACGGATTCGCACAGGCTATGCATAGAAAGTGCTATCTTCTATATTGCGGCTGTTAGCGCATCGCGACTTGTAAATTTGCTACGAAGTACCTGCCACAGTGACAGGGCCGTGCACCCTCTATTAGTGGTAGTGGTACCTCCATAACTTGGGTAGGATCCCGTAACAGCGCTTAGTCACACTATATATGCGATAGTCACGTGGAAGTTGGTAGGCGTCTCCCGATTGGGGCGCTTCCGCAGCAAGGGACCCGGCCCGACGGTGGCGTGCGGTGGTCTGCGCTGGCAATCGTTGCAATTGTCACTCTTCAAACCGCTTCACTCCTTACCCTGCATGATGATACTGCAGCATGCCCATAAGTACCGTTGTTGCAGATCAACAACAAGCGGAACGGAACATCTTGCGGCCAGAACTTGCAGCAAGCTTCTTCGAAGTCGCAGGGCTCGATTACGACAAGTGGGTTGCAGCGAATGACCACTATATTCTTATATCGCGACAGAGTCTACATTCGACTCAGCTTGCGCCGCTGTTTCGAATACCCCCGTGAGGCTGCTGACTCTATTATACGACTGGCATATCCCTTCACAAGACTGACAATCTCTACCAGAACGAAACGCCGCACGACAGTGTCGGGAGTGGATGCAAGCTCCGCGGCATCATACCATGGTTTAGAACAACGGTCCGTTCTTCTTTGTTGTCGCACCCTCGCCAGAGGCCATGTACTTACTCTGACCGAGTTGCATTGCAGAGCGTCGTGCGTACAGCTGCACATAGCTTCCGGAAGCATATCACGCTCACTAAGCATGGGACTCGGAAGCGAGCTATGCAACGCTGTTGCCTCCCGGCTCCTCTGCTCCCGCGAATCCACCCAGATTATAGTCATACAGGATGACGCAATGACTCAAGGGATGCCCCGACCATTATCGAGTAAGCTGCAATGCCCATCAGGTCATGATGAATCTAGCAATGTCCTCTTAGTTTGCACCATTTGCCACCTGCAAGTAGCCGCCGGCGCTGCAAGACGTGCATTATGGCTTGACTCCAATGCACTGCGCATATGCCGAGCTTGTTGAGGCTTGGAACTCTTCACATAGTCTGTGTCCAGTAGTGCGTCTTGTGAGCATGACATATCGGATCATCGCGCGCGTGTGTCTCGCTCTACGTGTTGCACATGACCCGTATCTCATGCAACGATGGTATGTACCACCGGCTCGCTTTCAAGGTGCGTAGACTCATCGCTCTGAGCCACCTTCATGGTCATGTAGTGAAGGGCGGTACGTAAAGACCAGGCATGGCGTCCGAACCCCGTCCACTGTCCAGGGTGGTGTGGTCGCCCTGCGACGACTCAACTGTCATTTGCCGATCACCAAGATCCGTCAAGGCTCTTGCTGCCATATGACACTTTCGTGTTTCTGACATACACATTTCATACAGATATTGTGTACCATCTATATAAGCGACTGCCTTCTGTCGGCGGCATGGGCAGCTTGCGCTTCACTTGCATTGCATCAAGCAGTCCGTCTCTGACTACATTTACTAGCTCATTAGAATTCAAGGTGCGCCCCGATGTTGCGGCAGCTCGAAGCGTATGCCATTGACGTATTAAAACTTCACAGGTACCATGGATGTCCGACCTGTAACGGAAATACGACGTCGATCACCGTATACGAAACCTCCGCCTGAGGGTACGTAGCGCCGATCTCGGTGCAATGCTGTCGCATACAATCTCCGTGTCCATAGGAACCTCGCAGTTGAGAGATGTCGAGAGGCTGCAGCCCCAGTACGTGCCCGAGTCGCAGGTTAGCACCAGTCGTAGGGTCGTCCTCACGTGTCCCGAAACTGAACGACATCCACCAGAAACGTGCAGAGTCATCCCCCCTTGAGGCCCCCGCTTTGTGGCCAGACTCAGCTGTAGGTCTAATACTCATATATGCCACTATGCTCAGAATTGATAGATGTTCTTTTTTTTAGGAGAGTGACGCAGCGTCTTCGCGCTCAAGTGTGCGTTTGTTTGTTATGTATAGTATATAGCATGATTGAATCTGTCACGCAGAGCCCAGTCGAAGAACAACCTGTGCGCAAGAGTGGCTCGCAAACAGGTCCAGCACCTAAAAGTAAACCTAAAAAGAAAGGCGCACGAAAGCAAGAGGATCCCTGGTCTGTTCTAGCAGAGACCGTATGGGATCGCACTCGCGTCGATATCGAAAAGTGGTCGAATGAGATCGCGTCTCTTTTGACCTTCGTACGTTGTCACATCAGCCTTGTCAGAGTGCTGGACCTGACCGTCTGCATTTCCGTCGACTACCCATGGTCTAGGCCGGTTTACTCTCTGCCGTCATCACTGGATTCGGTGCCCTCGCCTACAATACGCTGGCGGCTGCGATCGACCCCTCCGACGCCCCCGTTCTCCATCGCTACGTCGCCGCGCTCTGGTTCGCGGCCCTCGTCTGTGCCCTTGCAGCGGCAGCGGTCTCCATATCCGCCAATCAATGGCTCTACTATCTTCTAACCCCCGCTGGCCTCGTCGAGTTTGGCCCGCGTCAAAAGCTGCGCATTTGGAATCTGCGGCGTCTAGCGTTTCAGCGCTGGCACCTAAAATTTGTGCTCGGCATCCCTCCCGTGCTTCTGCAGGTGGCAGTGACCCTCTTCCTCGTCGCGTTAGTCGGCCTCCTCTGGTCACTCAGCCTGGACATTGTCATCCCGACTCTTGTCCTCGTTTGCTTCGTGGTGCTATTCCAGCTCACGACGTTGATCACTCCGGCCGTGGTTGTTTACAGCCCGTTTCAATCCCCACAGGCCCAGTGGATTCGCTGGATCTGGATCAGAGTTCTGTACATGTGCGCTTTAGCTGTTCATGCCATTGTTTCCAAACCACTCGCCGCCAAAGCGCAACCCACTGAAGCCCGTACAAACTCGGTTGTAACTCGGCTGACGGCGGGCCATCATCCCCTCCATATCGCACAGAAGCTACAGAAGCTCCCAGCCCGAGTATCGACGTTAGCACACTTTCGCCGACGTCCGAAAACCTCGCATGGGACGAAGGTGGAGTTCCTCGAACAGTCTATATATTACCTGGGCGAGCTCTGCAAACACTGCGACTGGGTGATGAACGAGAAGCTTTTCCTCGAAAACCCAACGTACACGGCGGACATTGACTCTTCCCTCTTCGCTGCTACGTTCGCTACGACTGTAACGAAGGATGACAAGTCGACATTGAAGTACATCCGCCTTTGTCTTCGCGACTTACCCGTCGACCTCGCCTGCGCCAACGCAAGCACGCTGCTGGTCGCGTGTGACAACGCCCGACTTGACAACGCGATTCGGACCGAAGCTCAGGACGAGCTCGGCAAATGGCAGTATGACTCCCTCGACAAACACGTCACTATCATGATGGCACACATCATCGTGGACGTGACGGAGCGCCTCATCAATTGGAAGCATCCGGAGCATGTTCCATCACACATTGTGGAGGACGAGTTGTTGGCGATGATCGACGAGCTGGATACACACCTGCATTTCCTTCCTCACGAAGCCGATAAAATCTATCGTCGCCTTCTACATCTTCTCGATGACCGTAAAGCAGGTAGAAAGATCGAGAGGCTCGCTCGAAAGCACATCCTCTCTGGAATTTGGAAGCACATCGCGTCATTTAGGTTCAAAGGTCAGTGCAGCTCTCATTCCTACTCTCTCGTATATTGTTAACGGGTAACCAGATGTCGAGTATATCAAGAAGATGCTCCGGACGATCCACAAGGAAGAGGAGGACTACGGCATCAAATTAGAGCTGATCATCCTCGCTCTCCATATACATGAAACCCGACATGAACCTGATGACGATATGGTTCTCATCCTCAATGACTTCCTGAAGAACAGCACCAGTGGCCAATTTGGCGACGCCATGCTCGCCGGGGATTCCCACGTGTTGGTCCTCTTCTGCGATCTGGAAGCGGACGTGCAAGTTGCAAATCATGAAGATAGCTTGGTACGCTTGAACGAAGCCTTGCGACGCCTCCTATGGTTGGTGGGGGACGTGGAGTTCAGATCGCACGACCCTAGCACCAAAACAATGAAGGAGACTCGCCTTTCTGGCCTACTACGACATCTTAACAAGCGCTTGCCGCGGTTGGTGCCGTTGTTCTTAGCGAAGGCTGGCTCTCACCTATTTTGTGCACAGTCCAAGTTCGGAACCGATCGGTTGCTCTGATCCTCCCACACAGCAGCCTGCGCAAGAATGTATCGGCCAACATGGAGAAGCGACATTGTCTCGCGGACGCCCGGAGAAGGTCGATGATCAGAGGAGGCGCTTCCTGTAAGTCAAAGACCACTATATACTCTCCGCCCAACAGTTCATCATGCCTCCGAAAAGACCCCGCTTTGGCTGTATAGCATCAGACATAGAGAAACAAGCCTCAGCACATCAAGGTAGCTCGCCGGCAACAACCTGAGATGCGCAATTCCGACGCCCTGTTTCTACACTTATCATTGTACGGTGCAGCTCATCTCAATTACTGGTTGCTTCCTATAATCATCAATATGGCAGGTGTTGGACTTTCGCAAACCGGACAGTATTCGTTACTACATAGGACTCGATGTTGCACGCATTGACTGCGTGTACACGCTATTGTGCTATCTGATCGCTCTCATGGTCGGATGCCTCTGATGTTGATAAGTTGATCAATGCCTACCGCATCGATATCCTACTTACAATTTTCTCATTCCACCGGTACTGAGGACTCAGGTTCGACGCAAACCCCGCACGTGAACGTGAGCCGTGAGGACTAGGCACACTGTGACAGTCACGGTGTCAATGCTTGATGAAACAATGGACGAGATTGCGTCGGGTGGTATTTCTTTTTTTTATTTTTTTTATTTTTTAATTCCACATGTTTAAGGCCCGTACCTACGGTACATGCAGGCTCCATAACTACCGGCGAAAATCAGTCCTAGGACCCTACTACGCCTTGCGGCTACCTGCTCAAGCGGAGCCCGTGTTACCCTCTTGCAACCCTGGGGTGAATCGTAAGGCAATCAAACACAAGAGTAGGTGAGGAAGTCTGCGACCATAAGCTAAGGGAAAGTCCGAGCCCAAGGTGAGCCACCAAACGCCTCGAGGCGCAGCAGGTGCAACTCCCCCCAGGACCGGCCGTCGGGTGGTATTTCGAGCGCTGACACTAGCACAATGGCGGCTTCTGACGCAATGTATTATGCACGTACCTTGCAACGCCCAAGTTGCACAGCTGACTTCATCAGCATCTGTGGGACTCGTGACATTAGCGGCTCCCACCATCGTGGCATTGCGAAGTGTACCCAACCCCGGTGGGCACGATGGTGCGTCGAACATCACCGTGATTGTCTTTACGCCGAGATTTCAATTGATTATATGGTACAGATAATCATTCGAAGCATCAAATGGGATGCTATCGTTGGCATAAGACGTCTTCAGCTAGGATGAGACATGCGCGCGGCAGCATGAGCTTAGTGGCAAATCAGGTCGCGCGCATCGTCTCCACGGCTCTGCAACTCACTGTGCTCGCCGCTACGACTCGGAAAGCATCAGGCCAGTGCTCCAGTAGTCCATCCCTGCTCACCCTCGACCAAGCAGAGCGTTTTTCCCAGACCACTTTCGACTACGTCATCATAGGTCTGCCGAGTCCATGCATATCAGAGTAGTTGTCACTAACAAAGCTAGTAGGGGGTGGAACTGCTGGTGTTGCATTGGCTGCTCGGTGAGGGGATACTGCACATATGATAGCCCATAGTATAGCATTGACTAACTCCACGCAGGTTATCCGAAAACCCGGACCTGCAAGTAGGGGTCCTTGAGGCAGGGATCTCTCACCTCGATGACCCTGTAATCAGTACACCCGGTTTGTCTCTTCATCCAACCTACTCTATGCTCTTCGTGCTCATGTCTAGCAGCCCTGTGGGAAGATGCAAATGGTCCCGAGTATGACTGGGGTTTCTCGACTACTCCACAGCAATTTGCAGGGATGAGAAATATCTCTATCCCGAGGTAATATTAGTAAGCGCTCCGGCAGGATGTAATATGCTTACTTCTGTTGAGGGGGAAAATGCTCGGTGGTAGCAGCGGTAAAAACCTCATGGCCTTCGATAGGGCATCTGCTACAGAATACGACGCTCTACGGGTTTTCGCCGGCGACAAGGACTGGTCTTGGCTCGGCCTCCTTCCTTTCTTCCTCAAATCTGAGCACGTCGCATTGGAACCGCCGGACACTTTTGCCGAGTACTCTGAAGAGGGACTGTCCTGGAGTCAAGTCCCTTTCGATGGTTTCTCAGGCCCTGTAGCCGTAAGCATGCTACTTCACGGTTCGGAGTGAGGCTACATTGACGCTAATCCGCAGGTATCCTACAATGCGATTTACTTCGATACAGTCCCCAAGTATGTTCAGACAATGAACCGGCGAGGCATTCCGACTAATTTGAATCCTGTGAGCTGTCACAATTGGGCCGTGTCAACAGGTCCTAACTATCATCGTTTCTCAGTTCGGAGGAAACACCACCGGCACCTACAACAACCCAGCTTCAGTCAATCGCAGCACAGGCACGCGGTCCTATGCGCCCACTGCGTACATATGTGATCAGGCGTCGAAGCCGAACCTACAAGTCCTACTCTCAGCTCAGGTTTGGTAATTACACACTGAACGGCTACTCAAACGCTTATAATCCGCCTTCAGGCGACTCGTATCTTGTTCTCAAATCTTACCGGTGGCGATTTACTTGCTACGGGGGTGGTGTTCGAGGTTTCCAACAAATCGTACCTAGTGAACGCGAGCAAAGAAGTCATCTTAGCTGCAGGGACTGTTCAGACGCCTCAATTGCTCGAACTCTCAGGTCAGTTCAGCAGACATGGACGGAATTTTCAGTGTTTCACGGGCCACGGCCCACCGCAGGTATCGGGAACTCGAGTATCCTGTCTGACAACGGAGTGCATACCCTCATCGATCTCCCCGGAGTCGGAGAGAACTTTCAAGTAGGTGGGAATCGCACAACTCACTCCGAGATGGCTCACTCGTATACAGGAACACCTATACGTCGGCGTTCAGTGGAAACTCAAGCCAGGGGTCGAAACATTTGGTACCAAACCAGCGCATTGCGAATAAATCAATCAATGACATTCCGTTGTTACAGATATTCTCAATAACAATGCCAGCTTTGCTGAGCAGCAGCGCAGCTTCTAGTAAGTTTTCTCTCTCACCATTTTGTTGTAACATTCTTGCTTACCAGTTGCACCCAGTAATGATACGGGAAAAGGCCTTTACGCGGCTCTGGACTCTGCTGTCACATTCATTCCCTTTGAATCGTTCACAGATTCGGATCAGCGGGAGAAATTGATGGCAGCGTTTGAGTCCTCCGCTTCCAGTGTTGTCAACGAAACACCTTTGAAGAGCCTTCAGTTTTCGATACAGCGCGACTGGCTCTCAAAAGGACAAGTGCCGCAGGCGGAGATCATCCTCTGGAGTAGAGGGGAGGTTGATCCGGCACCGAACACGTCATACATATACATACTGGGTGGAGCGATGGTATGTACTATCTTAACGCCTGTCCTTCCGTTGCTGATACACCACAAAGCATCCAATGAGCAGGGGCGGCGTGGTGCGTACGAGTTTATTTTCTTCGAGGCGCGCAGGCTTAGTATAGGACTATGGCAGCATATAGTGTCTTCAGATCCTCTCGCAGCACCTGCGATTGAGGCTGAGTTCCTCACAGAAGAGTTCGGTGAGTCCCAACGCAAAAGCTCTTCCTTTTTAGCAAGCTCAGGGGGAAACCCACAGACGTGCAAGCCCTACTGGACATATTGAAGTTCATAATTGACCTCGGACGCCAGGAGCCCTCAGGCTTGTCATCTATCATTGATGCACAAACAACGCCAGACCCAAGTCTTACCGATGACGAAGATCTCGTTGCGTAAGTGGAGTCTTGCTTGCATACCCCATACCAAGATTGCTGACATCAGGCGCACTCGCTCAGGTATGTTCGCAACACTGCGACGGTAGGTTTTCATGACGTCTCCATCACATGAGAATTCACATGACGGCTACTAGGGTGGCTCTCATCTCATAGGTGATATTATTCTTTCGGCTGACTGTCATCCGGGTGCTAGGCTGACGTGATTGACGAAGGTACAGCGGCGATGGCGCCCCGGGAGCGAGGAGGTAGGTCGTACACCACTTCCGTTTTCGATGCGTCATGACGAGAGGGCAGGGGTCGTGGATTCTTCGTTGAGGGTATATGGGACTCGCAACTTGCGAGTTGTAGATGCCAGCATCATCCCGCTAGAAGTTGCAATGCACATTCAAGCCACAGTATACGCCATAGCGGAGAAAGTGAGCTCGAAGTACTTACTGAACTGTCTGACAATGTCTGATGGTACAACATACAGGCAGCTGTGATGATCCAATCCGGGCTCTGAGCTTTCTTTTGTACCCTGAGCCGTCGCTTTCATTACTTCTGGATGCGAAGCGGCACTGACGGCTGCCTGCCACTGGCAGTGGGGCAGTCTCGTATGTTCACTCGTCACGGAAGCCTTCTGTGAGGATGACGAGTCGACCATCTCGTGTTTCGTGTTAGTCTCCGGAAGCTAAGGCGTGTAATAGGGATCTTCGTAGCCAATAGCGCGGATGTTCTGTCTGGTATTCTACGCGACAGTGAATCATTCGCGGATGGCCGTGAACTGGCACTCGTCCTTCGCTGAATAGCATAAGCAATAGTAAGTTCACGAGACTTGATGCTTCCATCTCAAGGATGAACTTATCACTTCTCATATCAGGACCCGATTACGGCCTGTCGATGGAAGCTCGACTTTCGCTCACGATGCTGGGAGTAACCCACCATGGTCCATTCACTTGTACTCACATGATAGCTCGAGAAGCTGTCAAAGCTGCCAGTGTCAGTGACTTCCAAGGACGCCTTCTTCTCCTTGTTCCTGGAGCTATCAGGCTTCTGAGTTGGCGCGGTGCCCATGGTGCTCTTTGCGTACTATCATAAGCTGCAGAATTCTCTCTGTGGCCGAGCTCTAACACGAGCTCTACCAATCTTAAATCGTTACATTATTCTGCTCGATGTTCTTGGTCCTGTGCTTGACTGTCGTCGCATTGGCATGCGCTGTGATCTTCCGCATCCCTGGCGTTGGTAGAAGCATGAGGTATCCGCCAGGTACGCTACTGATCACACTGACATCCTGATATGTAGAGAAGCTGACCAGACGTATAGGTCCTCCGTCCTCAGGACTTTTGGGGCCCCCTATGGAGCTTCCCCGTCACGGACCGTGGAGGGAATATATAACGTGGTCAAGGATATACGGTAAGTCCGACGAGGAAAATGCGCGTGCACATGTCACTGACTCGTCACTCGGGCATTCTATGCCATCGAAGGCTGCATGACGTATCTATACGCATACGGGCGACACATCATCGTTGTCAATTCACATCAGACTACTCTCGATCTACTGGAGAGAAAATCTACACTCTATGCCGATAGGCCACGCTGGTCAATGGCTGCCCTAGCAGGTCGCCAGAACAATCTGACGTTTATGGGTTACACGGAACGTTTGCGAAAGGCCCGGGCGATCATTCAGGCCTCGGTCAATCCACGCTCGCAAAGAGAATGGGGCCCTATGTTGGAAGATGAAACGTCCAAAGCGATCGAGAACATCATACGTGACCCCGCTTCATGGCAAGACCACATCAACTGGTGCCTGCCCTTTCTGTGTCCCACCACCCTATATTACAACTCATGATCAGCGTCAAGGTATCTAGCGACATTCATCAACCGTTTCACATATGGAACTGCTATGACGGAGGAGCGCCTCAAGCTAGCTGAGGAACTCGGGCTACAAACTCAGCAGGCACTCAGACCGGGATACTGGATCGTGGATTCGATTCCTCTTCGTACGTTTGCAAATCGTTTGGGTTCTTGGTCGCTAAATGCCCCTCAGTAATATATTTGCCTGCATGGCTGCCCGGTATGGGCTTCAAGAGGTGGTGCAGAGATGCACGCGCGCAATTCGATGTGTTCACCCTTGTCCCATTCCTCAGAGCCAAGGAGAGCGCGGTGAGTGGTTTTGAGTGTATATTGAACTAGATGCTGAGGGTTTGTGCCACTTCAATAGAACAGTGCCGATACAGAGGGAATGATACCCCGTCGGCTTGGCCAACTTTCAGGCAGGTCATTGAGAACCGAGGAGGAAGCCGTCTTCTCAGCTGCGTGCAGTATCCATACAGGTCTGCCGGTTGGTTGACTGTTCATTGAGCGCGACGCTGATATGATTGCTTCATGAAGCGGCTACGGAGACGGTGAATGCGCAGGGCCCAATGCGGAGTGCTCAAGCCACTGACCCGATTCATAGACTTCCGCCCTCATTCAAAGCTTCGTTCTTCTGATGACGGTGCATCAGAACATACAAGAAACGGTCTACAAGGAGATCACTGATATCGTCGGGACAACCCGGCTACCTATGCTCTCCGATCTCCCGTCATTGCCATACCTGAACGCTGTCATGAAAGAGGTCCACCGATTTCATCCTGTAGTCGCGACGGTCTCTCGCTCGCCAACAGAACATGACCAATACAACGGATATCATATTCCCAAGCACGCATGGATGATCTTCAACCTATGGTGAGAGCATGTTCATTCAGACCTGGGTGCGCGTGTCAGGGGTGACGTAGCTCGATCCCAAGGGCCATGACTCACGACGGCGCGATCTATTCTGATCCAGACATGTTTGACCCGGGAAGGCATCTACGACATGCTGGAGGTCCGACCTACATAGACCCTAGGGACATAACATTTGGCTTCGGAAAACGGTGCGTTAGAATCGCCGAATCGGGACCCGTTCGTTGACAGTGCTCATGGACCGGGCGGGTGATAGCGCCTGCCCGGGGGCGAACTTGGCCAACGCACAAGTTGCTCTGTTCATGTCACAGGTTATATCCGTCTTCAAGCTCCTCCCGGGAAACGACAACAGCGGTCGTGTGAGTGTCCCTCGGGTGGCGTATACTGCTACATTTGTGAGGTGAATCATGAGATCCGGTGCATCCATTCGATTTCGAAGCCTATTGACCTGCGCGCAGTGCACCCGAGAGATTTACCTGCCTGTTCTCTCTACGACAAAATGACATCGCGCAGCAAATGTTGTCTCGGAGGCTTTGAAGAGCAACGAGATCGGCGATGCTCAAATTCCGAGGCTGCGCACTAGATTGCCTGGTTGGTCTTGACCACAGAATTCTCACGTCTTCAGGAATCCTCTGAGAATACTTACATCCACGCGGTAGTACGAGTGGCAAAGCCGTGATCGCGGTCGCTGGCACAGTGTACCTCCCTCCCAAAAAAGGTCGTATTTTCGGTCTGCTTACTAGGGGAGACTACGGTGTACCCTGCTACGCAGCCGCCCGTGTCACGACAAGAAATGCAGTGAAAGTATGTTAGTCTTGGTTTGGAAGGGGCCAACAAAACACGCACAGTGTGGACGTTGGATAATCATCGCAGGCTATGACCCTCCTTGACCGCCGGCTTGGTGGCAGGTCGATCGTTGTAGTGACTGATAAATATGAAACCTTGAATGAGTCGGGAGTAGGTCAATATTTTGAACTTGCGAAGCGTTGAGCTGCGAAGGGGCCACCTTGTGAATCTGGGAAACTCTCATCAAGTATCCATAGAATCATCGCTCGTCATTTCCAGTGGCTGCATACACATTGCTTGGACTCTATCACCCACGGAATGAATGCTGATGACGGTTTGCCACTTACAGGGATCGTTGCAGCCAAAAGTATCGATACGAACGAATCCCTGAATCGCTGGACAGTGACTGCATTACTTAAGCAAAGATGTTCTTCGTGTAAGTGCCTGCGTCGTCCTAGGCGATCAGGCTTCAGCTCACGTTTCCGCAAAATAAACAACCAACTCACGAACGCGACCCTCGACCTGCCCACTCGCCGTACGCAGCTCGGACCTCATCCGCCCCGCACGCACGAATAACTGCAAGTTCTTCACGCTGATGTCATGGAACGACTACTGCAGCCGCGTATACAGGTACCGCAAGATCTGCTTCACGGAACCCTTGTCCTGGACGTCGCTCGACACGCGCTGCGCGGTTTTTACCGCGCGGACCTTCGAGAAGTAGCGCGCCGTCGCCGCGTTCTCGTGCGTCTTGCCCTTCAAGACCGCGCCGTTCGTCGCCGCCGACGCCGGCCCTGGTTTTCCCTGCTCGATCGCTTCGAGGCTCCCCATCCCACGGTACGCCTTCACACACTTGCCCTTGTGGTAGGAGTTCTCTCCCGGCGCCTCCGTCATCCCCACGAGCAGCCCGCCGATCGTCACCGCATCTGCACCTTCCCAATGTGCCCGACGTTCTGGATGCGCGCAACGACGAGTACGCCGAACCTGTTCGCAAATTTGGTCATGGCGTAGTCGACGGTTGCCGGGAAGCCCGGTGGCCACGACCTCAGGCGTGATATAAATCGAGCCGCACCCCATGCCGACACGCCTGATGGCGTCCGCACCTGCGACAATGAGGCTCACTGCCCACTCCCGAGTGACGACGTTGCCGGCAATGACCTCGAGCTTGGGGTAGTCGACCAGGGACCTTGATCCACTTGATCATGTTGGCCTGGAAGATCATGGAGTTGCCCTGCGACGAGTCGTGACGACAATGTCTATGTTTGACCGAGCGAGGAGGTCGTCGGCGCTGCAGCCTGTCGACGATCAACAGCCTGCCCTTTTTTCAGATTGCGGAGGATTCACCTTCTGAAGTGGGCTGCTCCCTGATTCGGAAGCGGTGATCATAGTTCGGTGGTCATCCTAGACGAGAAATGTCCGAGTCGAGGGATCGCGAAACTAGATTATGCCGATTGGTAGCAATACCGACGAGCTTGCCACCGTGTCTGGAGGTTAGTATCAGTGTCTGGACGACCCATATGCACAGAACTGGCCTGTATCTGGGCCAAATGAGGACAACGGCCTCATAACGATGGAGTTCTATGCCTCCGGTGCCAGGTAATAGGTGCCAGGTGGAAGTCGATAGGATAGGGGCGCTCTCACAGCGGGCCGCCGGCAGCCGTGCGGCGGGAGGAGGCGCGCTGCACTGGCCAGTCACGGTGCCAGTGGCAATTGTTGGATTTTTGTCGACTCTTATAAGCTTACAGGCTGCTGTTTTTCTCCCTGCAAGATCATGATGCTAATCCAGCATTCCTTGTCAGTGCCGTTCTTTGTCGCATATCAACGACAAGCGCGGTAGAATATCTTGCAGCCAGAACAAAACCTCCAGCCAGCTTCTTCGTCGAATCTTCAACGAAGTCACTCGCCGATTACCAGAAAAGTGGGTCCCAGTGAATGACCAGTATATTCTTGGATCGTGACAGACTCTGGATTCGTGTCAAGTGAGTTCACTTTGCGCCGCTGTTTCAAATACCCTCACAATAATGCCGCCAGTTTATGACTTGTAGGCCCATAGTACCCCCAGAACTTGGAACTAAAAACGCCGTCGCAGGAAAGCGGCGGCGGTGGATCGGGCCCGCAGCATGATTATTCTAAAACAATGGTCAGCCCTTCTGTCGTATCCTCGTCAGAAGCCATGCACTGAACATGTCTGGAGGGCATTGCAGATCGTCGTGTGCACAGTTGCATATGGCCTCCGGGAGCATACCACGCCCCCTGAGCATGGAACTGGGCAGCGAACTATGCAGCGCCGTTGCCCCGGATCCTCTGCTTCTGCGAACCATCTCGCATCAGATCGCGGGACTTATACAGGATGACGGGATGAGTCAGGGATGTCTCAGCTATTATCGAGTAAGCTTCAGTCTAGTTCAGATCATGCTGGATTCAGCAATGCTCTCATGAGTTTCGCCTCTCTACCTTGCGCACTTGCCCCCTGAAGATAGCCGCCGGGGCTGCAAGACCTGCATAATGTGCACTACCTTTCCATGGATGCATATGCTGACTTTGCGGAGGCAGGGAACTCCGTTCAGATACCCTTCACATAGTATGTGTCCAGTAGTGCGTCTTATCAGCATGGCACATCAAATCAACGCGTGCGTGTGTCTCGTTCTACGTGGTGCGCCATGTACCGTGTCCCGTGCAACAATGGTATGAACCACCGGCTCGCTTTCAAGGTGTATTGTTCCGAACCCTCTTCACGTTTTAACATAACGAAGGGTGGTACGTAATGAACAGAGACAGCATCCGAACTCGACCCTAGGTGGCGTGGTTGTCCTACGACGACTTAACTGCCATTTGGCGGCCACTAAGGTGCGTTCAGGCTCTTGCTGGCTTATGACTATGTGGTCGTGTTTTTGACCTCCGCAGTTTTTTCAGAATTTGTGTATCATGCATATAAGCTAGTGCCCTCTGTCAGCGGTATGGGCAGCTTGGGCCTCACCAGCATTGCTCACGCAGTCCGGCTCTGCCTACGGATACTAGCTCATCAGAACTCAGGGTGCGTGCTGACGCTTCGACGTGCGACGGCTCGAGTCGTATGACATTGACGTATCAAAACATGACAGGTACCCATGGCCACCTCAGCTGCAACGAAGGAGTCGCTTGAGGGTACGTGGCGCCGATCCCTGTGCAATGTTCTCGCAAACAAACTTCCTGTCCATAGAGTCTGCGCAGTTGGGAAATGACGAGAAACGTGCAGACTCTACCTCCCCATCGCCCCTTCAGCCGCTCGCTTCGGCGACGGCCTCAGCTGTAGGTCCAATAGTCATGTCTCTATGGCCAGAATTGATGAAGGCTCTTGTATAGGAGAATGTCGATGCGTCTTCGCGCTCAAGTGTGCGTTTGCTTGTTCTATAAAGTATATAGCATGATTGAACGTGCCATGCAGAACTCAACCAAAGTACAACCTGTGCACACGGCGGGTGACGCACCTCCAGCCACTGCAGCACCTCCAGTACGCCTAGCGGCTGTCAGGAAACCTAAAAATGGAGGCGCGGAGGATCGACAGGATCCCTGGTCTATCCTGGCGGAGACCGTATGGGGTCGCATGAGCGCCGATATCGCACGGTGGACGAGCGAGATCACTTCTCTTCTGACCTTCGTACGTTGTCACATTGGCCTTGTCAGAGTGCTGGGACTGACCGTCTGCATTTCTGTCGACGTCTAGGCCGGTCTACTCTCTGCCGTCATCACCGGATTCGGTGCCCTCGCCTACACTACGCTTGCGGCTGCGAGCGACCCCTCCGACGCCCCCGTTCTCCATCGCTATGTCGCCGTGCTCTGGTTCGCGGCCCTCGTCTGTGCCCTTACAGCGGCATCGGTCGCCATGTCTGCCACTCAATGGCTCAACTATCTCCTAACCCCCGCTGGCCTTGTCGAGTTCGGCCCACGTCAAAAGCTGCGTATTTGGAATCTACGACGTTTCGCTTTTCGGCGCTGGCACATAGAATTCGTGCTCGGTATCCCGTCTGTACTTCTGCAGGTGGCAGTGACCCTCTTCCTCGTCGCATTGGTTGGTCTCCTCTGGTCGCTTAGTCTGGACATCGCCCTTCCTATCCTAGTCCTCGTTTCCTTGGCGGTGCTCTTCCAGCTGATGGCGCTGATCACTCCGGCCGTGGCGGTTTACAGTCCGTTTCAGTCCCCACAAGCCCAGTGGGCTCGCTGGATCTGGATCAACATCCTGTATATGTTCGCTTTAGCTGCTCATGCCCTGGCGTCCTATGTATTCGTGTCCAAAACGCAGTCTGCCGAACTTGAATCCCATACAAATCCGTCGACAACGGGCAGCACCGGCCAACACCCCTATGCCGCACAGAAGCCCCGTCGGCTTCCAGCTCGACCATCGAAGTATCGCCGAAACCCTGAACCTTCCGAGTCGGCGCGGCGTTGGACGAGGATGGAGCTCTTCGAGCGATCCATATACTACCTAGGCACACTCCGCAAACACTGCAACTGGGTGATGAACGAGAAGCTCTACCTCGACAACCTATCGTACACAGGGGACATTGATTCCTCCCTCTTCGCTGCCACGTTCACTACGGCCGTGACGAAGGATGACAGGTCAACACTTGGCTACATCCGTGATTGCCTTCACGAATTGCCCGTCGATCTCGCCGCCATGAACGCAAGCGCGCTGTTAGACGAATGCGATAAGGCGCGGCTTGACAACGACATCCGGACTGAAGCCCAGGGCGGACAGAGCATATGGCGGTATGATTCACTCGACGAACACGTCACTGTCATGATGGCAGACATCATCGTGGACGTGACGGAGCGTCTCATCTATTACAATCATCCGAAGCATGATACACACGGGCGGGAGTCGAATGGCCTATCTCCTCCCCCTCCTCCCCCTCCATCACACATTGTGGACTTAGTGTTGCCGATGATCAACGAGCTGGATATACACTTGCATTACCTTCCGCACGGAGCGGACAGCATCTATCGTCGCCTTCTACATCTTCTCGATGACCATAAAGCCATCGGAGACATCGAGCAGCTCGCTCGAAAGCAAATCCTCTCTGGGATTTGGAAGCACGTCGCGTCATTCAGGTTCAAAGGTCAGTGCAATTGGTATTCCTACTCTCTGGTACATTGTTGACGGGTATCCAGATGTCAATTATATAAAGCAGATGCTCCTGAGGATTCATGGGAAACAAGAGGAGGACTACGGCATCAAATTAGAGCTGATCATCCTCGCTCTCCATATACATGAAACCCGACATGAACCTGATGACGATATGGTTCGCCTCCTCAATGCCTTCCTGAAGAGCAGCACCAGTGGCCAGTTTTGCGACGCCATGCTCTCCGAGGATTCCCACGTGTTGGTCCTCTTCTGCGATCTGGAAGCGGACGCGCAGGCTGCACATCATGAAAATAGCTTGGCACGCTTGCACGAAGTCTTGCAACGCCTCCTCTGGTTGGCTGGAGACGTGGGGTTCAGATCGCACGACCCCGACGCTGAAAAAATGAAGGAGACTCGTCTGATAGACCTGCTACAGCGTGTTAACACGCGCCTGCCGCAGTCATGGTCAGTGCTGTTGCTCTACGCTGAGGCCGAATCTCACGTATTTCGTGCACAGTGCGAGTATGGAACCGATCAGTTGCTCTGGTCCTGCTATACATCAGCCTGCAACAGAAATTGTCGGCCAACAGACAGGGACAACACTGTCTGGCGGACGCTCGGAGAAGGTCGATGATCAGAGACGGCGCTTCCTGTAAGTCAAAGTCCACTCTGGCCATAGTCGACGTCTAACGATTCAAGGAAAGACCCAACCTTGACTACATGTGGCCTGCTCACGATGATGCTACACCAGACATAGAGAAACAAGATCAAGGTAGCTCGCCGGAAACAACCTGATGTGCGCAATCCCGACGCTCTGTTCCTGAACGCGTCATTGCGCCGTGCGATTCATCTCAATTACTGATCGCTTCCGATACTTATAAGCTATGGCAGCTGTGTTGGGCTTTCGCAAGCTCAGGGAGAGTGTCCGTTACTACCTTGGACTCGAAGCTCCGCGCGTTGACTGCGCGTAGTACACGCCATTGTTGTCTTGTTGCTCTCATGGTCAGATGTTGTTGATCAACGCCTATTGTGTCATATGTACATTTTTCTCATCCCACCGAGCCTGAGGACGACATGCTGCAAGGCACAGTGTGGGTATTTTTGTCGTATCGAGCAACCAATACTTGCAGATATTTCTTTCAGTGACTAACTAATCACATTTGTTATATTCACCTCCCGACTAAGACCTGACTATTACTGCAATGAGGTAGGGGTCACAGTTGCACCCATTCAATCGTATACAACGACGTCCAACAAGCCACATACCTAAACTTAGTCTACAACCGTTGAAGCTGGCTGCAACCCCAGATATGCCACGGAGAAGTTGACCGGAACTATTTTCAGGTGTACCAAGGTGTACCGAGCATCGGCCAGGAGCCTCGAGTTCTGCAAGTCCGAAGCGGCGAACCACACCACATTGGCGATCATATGGCCCACCCACCTGCCGCACACATTGCACGCAAGACAGGGCCGCCATTGTAGGGCGAGGGGCGAGAGCGGGAGGCGGGAGGCGGGAGGCCAATTGCCACGTCGCACTGACCAGCACTGAGGGCCTGGGCCTTCAAGCTTCAAGTACTGGCCAGCAGCGCGTTCCGGGAGACGCGCTATGGCGGTAGTGCGTGAGTAGTAGCTCGTCATGGGAAACCGAGCGGGCTACACACTAAAAAAATGAGCCCAGGCAGCCCTCTGCTGCTCGTGCCTCAGGAGGGCACGCAACCGTGACGGCGGTGATGTGTGGTTAGTGGCTCGTCGTGGACGTGGCGCAAGCAGCCCTCTGGGGCTTATGCGGAGGCTTCCCTCGGCCCTCAATCCTTACATCGAGACCCCGCAGCAACGCTCGTGAAGCGGCTCGTCTCGCGCATGGCCACCCAATATTGGCGGGACGTCACTGCATTCGCGTTCTGAAGCCGAGCACTGTGACTGGCGTACCGAATCCAAGTTGGTGACGCGCGAGGTCACAGTTGGTGGTCAGCAGTGTGTCAGACAATTTGAGGTCGCGGTGGAGTACGGTTAATTGTGCGCGAGAGGGCAGTATGTAGTGGAGGTAAGCAACAGCGACATCGACGGCTTCGCACCAGTGGCAAGCCAGAAGAGTGACTGGCATCGAGACCCGTCAGCGCCTCGGAGAACTCCGGAATGGGCGCTATCTCGTCCAGCCACCCTTCGTCGCGCAGTCCTGCGGCCAGTGAACACTTTGTCTCCATGACTAGTGCTGTGGTTAGAGTACTTACCGTGAGCCCACGGCGGTTTCGCCGTTCGGGCACTTCAGAACCAATGTTGCGGTCTTGAATATCGAACACCTCTCAAGCAGTGGCCTGAGACCCCGACGTAGCCATCGGCCGCGAGTACGCCGGCTCTCGCCGCCGGCCACATGTAGCATACATAACTAATGCTGACCAAATGTGGACCTCACTTTTTCCCCGTGGGTCAGACGGCTGGCACAACAAGCGGCTCGGTTGCCTAGTAGGTTTACCTCAGGAAGTCCACGTTTGAGGGAGCCTTCGCGGTCGGGAGTCTGCTTACGTCCACTCAGTAAGCAGTATCCCCAATGAATAGTCAACCCTTGATCACGGTCCGGGTCGCTGGCCGGGTGTGCCCCTGCCATGCAGCCTCAAGTGGCCAGTTTTCCACGACGAAAGACGCCATGAAACTATGCTAGCGGAACCGGACTTGACATTACGCACAGCGGGCACACTGGAAGGTTAGATTATAAGCATCGCAGACCATAACCGTCGTCCAAAAATAGCCTGCTTAGTGGCAGGGCGAGCGTTGCAGTGACCCACCATGAGGCAGCCTTGAATTAGGTTTGGGAGGACGCCAATATGCTTTCAGCTTCGAAGGGGGCACCTTGTGGATCTGGGTAATTCTCGTCAGGCAGCCGCAGACTCGGAATCATCGCTCGCCGTATCCAGCAACTGCATACACATCGCTCTGACTGTGTCGCCACGGAATGACCACGTACAGAGGACGTTGCAGCCAATACCATACAAATGGACCCCTAAATCGCTGGCTGTACAGTGATCAGATCCTCAAGCAAAGAGACACTGCGTGTACTACCTGCGTCGACCCAAGGGGTCGGGTCAGCTCACATTTCCGCAAAACACACCACTGACTCACGAATGCGACCCATACACCCCACCCTCGACTTGCGCACTCGCCGTACGCAGCTCGAACCTCACCTGCCCCACATGCACGAACACCTGCAAGTTCTTTGATTTCATGGAATAAGAGCACTGCAGCCGGGCATGCAGGTACGGCAGGAAGTGCTTCGCGGAGCCCTTGTCCTGGACGTCGCCCGACACGCCCTGCGTGACCTTAACCGAGCTCGCCCCCGAGAAGCAGCGCATTGTCGCCGCGTTTTCGTGTGTCTTGCCCTTCCTCTTCGCGGGGCGCTTCAGGACCACACCGTTCATCTCCGCCGACGCCGGCCCTGGTTTCCCCTGCTCCACCACTTCGAGGCTCCCTATCCCGCGGGTAGTACGCCTTCACGTGCTTGCTCTCGTAGTAGAAGTACTCTCCTCGGTGATTCCACCGTCCCCGGCCTACACGCAGGGCGTCCGCGCCGGCGGCAATGAGGCACACCGCCTGCTCGTGCTGTGACAACGTTGCCGGCCATGACCTCGAGCTTGAGGTACTTGGCCTTGACTCATCAGCCATGTTGATCCGAAGACGGTGTTCAAGTTGCCCTGCGACGAGAGGCGGTAGTCGCTGTCGACGATCGAGAGCTGGCCCTTTTTCGGGTTGCGGAGGATGATCTTCGTCTTCTCAAGCGTGACGCCCTCTCACTCGGGATCGGTGACAATGTCGCCAATATTGATGACCTCAGATCAGGATGTCGTAGGATCGCGGAACTAGATATGATCCAGGATTCAGGGTTGGTGATAATACCGACGAGCTTGAGCTTGCCACCGGCCGTATCTAGAGAAATAGCATCAGAGGCCGAATCTGGATGACCTGTATGCACGAAATTTGCCTAAACCTGGGCCAAAATGAAGGCGGCGGCCTCATGTTGTCTTATGTGTCCAATGTGAGGTGGAAGTCGAGTCGATAGGAATATCCCGATTGAGGCGCTCTCGCAAGAACGGCGCGTGCCACGGCGCCAGCGGTCCCGGAGGTCTAGATCTGCGCTCAGGATTGTTGTTGGCTCTTACTGCTTTACTCCTCATCCTGCCTAATGCTACTGAGGCATGGTCACTGGCGTAAGGGCTGTTCATAATGGCATGTCTACGACAAACATACATGAAGTCGCTCGATTACAGGTTCCAGCGAATAGTGCGTAGCCCTTTAGGCTTCTCCTGAGTCAACTTGTGCCGCTGTTTTGAATCCAGTACCCTCACGGAGATGGTATTGATACATGCGTCGCATCAGCGACTGACATAATACCTCATAATGAAATACCGCAGGACAGCAACATGGCAGCAGCAGTGGATGCCAGCTCCGCAGCACTATTCCATGCCAGTGGTCTAGAACAATGGTCCGTTCATCTCCTCGCCAGAAGCCATGTACTAATTCTGCCTAAGTTGCATTGCATATCATCGTGCGTATAGCTGGATATAGCTTCCGGAAGCGTATCACGCCCACCAAGCATGGAACTTGCCAGCGAACTATGTAACGTTGTTGCATCCCGACTCCTCTGCTCCCGTGAACCTACCCACATTATACTTGTATAGGATGACACGATACTACGGGATGCCCCGACCATTATTGAGTGAACTGAAATGCTCATCAGGCCATGATAAACTTCGTAACCTTCTTTTGCACCATTTTGCCACCTGCAAGTAGGGGCCGGCCGCGTATCTACAAGACCTGATTCATGGGCAGGTTCCAGCGCACTGTGCATATGCCACACTCGCCAACGCAGAAGACTACGTTCAGACTCTTCACATAGTGGGTGTCCAGTAGTGCGTCTTTTCAGCATGGCACATCCGATCAACGTGTACATGTGTCTCGCTCTATGTGTTGCGCATGAACCCGTCTCTCATGCAACGACGGTATGTGCCACCGACGCGCTTTCAAGGTGCGTAGACTCGTTGCTCTGAGCCATTTGCACGTTCATTAAGCTCAATTAGTCAAGGGCGGTACGTAAAAGGACAACCTTAATGTCCGAACCCCATCCAGGGTGGTGTGGTTTCCTTGCGGCGACCCGACTACCATGCGTCAATGACCAAGGTCCGTCAGCTTGAAGGCTCTTGCTGGCTTACGACCGTCATATCTCGCATACACATTTCGTTCAGCATTTGTGTACCATGTATATAAGCAAGTGCTCTCTGTCAGCGGCAGGGGCAGCTTGCACCTCACTGGCATTGCTCAAGCGGTCGGTCTCTGCCTACATATACTAGCTCATTAGAATTCAGGGTGAGTGCTGAAGTTGTGACGGCTCGAGGCGTATGACATTGACATATCAAGATATCACAGGTAACCATGGACGTCCGACCCGCAACGATGATACGGCGTCGACGACCGTACACGATACAGCCGCCTGATCAACTCGGCATGTTCAAGCGGATTCAGCGCATGCCGCAGGTTAGCATCAGTCGTAGGGTTGCCCTCTCGTAACCTTCAACTGACAACATTCAGACGCCTGCTTCCTCATTTCCAGCTGTAGGTCCTATGGCTTTATGTCTCTGTGGCCAGAATTGATGGATATTCTTATTTCAAAGATGCAACCCAGGACTCGGATTTTGAACCTAGATGTGCGTTTGCTTGTCCTGTGAAGTTTATAGCATGGCTTACAATGCGCAAAAGGAACACGCTCTAGCACCTAACGGACCATTTGCAACCGGGGGCGTGGAGGATCGACAGGATCCCTGGTCTACTCTAGCAGAGACCGTATGGGAACGCACACACGACGATATCGAACGGTGGTCCAGCGAGATTATCTCTCTTTTGACCTTCGTACGTCGTCACAGTGAATACGTCAGACTACGAAAATTAACTGCCTGCATTTCCGTCGACCGCTACACCTGGTCTAGGCCGGTCTACTCTCTGCCGTCATCACCGGATTCGGTGCCCTCGCCTACACTACACTGGCGGCTGCGAGCGACCCCTCCGACGCCCCCATTCTCCATGATTACGTCGCCGCGCTCTGGTTCGCAGCCCTCGTCTGTTCCCTTGCAGCGTCAGCGGTTGCCATGTCGGCCAATCAATGGCTCAACTACCTCCTGACCCCGACTAGCCTCGTCAAGTTTGGCTCGTGTCAAAGGCTGCGCATATGGAATCTGCGGCGGGTAGCCTTTCAGCGCTGGCACTTAGACTCCGTCCTCTTGATCCCGCCTGTGCTTTTGCAGGTGGCAGTGACCCTCTTCCTTGTCGCACTAGTTGGCCTCCTCTGGTCGCTTAGCCCGAGCATCGTCATCCCGACCCTCGTCCTCGTTTGCTTCGTGGTGCTATTCCAGCTCACGACCCTGATAACCCCGGTCGTGGTTGACTACAGCCCATTCCTATCCCCACAGGCCCAGGTGGTTCGCTGGATCTGGATCAGCATGCTGTATATGTTCGCTTCAGCTGCTCACACCTGTACATCCAGATTACTTGCATCCAAAGAACAGTCTGCTGAAGTCCAGACAGCAACTCCGCTGGCGGTGGGCAGCACCGGCCATGATTCTCCCCGTATTGCACAGCAGCCCTTGACTCGAGAGTCGGGCCCCACTGGCAACGCTTCGCATGGAACGATCATGGAGCGCCTTCAACGGTTTATGCATGACCTGGGCGATCTCCGCCAAAACTACACATGGGCGATGAACGAGAGATTGTATCTCAACAACCCAACGTATATGGCGGAAATTGACTCCTCACTCTTCGCTGCGACGTTCGCTACGAATGTGACGAAGGACGCCATGTCGACACTTCGGTGCATCCGCCACTGTCTTCCCGACTTACCCGCCGATCTCGCCATCACCAACGCATACGCGCTGCTGGTCCAGTGCGACAACGCCCGGCTTGACAATGCAATTTGGTATGACGACAAACAAAACATACGGCAGCATGATTCCCTCGGCAACGACGTCACTGTCATGATGGCAAATATCATCGTGGACGTGACGGAGCGCCTCATCGATTGGGAGCATCCGAGATATATTCCGCAAGACGTTGTGAGGGACGAGTTGTTGGAGATGATTGACAGGCTGGGTAAACTCCTGCATTTCCTTCCACCAGGGACCGACTATCTCTGTCAACGCCTCCTAACTCTTCTTCATGGCCTCAAAGGCGTCGAAGGGATCGAGATATCTGCTGGAAAGCATATCCTGTCCGTGTTATGGAATCACGTTGAGTCACTCACGCCCGATGGTCAGTACAGTTGTCGCTCCTACTTTCCTGTATGTTGCTGATGAATACCAGATGTTGTCTGTATATTCCAGAGTATATTCCATGATGGGGTCAACTACGGCATCAAGTGGGAGCTGCTCCTGATGGCTCTTTATAAAACCGGGAACTTGCCCGAGCTAATGCTCCCAGTCCTCGATCATTTCCTGCAGCGCAGTACCAGGAGCCAATTCCGCGATGCCATATTCGCCAAGGGTTTTCCCACGTGGATCCTCTTCTTCCGTCTAGAAGAGAACGTGCAATATGCAGAACAGAATGCGCAGCATTCAGAAGAGAATGTGCAACATACAGAACAAAATGTAGATCATGCAGAACAGAATGTGCAACATGAAGAACAAAACGTGCAACATGAAGAACAAAATGTGCAACACGCAAGACTGGAAACTGACTTGGCACACTTGAACAATGTCTTGCGACGCCTCCTCTGGTTGGCGGAGCCTGACGTGGGAGAGATCTACTATATCCACCCTACGACAGGTGAAAACGAGCAAGTCTGCTTTTCCGGCTTGCTAAGGCGTGTTAACATGCATTTGCCTGAGTCAGTGCCATTGTTCTAAGCGAAGACCGACTCGCTCTCACCTATTTTGCGTACAGTGCGAGTATGGACCCGATCAGTTGCTCTGATCCACCCATACAGCAGCCTGCGACAGAAAGTGTCGGCCAACCTGAGACAGAAACGGCACTGTCTGGCGGACGCTCGGAGAAGATCGATGCCAGTGATCAGAGACGGCGCTTCATGTACGTCGAAGTCCACTGGTACTCTATACTCTAAGTCTAACGATTCATCATATCTCCGCACAGACCCCGCTTTGGATGCATGGGGCCGGCTCGCGTTACATCAGACTTAAGCACGCTCGAAGAAGGTCGATGATCAGAGGCGGGGCTTCCTGTAAGTCAGGGTTCAATCTGCAAATTATGTCTGCGACTCATCTGGCCTCTAGAGAGGCCCAACGTGTCGTCACGATGTGGCATTAGACTCAGAGAGACAGGCCGCGGGAGTTCAAGATACTGAAAACAACTTGACTGCAATCCCAACGCCCTCTTCCTGACTTGAAGGTGCAGGGTGCACAAACATTTAACCGTGCCGTTACGGCTCATGTCAATAACTAGTCGCTTTCTAGCCATGGACGGTGTGTTGGGCTTTCGCAAACTGGACAGCATCCGTTACTACATCGGACTCTTTGAAGGCTCCGCGCGTTGATTGCGCGTCACTACACGCCAGTGCTATTTTATTGCTCTCATGGTCAGTGATGTTGTTGATAATGCCTATCGTGCCATCATATGTACATATGTATCATCCTACCGAACCTAGTACATACAAGGCGTGGTGTCAGTGATTTCAAGTTTGCCCTATCGAGTCGCGGGACGATTGTTCCGCGCGTTCCGCCGTTGACGGGGCCATCCAGCTTTTAGCATATGATTATGTTTACACATCATTCAACGTCGTCCAAGCTACAGAGCTATCTTCAGCACCATTCGTGGGACCCGATACATGTTGCGAAGCGTCCCCCACCCACGAGAGGGCAGCCGTCCCAGCATCCTGGTGCGTCGAGGCATTAGTGGCTTTACGCCGAGATGCCATCAGTTCACAGACTGCTAGATCGCCTGGTAGCAGGCCCTTACCTCGGAATGTTCACATTGCTTCGAGAGTCTGCTTACGTCCACGCAGTAGTCTCCTTTGTGAGTAATTAATGTTTAAACCCTTGATCACGGTCACTGGCCGGGTGTGCCCCTGCTATGTACTGGCCAGTTTTCACGACGACAGGACATCATCAAGTTATGTCTATGGACGGCCTACCGCAAGGTGCCGGAGAAGAACCGTCACACATGCAGAAATGGTGTGCGGCGGCAGTGCGTGGACGTGGTGGAGTTGAGGTGATGCCCCATCTCCCACCCACCCAACCCATTTGTTACCACCATCCCGGCAGTGAGTCAAGGCAGTAAGCCCCTGCATTGCAGCGAGGAGGTGACGGGCACGTCGTTGACCTGAGCAGTGAGTCTAGGTGCGAGACAGGTCCCTGCTGGTACTCACTGCTTAAGGCTTAGATAGTAGGTGCCTAAACGGCACCAGAGGAGCAAACGGTCGGGGTAGCGGTTCAGCCCACTGACGAGGACTTTCGCAGGTCCGAAACCGCTGCCCCTCGCCCCTCTAGCATCCCTCTCGGCTGGATGTAACGCGAGTCTAATCCTCGGAGAGGACTGTCCGACATCGCATGAAGGGTGGTGTCAGCCTGGCTAGAGTTGTCCATAGACATTGTCTAAGGGCCCGAGGTACGAGGGCCCTTGAGACGGTGAATTGATCGAATTGATCAAAAAGAGTACGCGCAGCGAGCATGTTGATTGGTGAGTTGCAAGCATCGCCGCAGACCATAACCGTCATCCACCAACGGGCTCAATGGCAGGTCCAGCGTTGCAGTGACTAGCCATGATGAAACCTTGAACTAGGGTTGGGAGTAGGCCGATGTGTTCGTGAATGATTCAGCTGCGGAAGGAGGCACCTTGTGGATCTGGGCAATTCTCGTCAGGTATCCGTAGAAACATCGCTCGCCGTATCCAGCGACTGCATACACATCGATCACTCGAACTGCGTCACCCACGGAATGAATGTTGATGACGTCTCGCCACGTACGGAGATCGTTGCAGCCAAAACTATCGATACATATAGATCCCTAAATCACCGGACGCCGTGACCAAATCAATCAAGCAAAGAGACGCTTCGTGTACCTGCACCGACTCAGAGATCAGCTCACGTATCCGCAAAGCAAACAACCGACTCACGAATGCAACCCATGCACCCCACCCTCGACCTGCGCACTCGCCGTACGCAGCTCGAACCTCACCTGCCCCGCACGCACGCCCTCCTGGAACGCCTGCAAGTTCTTCACGCCGATATCCTGGAACGAGTGCTGCAGCCCCGCATACAGGTACGGCAAGAACTGCTTCACGGAGCCCTTGTCCTGCACGTCGCCCGACACGCCCTGCGCGACCTTCACCGCGCTCGCCTCCGAGAAGTAGCGCGTCGTCGCCGCGTTCTCGTGCGTCTTGCCCTTCCCTTTCGCGGCGCCCTTCAGGACTGCGCCGTTCGTCGCCGCAGACGCAGGCCCCGGCTTCCCCTGCTCCATCGCCTCGAGGCTTCCCATCCCGCGGTACGCCTTCACGCGCTTGCCCTCGTGGTAGAAGTACTCGCCCGGCGCCTCCGTCGTCCCCGCGAGCAGCCCGCCCATCATCACCGCGCCCGCGCCGAGCGAGAGCGCCTTGACGATGTGCCCGACGTTCTGAATCCCGCCGTCCGCGATGACGGGCACGCCAAATTTGTTCGCGAACTCGGCGACGGCGTAGACGGCGGTCGCTTGGGGCCGCCCGACGGCCATGACCTCCTGCGTGATACAAATCGAGCCGGAGCCCATGCCCACGCGGAGGCCATCTGCGCCTGCGGCAATGAGGCTCGCTGCCTGCTCGCGCGTGACGACGTTGCCAGCAATGACCTCGAGCTTGGGGTAGTTGGCCTTAATCCACTTGATCATGTCGATCTGGAAGACTGAGTTGCCCTGCGACGAGTCGAGGATGACGATGTCGAGACCAGCCTCCGCCAGGAGAGCGAGGCGCTCGCGGTCAGCGGGACGCGTGCCGACAGCAGCGGCAGCGTACAGCTGCTTGGAAGACGGGAGCTTGGACGCGAGTGGGTAGTCCTGGTTCTTCAATAGGTCAGACCGAGCGAGGAGTGAGGTCAGGCGGCCGGCGCTGTCGACGATCGGGAGCTTGCCCTTTTTCGAGTCGCGGAGGATGGTGTTCGCCTTCTCAAGCGTGATACCCTCCGAAGCGGTGACAAGGTCGGTGGTCATCACCCCAGACAAAGAAGTTGAGGGATCGCGGAACTGGATATCCCGGTTGGTAACAATACCGAGGAGCTTGCCACCAAGCGCACCCGTGTCTGGTGAATAGCATCAGTGTCTGGATGACACAAAAGGAGGAGATAGAGATCAGATGTGTAGACTAGAAGTTTCCGCAGATCACACGTGTATAACGCGTTTGCTTGGAAGAACGAAGGTAATGTAAAAGGATAATCATCACGTAAATGAACGCGTTCCGGTGTCAAGACTCACCCGTAATCGGAACACCAGCAAAGCCAAGACGCTCCTTCAAGTCAAGGACGTCCTCAACGCGGTTTGAGGGGGAGAGAACGACGGGATCCGTGATGAAGCCATTCTCGTGCCGCTTGACGCGGCGCACCATCGCCGCCTGCTCCTGCGCGGGCTGGTTGTGGTGAATGACACCGATTCCACCGAGGAGCTACACGCCAGAGAGAACCGGAGACGAGTCGGCCAAAGCACAAGATGCGCAGAGCGAAGGTATGCTCACCGCCATGGCAATGGCCATGTCGCCCTCTGTGACAGTGTCCATGGGGCTACTCATGAACGGCGTTTTGAGGGTGACATTCCGGGTGATGCGGCTCTCTGTGATGACTTCGTCCGCACCGAAGTCGATCTTGCCTGGCAGGAGGAGGAAGTCGTTGTAGGTCAGGCCTCCGTGGACGGTCGAGTCCATGAGCTCGTCGACGGAGAGCCCATCAGACCGCTTGTACGACTGGAGGACATCGAGGGCGGTAGAGGGGTTGAGGAAGGTTTTGGAGGCCATAGCTGAGAGGGGGTGGGCACGAGTGTGGTGGGCGTTCGTGCCAGAGTCATGTCTGCCTCGAGCCCGCAATTTTTGTGCAGCGCACGGGCGCTTACATGCGACGGTTAACTCTTAGTCAGCGCCTGCTACGCACTTTGGCGCGCCTGTTCAGTGAGCCTGTGGCGGGCCTGTAGAGAATGAATTCGCAGTTTTGGCTGCTACCGACTGCTCTCCGGACACTTCGAGTAACAATCTCCGGTAATTGAGCTCGTGCAGACAGATTGGCATCTGTTTCTGAGCGGTTGCGGCTGATCGCAGCCCGACCAGATCTTGTTCCGAGCCTCTGACGCCCTGTGCGCCTCTACTATATATCATCGCCCGCTCGAGCAGATGTCCGTTGCTTCGTCGCCCCCATCTGTACCGCACTACTGCACGTCAACTGCACGTTAGACCGGCATGCGCAAAACGATCCTTCCCTTGCTCTGCGCCGCACTGAGCGCGCTTGCAACCGAACATAACGTTGACAAGAGTCTGGAGGTCTCGTTTCGTCCACAGGATCTCCCGAAGAAGACCGCGTCCTGTAAGGCACTTAACCGTGTCACGGACGAGTTAAAGGACATCGACATCGGTAAGTACAAATTCACGTCGCAACCGGGACCTAGCTGTATTTGGAGCGTGCGTAGAGTATGTGGACGTGAACCCGGATGCGGACCGTACGATTCTCATGGTACACGGATGGCCGAGTCTATGGCACAGCTGGAAGTACCAGATCGAGCAATTCAAGGTGTGTTGACAGAGTTTTGCTTGCCTTCATAGTCACCTTACACCCTCCACACCAAGAATGACTACCACCTCGTTGCCCCGGACATCAGAGGTTTCGGCGGGTCGGGGCACCCAGATGACGTGAGGTCGTCTGGCAACTGGGCAGACATTGTCGGCGACCTCGTCTGCGTCCTCGAGCACGCAGGCGTCGAGAATGCGATATGCTTGGGGTACGTCCTCCCCGTACCTCTCCTGCTACCTCCCTTCATCCTGCATACACACAGACACGACTGGGGCAGCCAGCTGTGCTTCCAAGCCGCGCGCCAGCGCCCCGACAAGATCACCGCCGTCATAGGCGCCGCTGTGCCCTACCTCCCTACCAACTCGCCAACGTTCAGCCCGGTCTCCGCGCTCGTCCCTTACTTCCCGCACCTCGCATACCAGGTCTTCCTCGGCGAGACGCCGGACCTCGCCCGCGTGGAGCTCGACGCGGACATCCGCCGCACGCTCCGGGCGACCCTGAGGACCACGGTCGACCCCCCGCCGAAGGCGTTCTTGACGAGTACGAAGGACTTCTTGGGCGCATGGGATGGCGTGAAAGAGGTATGTGCCGTGAAGAGAGCAGTGTTGCGGTGGCTGACGGATGTTGCGGGTAGATTGGACCTATCCCATTCTTCACCCCAGACGAAGAGGACTACTGGGTGGAGCAGTATAGCAAGCAAGGATTCAAGAACAGTACGTCATATGGCATTCGCGCTCGCTATAAAGCTTACCTTTTCGTCGCAGCGCTGCAATTCTACACGCCTGAGGTAATTCCACAAAATATATCAACGCTCCGTATCTGATACTCTGATACTCTGTAGAACCAAAAAGGGTCATGGGAATTTATTCACGGCCAGGGTAACTACACGATCCCCCAGCCCGTGCTCAGCATCCTACCCGAATCCGTACGTCATCCCTCTCACCGCCCAATTAATGACTCACGTGACCGCGTACCAGGACCCCGTCGCCGACTGGGCGAAAGTCTACAAGCTCTTGGGGAGCGCGGACTTCCTCCCAAACTCGGATCTACAGGCACGATTTTGCGTTCTTCCTACCTCTGACACCGCTCATGTTGTGTATGGGACGCTAGATAATGCCGGGGGGACACTGGCTGCACCTCGAGCATCCTGCGACGTTCAACTACTTCGTCAAGAAGTGGCTGCAGGGGCTCCCCAAGAAGCTAGAAAGTTCGGCTTCTGCAACCGAAGTTAAGAAGGCAGAAGAGACGGAGGCGCACGCGAGGCCTAATGATGAGCTATGACAATGTCTCACTCGGTCTGCCGTACGATGTCTACGTACATCTTGGTATAATCGCGGCTACGGAATGTGTCTCTCTAATGTGGTGCGTCTTGTACTTGGAAACAACATCTGGGGAATGGTGTGTGCGGTGATGATTGAATCTCGCTCCGACTCCAAGATGTCGTGTTATCGGTGATGTGTTCTGTGGGTCCTTTGGCTCGTTCGTGCCCTGCGGATGCCCATCTAGCGGCGCTCAATATGAAGTGTTGCAAGAGCGCTACATCAATGCTGCGCGACGCAATCGCAGCGCGTTCACCATGCCGCGACAGTCGAGGGGTTCGCATCGTTCCCCAACCTAGCCATCTATGAAACAATCATACGCATATTCCCATGTCTTATGATAGGTTCCTCGTGTACGACTGACACCAATACATATCAGAACAAATCGCGGTATCATGAACTGGACAAGGCAGTGAAAATGGATCACAGGAAGATGATATCACGAACCACCCGCAGCTACGTGGAGTTGACGTGAACGACGCCCTAGGCTGTGATAGATGTCAGTCGTGAGTGCGAGAATTCTCACCCACGACTCACACTGCCACGCTAGATGCAGCAGGCCTTCAGGCATCGTACGGATTCCCAGGGGATTGAAAGTCTAGCTGCGCCATCTCTTCCGTAACATCCTTCGATGTGATATCATCCGGCTGCTATATACCCTGCGTTCCCTCTTCGGCTCGCGCAGCTCCAGTACCCTCCTCGAAATCCCGCAAACGGATTGGATCGTCGGGAGGACGGGAGTCACTACGATGAAACAGTAAGTTCTCTAGGAGCAGAGCATTACGAATTGATGGCAGAGCTCACATCCATCTGCGCGCGACGGAGCGAAGCCACGTTCGCTTCACGCTTTGACTCCGAGTCCGAGCTGTATCTGCGACCCCAACCTCGGGTGCACCTGATGCTAGTGTGGCATAGTCATTAATATCTTCCGAGTTGCGATGGCTAAAATGCAGAGGTCTCAGCAAAATCAACCGGCTTGCATGGCCTTGCCCCTACCGCAACTGCCTTTCGGACGCAACGCTCCTCTTCGACCTCTGAACCTCATCCGCGGCTTCCTTGAATGACCAAAATGTTCTAGCGTTACTAGCAAAGTCTGTCTCGCCAAGGTGATCCTTGATGTGACCTAGGATAGTCTCCATCAGTAAGAGCACCTCCGACCTTTCTGCCACCGAATCTGAGTCCCCGGACGTAGGCGATCCGGCTAGGCGAGACCTAAGATGCTTCTGGTAAAGCGAGACTCGCCCCAGGACGGAAGGTCCCAGGGCGCGATACTCCGATCCCATCTACCAGTAGAGCGAGCTTCGGGTAGCCGGTAGGTCTTCAACTTCTGAAGCATGTTCTTGACGTGGCGCCATCGCTCAGTCCGAGAGCCACTCGTCATTTCTAAGAGACACATCAACGTTACCGCAGTGTAGGTCATGACCACCTGAGCCTGAGTGGTGCCGGGGTAGTCCCAAGACGTGATGCGCCTGAGATCTGTGGGTCCTCTGAGTTAGAATGCGCGACTCAAGACAATGAGAGATGGCTAGGTGATGCGATGACGAACCGTTTTCAGACCACTTCTGCATGTCATCGCTGTGGCGATATATGACGTTCAGGATCGGCATCTCTACATCTCGTCTGCCGCTGTCTCTCAGCAAGTCGAAAAGCTGCAAGTACACTGCCCGTCCCGACCGATCCGACCGAAGGGCGGTCAGTGCAGCATCATAAGCCTTGACGGCTTGCATCCTGAGCGCATACAAGCTCGCGCCATCGCCGTCCAAACCGAGGACCTCCACGGTGCTTGCGCCCAGGAAGCGCCCCGCGAACCCTACGCCCGCCGCGATGAACTGGTTCTGAGGTTCGCCGCTGCGCTGCCATGGTGTTTCCTCATCGTCCGGGAGGCTGAGAGGCCCGAGTCGCTGGCACATGACGATGACATTGCTCAGTGCCTTCTGTGGCTGCATCCTGTTGAGAAACGCCACCGTGAAGGAGGCCGCGTTCTCGTCGTCTTTGATGACGGAGAGCATATTCGTGATGATGGTCTCGTCTGACGCGTGGCCTGCTTTCGTCGTCAGGTATGTCGCCTCTTCGGCAGCCCAGATAGAGGATCCTCCGTACGCGTGTACGGCTTGGAGAGTGGCCCTTCGAGCATCGATACGACGGAAGAGACGTACGGCACCGTCCACTTCGCGGGTCCTGGCCTGGCGTGATAGGTGCCATTTGAGGACGTGGAAGGCAGTACCGTACGTCAAGAGCTTCAGGAGCAAGGACAGCCAGCACAAGAATTTCGACTGCGGTGATATGAATGGGGTGTAGTGGGCGAAGACCGGTATGCAAGTCGTTGCGAACAAGAATAGGAAGAGCAGGAGGATTAGGATGGCGCTGGGGATAGCGATTTCCGTGTTCAATTGCCACAGGTAGCCCACCAGTCCGATGAGGAATAGCAGGAGAGCGACTTGGAGGAGTACGGACGGGACATCGATGAACGCTGCTAACCGCCACGTCTGGAAGGTTTGGTGGCGGAGGCTCCATATACGCAACTGCTCATGGGAGCCGTTTCCAGACAACGCGGTCGGCGTCAAGAGGTTGTTCAGCCACTGGTTGACCGAAATCGCAATGGATGCAGCGCCAAGCCCGCAGACCAATGCGGCGAACCATAGGGTGGCGATGTATGTGGGTGCTGCAGCGGGAACTTGAAGTGGGGTAGAAGCGCTCGAATACGCGGGAAGGAAGGCTGGGGTAGAACTACCAGTCGTATAGTTGACGATGACCTCCAATTCACGCGAGATTTGTAGAAGGGTTTGCATACTAGGATCCGGAGGAGGTCGTAAAATGCCGTAATACTGGACGCCGAATCCAGTCACCACCGCAGAGAACAAACCCGCCTAGAATATCAGCGAGGTAGTCAGAAGTGGCGTCCCCCGAAGGAGACGGAGAAGGGGGCTTACAAATGTGAGCAGCGAATTGATCTCGTTCCTCCACCTTTTCACGCGCTCGCTTTCATGTTGCCAGACTTACGCTGTCAGCTTCTTGCATTCCCCTGACTGTGAATCGACGCCGGAATTAGTACGGGATCCGACGCCCTTTGCGCTGATGACATGAAATATTGGTCTCACTGTTCGAGGATCAGGAGGTGTAGTGTTTCGCTGCAAGTCGGAGCCGCCGTACTCTGCCTGGGTATCACGGCCAGTGGCCGACCTGACGGTAGGGTCGGGCGGAGCATGGTAGCGCGGGACCTGAAGTCGTGATAATATCCCATTAGTACGATTGCGATCCTCGAGTTCAAAAGTATAGGTGCTCACCGATGCGGAGGGGTGTGCCAATGCATCAGCAGATCGCGCAGATTGTCTGAGAGCGTCTGGGGCGTCTGTGACAGATCCCCAGATCTCACAGACACTCAGACATCGTGTCTGGGGTTAGTAGATTCATTCTGGCCCCAGATCTCACCGACAGCTCACAGATGGCTCACAGACACTCACAGACGGCTCACAGACGGTTCTCAGACAGCACTGCTAGAAAATTACAGACGAATATACACAGAATGAAATATATTGCAGTATGTATTACATGTGTGTACCTAGCAATAACTGAATGGGCTGCAACGCACCATTCGATGCGGGCGCGGAGGGGCCCGGTGAAGAACAGCGATAAGCATGAATTTGAGCGGACAGGCGATGCCGTAAGTAGGAGTCCTCAGGAGTATGGTAGACTTGCCCATGAACATGGGTTCGTCAGCTTGAATGATCGCAACCGCGACATTGTCGTGGGGCTGTGGCAACGATGTGCCCACGATCTGACGCACTGCGGCAGCTGCGGGGATGCGGAGGATGTCGCGCGCGAAGAGGAGAATCGCCTTGAGCCGCTGCCCATCGGTCGCGTCGCCCGGGGCAAGCTGCTTGTCCGTGTTGCGCACGGACAGCAGGAGGAGCGTTGTGTCGTAATCTCTGACGTCCGACCTGTCCTCGGAGGCAAATGTGGGCTGCGGCGCGTTCGCGAGGGCGACATGTGCGCGCGAGGGCGGGTTGAAGACTCACTCAGCCCCCGCGGCACGCACGTCCATGAACGCAAGCAGGAGCAGCACGTGCGCCGCGGCAGCTGGTGCTACAGCAGGCTTGGCACGTCCATTGCGATGTTCTCCACGCAGCAGGCAATCCTGATGAGCTGCACTGCGGGTGAGAGATCGGGCTGGGTCAGAACGGGCCTGAACGGGCGCGCGGGAAAGGACGTACTGGCAACACCCTGCATGGACGCGACACGCGGGATCGCGGGGTTGAGCGCGGCGAACAGGCCTGCTTTGAGGCAGAGCTCGACGAACGGCCGGAGCTGCACGGGCGGGTCGAAGTGGCACGCGTGCATCCAGTTCGCGGTGAAGGCAATGGCGTTGCAGATGACGCCCTTGGCACACCACCCGGTGTTGGTGCCGCTGGGCGCGATCTTACGCTCCGTGTTGCGCCGCATGTAGATGAAGAGGTTCGTCCAGAACGACGTGGACTGCCGGACCTCGTTCGCGTGCGCCTTGCCCTCTGACGAGGTCGCAGAGGATGATGATGAGGTCTTGCACGCTCCAGGTGCCCTGGTCTGACTTCATTGTCTGCGTGAGGTGGGTGCCGCACTTGTCGAAGAGCTTGCGCAGCGTGGACGCTCCGCGCGTCATGCATTCGAGCCATGTCTTGGAGTTATCCTACCGCGCTGTTTGCGCTGCTACGCGGCGTGGGCAGGCCATAGCTGCGGACGCTCACATCTGCGACCAACACGCCGGATGGCATGCTCCAGGGGTGCCCGCCGCCGCCATCGCCGTACCTGTACATGCGTGCTCGTTGTGCCATGCGGAGGGGGAGAGCGGGGGCCCGGTGTTGCTCAGCCGCCGGCTGCACGTATTCTCAGTACAGGGTCAGCATGGGTCGCGCGCCCCCGAGCATGGGTGTTCAGCGATGGGGGGTGCTCACGGGGTATGTGGTGCGCAGTGAGAGGCAAAGGGGCGGCATTGGGAGATTGACTGCGGGGGTCGAATACTGACATTGTAGTGCCAGCGAAACCGCGAGTCAACGAGCGCCTAGCGCGTCGGTGAGTATCGGCGGGTTTAGGGTAGGCACCTTGTTGCCTTCTCCACAGCGCGGCACGCTCAGGCGGGCTCGTTCAGCGTGACCCTCACTACGTGGAGTACATTCGCTGCTGCACGAGCTTGCTTGCCCCCACACCTCTGCTGCTTCGTCGCGGCCCTGCTAGACAGCCCTGCAACACAACAATGTGAGAAAGAGGAGAAGCCCGGCCGGTCCTCGCCCGCACTCGCAATATATGTGGACGGTGCGCTAGGCCTGTCAACTTTCAAGACTCACGGGCAGGCAGGCGAACGAGTGGGTGAAAAAGCGGACGAACAAGCAGGCGGGTGAACGGGCCCTGGAAATAGGCGGGACAAACGGGTGACCGGCCAGCCGGGAAGCGTGAAACATACACGACGACTGCCGTGAGCACAGCACGGCCAATGCCCTGCATGCAGAGACGGAAGACAAACGGGCAGCGAGGTGGCCATGTGGGTGAACGCAGGTGAGTGGACAAGCGGACAACTTGGTCGGGCGGGCAGGCAAGTGGGCGAGCACGAAGACAGGTGAGTGGGCGGGCGAGCTGGAAGACAGACGAGCAGGTAGATGCACGGGCAGGCAAGCGGGCAAGTTGGTGGGCAAGTAGTAATACGGGTGAGC
>MPVS01000116.1:9961-158494 GCA_001931775.1 Fomitopsis pinicola | reverse complement strand
CACACACTTCCCCTTCCGCAAGCATCTTGTAGATTAGATGTATGTATTATACCATGGATCCCTATTCCCGCGCGTGATACACTCGTACAAGTCATTGCACATCATCATAAAGTCGTGGAGACAGCCGTCATTTACAGAATGAGAAGCACGGCGCACGCGCTAGCTGACCAGCACACGCCCAAACACACCGACGCAACGATGCTCGCGCTCTGCGGAAGGCGTGCCCATGAGTAGCACAGGCCGCCGACGAGAGCGAGCACGAAGCCCAGGAGCGAGAACCATATGCACAGCGTGTGGCAGTACTCCAGGAGACGGGTAGGTGAGCCGCCGTGGAAGGGCCCGACACGCTCTATGTGTGGGTTCATTGTCCAGTTACTCGGGCTGCCGGTGTGGCCGGGTGTGTGAGGTGCGCCCCAGAAGTCCTGCGGGGAGTCAGAGTCTGCTGAGGGTCTTGGGGCAACGTGTGATTCTTCTTCAGTAGCTTTCCGCAGGCGATAGGTGATGAGGCAGAACGATGTGAGAAAGGACAGGATGGCTTCAGACGTAGATATCGTCAGGCGAAGGCTTGACATAGCGACTCATCAGCAAAAAGGGCTCGCCAATATCTATGCAGGTATTGACGAGTCAGGGTTAGGGCTACCGCGACCTGCAAGACTACCGTATCCATTCGTAGCCATTGATATAGCTACGAACGGCTGTGGTCAGCTGAGGTGTACCTACAGCGGGCTATGGTAGCCTTGCAAGTCACAGTAATATCCAGTCATGTATTGGCGAGACCTTTTTGCTGATGGAACGCGAGGACTTACCCGCGCTGATGTGTATGACAAACGCCCCGGCGAGTACGGCTGTTGCGATCAATTGTAGCGTGGGCGCTACGTGACCGTCCACTCGGCTGACGGAACCCAAAATTTGAGCTTCCATGGTGGCAAAGAAAGTCGTCTAGAGAGGCCGCGTGAGCAGCACTCGAATCGCTGAGGAATGCGGAAAGAGACGCACGATAACACTAATGAGCTGCAAGCGCGCCTGCCATGACTGCACGAGGTCATGCTCAGCTTTCTGTCGCTGCTCACCGAGAGCGGTGGTTTGGTTTGCTGAGGCTACATAAAACTGAGTATGCAGCTTCGGTAGCACAGAATTGGCAAGTCTTATGATACGCACTACTAGTGCCACACCTCCGAGTCTGGGCGCCAGGGTGTTTCACCCCGAGGTCACTGCGTAAAGTGGTGCGTGCCTTTGTATCAAACATACTCATCGCTGTCGCTATGCAATACAATAATGAAGAAAGTGAATAGTTGTGTAAAGGTCGCCTACTAGTCACTGGAACGATAGCGGACGCAGCAGGACAGGGCTCTTCGCCTGGGAGCAACGGGGGCGCTACCCATACCCAAGCAGCGGGATTTATACAGCGCGGTGCCTCCGGCGACAGCTCTTGCTGCGTACGGAACAGACGGCCGAGCTCGCTAGAGTCTCTGTGAGTGACATTGGTGGACGGCGGCGTAAAGCGAACGAAACCCGCCTCCTCGTCCAATCTACCGAACAACGGCAAAATGGAGTCGTTGCTTGCAGTCTCAGGCTTCTCCGGATCCAAGGCCAACAGCGCAGATACGGTACATGCATCGCCTCCATTCTCAGCGGAGCCTTCCTTCGAGCCATCTACAATGATGATGGGCCGCCGCCGGCGATTGTTCGGACAGGCCCCGAGTCGGTTTCCGATAGACATCTTCTGGTGGTGTGACACGACATCTCATGACGGTCTGTGCACAAACGGTCTGCTTTCGCGGGTGGGCTGGCCATTTGTGTAATGCTAGGACGAGACGTGAACGAGGTAAGTTATGATGCGGCGGCGGCGTCTCGTGGCGTTCAAGGTCAATTCGCGAGAATTCCCATTTGGGCCGACAATTACTTTGATCATCAGATCTCAACGGTGATTACCGTAGCATCGGGGTCCCAGGTCGAGGCCCCTCACTTAGTGGATGCCTTCCCGTAGGATTTTCAGGCGCTGGTAAAGCTAGAGCGGACATTGAACATCAAGTGGCTCGCGAGGATAGCGAGGGTCGCTAACCCGTGTCGACGACCTGTAATCTGTGATGTTGATTCATGACAAAGCAGCGGAGGCAACCGTAGTGATGGGAATGGTCGTGCGAGCCAACGAGAGGTCGAGAATTCGAACACCGACCGTATGTTTATGCTTTTCAACCTAGAAGGGGGTCCGACCCCCCTTCCAGATTAAGGTTTAGATTGGGGTGCCGGAGTTCGAGAGGACTCCAAGCGAGATGTGCCGACGTGCCGGAGAGATTTAGAGCGCGAATTTAGGATAGAACGCGCTGTAAACCTCTGCGGGAAGGCATCCAGTGAGGGGGCAACAAACGCACTTCGACCACCGAAAATTCTGAGAAAAGCGCAGTTGCCTGACGATCTCTTGGTTGCATGCGTGAAATTCGGACATTATGCACATTTCACGCACATGATACCAACATCCTGGATTTTGCCCATAAAAGGCAAGTGTTGTCAGAAAAGCCTAGTTGCAAGGCTCAATACATCAAACAAAGAAACCGTCAGGTATGTAACCCGGCTTTATTGAAGATTTTCGGAGACCGAAATGCGTGCACTGCGGCGGCCCACTACTACTAAGATAGGGCTCGTGCACGATCATCCAGGCTTATGTAAGAAATGCGTGACGGGAGAGTGCAAGATTAATGTGATTTGTACAACTATGGTCGCTGTAAATCGATCCGCACATTCTTCACGGTAATTGAGCTCCGCGTAGAAGTGCGGGAAGCAAAAGGTGTTCATCGACAGCGTAGAATTCACATTCACTTTGCAACGCGTTGAGTATAACCGCTCGCCCTTTTTGGAAGACATACAAATATTATTCTATAATTATAGCGCTGATGCTTAGTCAGGAAATCGCAAGTGTGCAATGGGAGAACAACATAAATATATTGATGCTACAGCATGCACGGCAAGAGCACATTTTAAGGAAGACCAACGTTGCACAGCGACCTACGCGTCGGAGGGAACGGTGCCCAGCGCCAGCGGGCAACCTCTGGACACCAAGCGCCAGATAGGTCTCGGTAACGATACGTCACATTGCGTCACACCTGGATGATCATGCACGAGCCCTATCTTATGAGCACCCAAAACTCAGAATGAGAAGACCTAACCATGGGCTGCACTGTTCCTGGGTCGTACTAAGTACTAGTAACTTAGTAGCATACTAACTGTGGTCTGCCGACTGACCGCTCCGTGATAGTACAGCCTTCCGTATCCATCTGTCAATCAAAGATGCCGTATCACCAAGGCATCATTGGGTCAATTTATCCTCGTGATGCATGGGGGCGATCAGTTGTATAAAAGGAGGCCATCTTGATGATGGATCCTTCAGCTCATCTTTTTTCTTTCGAGCTCATCGCGAGGGTGCTGGTTGGTAAGTAGGATGAGTCCTCTCCGCGTCCCATGAACTGGCTCACTCACATACGCCCTGCTGCTTAGCCTTTGCTTTTCTGGGACTTGACGATCACTTTGTAACGCCTCCCTATCACTTCAATTCACCTCACGACAATGCGGTCCACCACGATCATCTCTGCTGCAGTCATCGCAGCCTCTGTCGCGCCTGCCCTGGGCTTCCAGTTCGAGCGGTAGGTAGATTCGAATCTCAAAGTGAGTCTGCGCATTGACCCCTGTTGTTGGACAGCCGTGTTCGCAGCTATGACGAGGGAGAGTTAGTTGCTCGCGGTGGCGACGAGCAAGAGGGACGCCATGGGCGAGGAAACCCGATCGCCCGTCCACCCAGGCCTCCTGCCCCTGGCCACGGCCATGGACGAGGAAACCCGATCGCCCGTCCACCCGGGCCTCCTGCCCCTGGTGGACACGTCCGGCGTCCGGCTCCGCAAGGGCCAGGCCGAAGAGAACTCCACGACGAGGGACTGTTCACCCGCGGGGGCAACGACGACGTCGAAGGTCGTGGACAAGGGCATGGACGAGGGAAACACATCCCCCGTCCGCCACCGCCACCGCCCCCCTCCGATGGTAGGCACGTGCGTCGTCCGGCTCCACCACCTCCTGCGGGCCCCCTCGAGCGCCCAAGAGAACTTGACGACGAGGGCCTCTTCGCTCGCACCTCCGAGGGCATCGAGGTCTATGCCCGCAACCTCTGGAACTGGATCAGCCCCAGGCTGGTCAGTGACCAAACCTCCGTCTCCAGTCCGAGGGAACTCGACGAGGAACTCCTTGCGCGCGCATTCGATGAGGACGATCTGTTTGCAAGGATGGACTGGGAGATGGACGAGCTGGACTAGGGTACTGGTCAGGAGTATGGATGTTGTTGTGTGCCATAGGGTTAACGAATACGATGCGTCATGTTCCCACTCTAAGCGATAGCCGCCTCTCATCAAGCCTCCGACGCAGTCAGTCCATAGCCCTCCGCGGGCGTCCTCCATGCATGAAGCAAGGCCCCGCGACATCGTCTACCTCGTCACATCGGAGAGGGTGAATTGTCCGCTTGATGTGTGACCCTCTGTGCATTTCTCTTCGATCGCCCGAACACACTGTCCTCTGTCAAAATGGTCGAGCCTATGCTATCGGGTATGTGGAGAGGCTATGCGCGTAGTATACAGTATGACTAGCATTGACGGGTGGGATGGTATTACAGATGCGGCGGAGACAGGATTGTCGCTCGGACGAGCGTCGACGTCGAGCGGTCATTATAAGTATCTACTGTGCATTATGGGGCATAAGAGTAGGATTGTGTGTTGCATGTAAGGACCTATGGTGGGTATAATAAATAGGATGATGCTGGTATCATGGTCATGAACAAGATGGCTGCGTGAGTCGTACGTATCATCGCGACATGACTAGACGTCAAGAATGTCTCTCGGGACCCGCGTGGAGTCCTTGTCCACCTCCCGTCATCTTCAGAGCGTGACAAAGAACGCGATGAACGCCGCAGCCCACGACACCGCCATGCACACGCTCGCAAAGATGCCCGCGCTCCTCGACAGGCGCGCCCACGCATAGCACAGCGCCCCCGCCAGCGCAAGCACAAAGCCCACCAGTGCGAGCCACATGCACAGCGTGTGCAGGTGCTCGAGCAGGCGCGTCGGCGGGCCCCCGCGGCGGAACGGGCCCATCTCTTCGAGGTGTGGGTTCGTCGAGAGGATCCCCGTCTTGAACGCGGGGCCGGACGACGCGGGCGTGAGCCCCGTCTCGATCTTGATCTCCTGCTTGGTCGCCTCCTGTAGTCTGTAGCGCACCAAGAAGAAAGCGGCGAGGAAGGATATGATCGCTGCGGGCACGCGGTGTCAGCGAGGGCCGGGAGCGTTTGGATAGGATGAGGGCGTACCTGCACATAGGTGGATGACGAGGGCCCCAGCGAGGATCCCGTTAGCAGCGGCTCGGATGCGCGTTTCCGGCGTATTGTCGTCAGCCGGTGTCGTGATAACCAGCAGTTGTCCCTCCGTCGCGGCGAAGAAGGTTGTCTATACAGTTTCCTTCAGAAAATGGTAGGAAGCGGGAGTGTCATACACCTACGATGACGCTGATCAACTGTAGCCTGTCCATCCATGACTTCATCAAGTCCTTCAGAACGTTCTTCCGCACCTCCTCATCCGTTACATCCTGATCGACTTGGGTCCCTATCCACGAGTGTGTCAATACCTCATAGGTATGGAGGGATCCAAAGGAGTGGGTCGCCTCACAATTTCGGACGGGTGGCACAGTGGTCTTCACCTGGACATTGTTCTTTCCTACGTCACCGTTTTGCACGCCCGCACCGTACGGGTGTCGTAGAGCACGGACATCCGTAGTACTCCGGGAAGTCTTGAAGGTACGGAGAATGGTAGGGTCCATGAGCAAGAAGGGCGAGCTGGCTGAGCTCAACGGACGCGGCTCCTCTGTCATATGCTTCGTGTCGCGAAGGACTGACTTTCCTGCAGCAGAAAACGCATGAACTCTCACTGAATGATGATTGAGTTCTGACAACGTACCGTTCAAATCGGGCCCCATGATTAGTTTGAGGATAGGTGGGGTACGCGACCGCGCCCCACCGTGTGGCGGGCAGATATATGCGCGAGACAGCCGCTGGCAGTCACGGTGGACCGCATCAGCGCTACCCCGGTCAACACTAGTCATCGACGTGGACTCCCAGATCCGAGGAAGGTCGGTCGCGCGAGCTCCATCTTCGCGAGCCTGCGGCGAGGTGCGTGTTTGAGGGTGGAAGCACTGCAGCAGTACGGTGACTGCTTCAGAGTGCCAAATCAGTGGTGCTGCACTGCCACCGTAGAATGCTACACTCACCTATCCCTCGTCAGTACTGTAATTGTACTACTTACCGGGGGTAGGGTGGCACGTCGAGTCACGTCGAATCGAACAAAAACAGCCACTTGTCAAATCAACCGAAGAGACGGTGGGGAGTGCAGGCAACCCTTGTTTCAGTGACAGAAGGCGCGAGCCAAGCAAGAGAAGCTGATGGGCCCGCTCCGCACACCCAGCGCTCATCGCGACCGTATACTCCAAATCGGGGTGCCTTGCCTGCTCTCCTAGGACCACTCGCTGCGAGACCGCATTCCTGTGGTCCGGACATGCACGGTGGCACTTCGGCAGAAGGAATCGAAATCGAAAAGAGTCATCTGTGAAGGCTGAGCAAGTCCACGGTCCACCGCGATGCAGCTTTAGACAATGGAGTGCCAGTGAAGTGTAGAGCGGAAGGAACTACCACGAATCCTCGTGCCTTACCAAGCAGTGCACGTACTCCGCCCGCCGGAGCCTCCATTACAAGCTGGATGGGATGCGCTGCTGAAGGGAGAGTGGCTGCAAAGAGTGAGCACTGTAGCCGCAGCACACATATACACCCATTGAAACACGTGGAGAATGCAGTCCAGTATGTGTCATTGTCCGCCCAAGTCCCACGCACATGAGGCTGACATTATATCGAGTAACAGTACCTCCAACAATAATTTATACGGATACGTAGCACAAGAAGAGGATCCTGTCCCAAGGCACGGCAGGTTGTCAGCTCGAGAATGACAAGACCATTAAGCCACTCACCACAGTACAGAGCCGCCAGCGCCCGGCAAGCAACAACACCACACCCGCGTCCGCACGCAACATCATACGACGGGCTGCGACCAAACACCGCTGCTCGCGATCACCCAAGCCTCGTGCCGGAACGCTGCTGCCGCCTCAGGGTCGCCCTCTCTGTCAGGCCGCACCTCGCGCCGCTCGAGGTCCGCGGCGATGTCACTGAAGCCGATCGCGCACGTACGGTGGCCGTCTGGGAACGCGTGGAACGCCTCGCGATGCGTGAAGATGATCTCGAGGTAGTCCCCGCCCGTAGTCGTGTACTTCCCTGCCTCCAGCTGGTCGCGCAGCCACTGAAGCAGTGCGCAGCCGCAGGGCGGCGGCACGTCGGCGGTCTTTGTGTAGTTTGAGGATCCCGATGGGCTTCTTGGCTACAGAGAGGTGAGACGGGGGGAGAGAAGAGGGACGAAACGCAGCCTACAGGGCAAGTCGAGCTTTCTGTGTCGGACGCATCGGACATGGTCGTGTCTTGACGCACTGCCGTTTGTGACGTCGGCAGGAGCCCTTCGTTTGCCTTTCTCCAGAACAGCCAGATGTCAGTGCACACGAGAGTGCCCACTTGATTCAACTCACGATGCCCGCGCTGCCCCACCGGCCGCCAATGGTCATGTTGCTGAGGAGTTGTGTCAAATGCATATCAATATCCATGGTCTGCGCTCTACGTCAGCATCCATCTTGGATCCTAGGATGCCAGCGGAGGGAGCTCACCATCTCCGATTCTTCGACGCTCGTACAGGAGCAGTGAGGGTGTCTTGGAGAGCGCAAGATGAGGGGGGAGGCTTCAAGTAGCCCGGAAGACGGTACACGCCCCCAGCTCCCATTCGCCTCGTTGCACAATGCAGGCCGCATCAGGCGAGCCAAACACGATGTTATCGGATGGTTCGCGCGGGACTCTTCCGAACGAAGTCAGCAGTCCTCCTGGCATCGATCGGAGGAGTGACACAACGAGCGTAAGTAGCTCGCCGCCGACGGGCACTCCCGCCTAAGCAGCACCCGCCGTCCCAGAAAGGCTCGGACTTCCATCGCAAACACGCAACATGGCGAGGACGATCGTGGACGAAGTAGTCCGCTCAAATGAAGAGATCGCCGCTAGCTGTGCTGCAGCTCTTTCCCGCACCTCGCCCACGAGGCTTGCACAAGGAGGATCGGACCGGATAACCCGTCACCCAGCGCGTCTGCGCCGTACACCATCGTGACTTACTGCTTCCTGCCACAATGCAGGCTCACAGCTCTCGCGCAGCATCGTCGCAGCGGGCTTTGTTCCTGTCGACAGGCTGCATAGTACAGTCTTGGTCTCCACGTGCATCTTTCTCTAATCGCATTTCAACAGATAAACCTACGACAGACTAGCGTCAGCATTGGGAAGACAACTATACGATGGAGGTGGAAACATCAGAGAGAAGATAACATCCTCGCTAGAGCGAAGGACGTATCACTCGGGAGCTCCGAGCATCGAAGGGACACACGGCCTCCCGTCAGATAAAACGTCTCGATACATTGTTCTCAATCACGCGTGGGTCACAGAGAGCCGAAGACTCACCTACAACACAGCCGCAACAAGATTTGAGGAAGAGGTGAGCAATGCTATGGCACATAACAGCACGCGGACGCGGCGATGCACATACTCGCTGCCCAAAGTTTGTCGTATCAACATTGCATTCTGTCGTGACCAGGTCGTAATAGTCGTGAGGCGTACAGAGAGCCCTAGATGACAGCGATGGCCATAATTGCGAGACAGACTCCCAGGCAGACCGTAGAGAAGATGCTGACGGCGGCAGGGGTCGCCGTCCAGGCGTACGCCAGGATCCCGATGAGACCCAGAAAGAAGCCAATCGCCGACATCCACACCGCCAAGGTGTGGCAGCGCGACAGCAAATGTATAGGCGGGTTCAGGATGGCATCCGCATCGTCAGCAGGGTGCGTAGGTTTAGAGATACCCCTTGTGCCCTTCTTCGCGAAAGTGTACGCCGCAAGTGGACGGTAGCACCGCACGGTTACGCGGGCGTAGACCGGATTGCATTGAGCAGTGGAGTCGTCTAAGAGGGAGGTGCCGTCCGCCACGGGTGCGGAGGACGTCGAGGGTCGGTGTATGTGCTTGTCCTTTTCGCCGACGCGCTCCGGGTCTCGGGTGAACAACTTGGCTGGAGCGCCGGAGGAAGCTGCCGCCTTTTCCTCTTGATCAGTGGCGTCTTCAAGCTGCAAGCGCACGAGGATGAAGGACGCGACGAACGCGAGGATCGCGGAGCAGACGTGGAAGATGAGGGCACCGGCGAAACTTGCCGTGGTGAGCTTGTCGGACGCGCTCCATGGCGCCTGCGGGTCGCCGAGGTGGGTGGACGTACTCGCCAGAGAGAACAAGAGTGAGTCTATGGATGAGAAGAAGGACGCCTTGCGGGAGGTTGGTCGTCCGATACGGCTATGCAGATCAACACGGTACTCACGATTCCGCTGACGAGCGACAACCGATTCAACCATATCGACACGACCTGCAAGATCGCCTCTCTGAGTGCGCTCTCATCGTTGCCCAACGCGGTTGCCACTGCATATCGAGGTTGTGAGCAGATAGCACGCGCACCGTCATCTAGATAAAAACCTACGTTGCTGCACGGACACAGGGATTCTCTCGTTACGCATGAGCTGTATGGGGTTCGGGAACATGGTGGGCCTGCGTAAGCCTCAGCTGCTCACGAGCGTCCTTGAACCACAGGCTCAGCGGCTGAGCTCGACATTTGCGGCGCAAAAGGTTTGATGAGGCGGGATGTGAAATCAACCACTGGCCGCAGGACCACCCGGTACACCGTGGTTCGGCACCACGCGTAGCTTCCACGGTCGATAACAGTACTAGTTCCTCGGGAGCGGACCTGGTGAATATATAGAGTCTGTTAGACGACCACGTCGTCGTTAGAGCAAGGCACATGAGAAAGTGAGAGGAGGAGGAGGAGGAGGAGGAGGAGGAGGTAGGTCCAACGGGTGACGCGGGCTCGGAGTGTTACAGTGTGACGTTTAGTCACAACCTTTTTGAGGGGATGATGATGATGAACTCTGCATTTATATACCGCAACAAGCAGACACAAATGGTGCTTAGACGCGGTCCTGACATACTACTGGGTAATACGGCAGGCAGGCTATGGCGGGGACCTTTTGGAGGGGGAGATGGGCGGTTGTGTAGTCACAATCTAATGTGATGCAAGGAGAGATCATTCAAGTCGTCACGCACTCCGAGTTCGAACTCGAACACTGCGCACCACCCAGGGCCAAGGCATCTAAACCTAAACAACAGTCGCTCATCCAGGTGGGCACATTCTTTCTGATGGAAATCAGTATACGTGCTGATGTCAGGCATCAGCATCTACTATGTCATTCGGTTCGAGTGATCAAAGTGGATGGGGAGCCCTGCCTTTCGCGCCTACTACAGCACCATGGAGACCTGCTGTCAAGAACATTCCACACCCGAGCAGTACACAGAAGACCGAGGCTGAGGACGGAGCATGGACACCAAGAAGCACGAGACATACACCAAAGACAAAGAAGCAAGTAAGGAAGGCAAGGCAGAAGGCCAAGAAGAACAATGGACTTGTAGCGGAGGGGTGGGGTTCTGCGGGATCTGAGGCGAAGGGATGGGGGACTGAGCCTGAAGAGCCAGGATGGGGGGCTGTGTCTGAGGGGTCTGGATGGGATCTTGGATGGGGCTCTGAGGCGAAGGGATGGGATCTTGGATGGGGCTCTGAGGCGAAGGGATGGGATCTTGAAGTAACAGGATGGGGTTCGGAGGTGAAAGGATGGGGTCTTGAAGCAACGGGATTGGGCTCGGAGGCGAAGGAATCGGATACGAAGGGATGGAGGGAGAAGGAATGGATCCGGCGTCGTTCAAAGCACAACACGCCGTTCGAGGGTGCCGACCACGATAGCCGAGAGGGCCACGACACGACTCGCTCTGTCACTTATGCAGATGAATTCTCCCCACTGATTGCAAAGACCGAATCGAGCCTGGTCGACATACTCGCGGATGCGCCTACGAGGGCTCGTGCCACCCCGGAACAGGTGCTCGCGATACCACAGCAGGGGACCACAATCATTGATCTTGCGACGGCCGGACGACATGCTGGTACAAGCACAGAATCCAGTCATTCTGCTGTCGCAGCGACGCCGCAGCCCGTGCCGGTATGCTTGCCGTCTGCCAATCCCTGTAATCTTAATTCATTTGGCGATATGCAGACCACAATGTCTACAAAGGACAGCTTGAATGCGGCTGCGGTGCATCATAGTCTGCCAGTGATCGCAGAACAGGACAAACACCAGCTGAGTGTGGGCGTTGAGGACCTCTTCAGGCTTCGTGATCTGGACGTGGGCGAAGCATACCTTCAATTGCTTCCACCAGACCACCGTTGGCGTCTCGTCGTCCGGCTTGTCACCGCGGCTGTGTGGTCCGACAACGGAGTTGCAGATGCACGGCTCGTCTCCAGCCTATTCCTGCGTGCGGTCTCAAATCGTGTTGTATCGCACGAGGAGTTTGTCACTGGGTTCCTACCTGTCCTAGACACCCTCGACATAATCGTGCCGCGTGCTAGCAACGCCTTGGTGTTGATTGCCATCATGCTCAGGGGCGCAAAACTGGACGAGGCACACCTCCGCGGGCTGGTGTGTAAAGCCATAGGCAGCGACGCAGAGCTGCTCCTGGCTTTACTACTACCGCTAGACGAGGTGCCCCCATCGGCGCCCGTACCTTCTATGTCCAGATCGGATGCCAGTGCACACGGTGCAAGCAAAGCAAAGTGTGTGGCTCCGAAGGTAGGAGGGCTTTCAAGCTCGAACGTCCAGTGTGCCCCGCACCTTACAGCTGTGAAACCGCCACTTGGAGATGTGTCGGGTGGAGCCTCCAAAATCATCGAGAGCCCTGGGCCGCACAATTCCATCCAGCCTACCGCGCAACCTGACACATCTGCCGTGGCCAGGGCACGGCCAATCAGAGACATGAACAAAGTATTGTACCCCGAAGGGATAAAGCCTCCTCAAGCTGAGCTCAACGTTGGCGCACAGCGAGGTGTATACAGGTATGATAATTATCGTCCTGTTGCAGAAATAGCAAGGACTGATATACATACGCCGGGTGGCACTCACAGGTATGACCGGGGCTTTCTCTTGCAGTTCAGAGATATCTGCACGGAGAGGCCGTACTATCTCCCCCCGCCTGAGTTCCTCGAAGCCATGGGCATCAAGCAGCATCATAATGCGAAGGAACGCAGGGCGATGAGAAGGCACGTGACCGTTGAAACACACATCGCAGGACCAACGGGGCACTTCAACATGGGTAGGTTCGCGACGTCGAAGAAGAGATCGCGGGACGTCGGCCCACAGCCCGGCGCCTCGACATGGGCCGTCGATAGTCCATGGGAGCCGGTACCAATCGCACCCGGGGATGCATATGGATGGGGGGCTTCGGAGGACGTTGTTAGTGGTTGGTCTTAGTAGTAGTAGCTGATGACGATGATGATGACGATGATGATGATTGGAGTCATGTCCTCGCTTTGCATGCGCTGTAGAACGCCTTACATAGGGACAGCTCAGGCTTAGCGATGTGATAGACTGTCCAATAGACTATCACCACTACTCACGGTAAGATGAGCACTGTGTATATGACTCAACATGTTGCATTCACGACCTCTACGTACAGATAATGGGAATGAAGAGGTCAATTCTACGCACAGATTACTGCCAGCGGGCAACTGTTTCGACTGTCCTAGCACTGGTCCGCAGCATGTCCGCCGACATCTCCATGATGTCCAGGTCGACGATGAAGTCGGTCGCTATTATCTCGGCCCCGATGGCCTCCTCGACCCTCATCCTATGGGTTAAACGAGAAGTTCCAAGTCAGTGAGGAACCGTCACCTTTTCAGTAGATGACACCCACCGCCCCTAGGGTTGTAAGGCATAGACTAACCCTCGATGGACAGCCCGAAGTACCTTACCGAGCTTCTGTCATCGATAAGCCTTAGTATGTCTACTATTATAATCATGCTACCCGTCAGTGCATCGGTATATGTCTAGAGGATTTGATTCCCGCTCATCTTTAGCATAAATCTAGAGCCGTCGATAGGACTCAGACCGGGATAGTATCGGCTGCCGTATAGCCTTGCACGCGCTGTTATACGGCACGGATTGCTGGGTGCTTCTGCAGAGTGTCACGGTGCTCACGGGCAGTGAGATAGCCCGCAAAGGGGAATCGATTGCCCTGGTAAGACACGCTGTGAATACCATTCTTTGTATCTCATCCCGTGACTATCTGAGGAGGCACAGCGCGAATCGACACCCCCAAGCGAGTCTGTTGAGGCATCCACAATTTTCGAGGTGAAGTGGCCGACCCTCCACACTGGCAGGGCAGAATGTTGGAGTTGGACAACCGCTACGTTGGAGCACGCGCGTCTGCACTAATGTGTCGGGGGCATCACAGTAGATTGCAGTGCCTTGCTAGTCAACATACCCCGCCTTTCCACGACACCTTCTTGATCTCGAAGATCTGCTGTGCGGTATGATGGCATGTAGCACCGAGTAAACCGCAGGGCGCTCATATGCATCAGCGAAGGTACGGACAAACCCACGTCCTGAGGGGATCGGGACTGACCTGTTACCGCTTGGCTGGCTGCGATGCGAAAGAAAGTCCGCAGGGATGTACGTATGTACGCCATTGTTCCTCGGTGAAGCTTTGAGTCAATTTTGAAGGTCGGACGCGTGACGTCACGCGATGCGCCTCGTGTCTAGATGAACAGCGCTTAGCGGTAGTTGGAATTCGAAGGCGATCCAATGATAGTACTTGTGTACTGCGTGCACCTGTCCAGGCACAGGATATAGCAGAAATGCACTGAGGCGAACGTTGCATTGCCGATATAGAGGGCCCACTGCATGCCGAGCTGCACACCATGGACCAAGGCTCAACGGGAGGAATGACCGACTTCGGATATAACCCAATGTCCTATGAGCTCATCAGGAATGCTACCAAACAAGCGAGTCAACGAGGGAAGCACTGGGGATTCTCACTGTATACGTACTTGTCTTACGTAGGAACATGCGAGATGAGGCACATCGATGCTGACCTCAGAGTGCTCCAGAAAATATGATCTCAGCACGCCGCCGGCGACCAAAAGAATCAAGAAACCGGGCTACGCGGTTAGATGTCTCCGACGACAAGATTGAGGGCTCTTCTGTAGTACGCGGCACCGCTGTGACCGCACACTGACAGCAGATAGGTCGCTGTGCCTTTCAAGAGTGAGCTCCCGACACCGCTTCGGGCATCGCCTTGCGCACTACGGGACGCGGTGTGGGGCCTTCGGCCAGGATCTGGTCCAATCCAGCGATTTGTTGTCGAGTAGAGCACCTTCTTTGAGTCAGAATAGACACAACTAGAGCAACCGTTCTACTTGCCTCGAGGTGAACGCGTTGCCCGAAGGTGCCCTACACGAATCGAGACGGTCATCAATGGCCGCACGGGCGAGGGCGGCGGCGCATAAAGACGCAACAAGTAGGCGGTAGCTTCAGCACCAAAACCACCCTCTTCTCCAGACGGACGCCGCATCCTCGATCTGAAGCACACAATGACAAGCCACATCCGAGACCGTCAGATGGTCCAGCTCGGACAGCGCGCTCCCGCATCCGACCGTACGTCGGTACGGTCGGGTGCGGTCTGCGCTCTGTGCAGTTGCCCGTCTTGACGAGACGGCAGAATACCAAGGCATCCCAGAACGAGCCGTCCGTGAGCGTCGCTGAAGTGTTGTATGAGTACTATGAATGAGCAGAGGTGTTCACATACATTTCACATACCCGGGTCGTCGTTGGGAACAATAGAATGATCGCGAAGCTCACGCAATAGTCAAGTACAACAGTAAGGCCAAGAGAGGCCGTCCCTGTTTCAGGTAAGACTACGTCTTCCCTCCAAGTAGTAGCTCACCTATTGAACGATTCACCGACGCACACTGGCAAGTCCGACAATTGCATTGCGTGATGCCATCTCATGACATGGAGATACGTAGGCCCTTCGCGGATTTATGGAGTTGGCAGTCAGTCCCACGCAAATCTGTGAAATAGAGGCTTGCTTCAGCTTACCTTGACCATCGTCCATCCAGTGAATTGAACGCTGCTGTACCTAGTGAAGTCTAGAGACTCAAATTTGCGGCCAAACAGAAGCATACGTGACGTGAGCCAGCCATGGCTTCACTTCTTCACACACCTGTCTGAAGCCTCGTATGTAGCAAACCCAAACAAGGAGCACCGAGACTTAAAGTTATACAGGCAGATGCGGGTGGTGGTACATTATGCATATGCATAGTAGCGGCGGCAGCAAGCGCCGATCGACGACGACAATTCAGGACGTGGGAGCGCCTAAATAAACGCCTTCCTCAGCCTTCCTCTTCCTCCGAGCTCGAGCTGGCAGCTCCCGGTTGGCCTTGACGGTCAATTCCCCTCCAACCAGTTGCTTTCCCACTTTAATCTCCTTGCCGCACTATGTCTGGAAACCCACTGCTCACCCCAATCTTCCCGGCGGGAAAGGAGCCGTTACCTCCGGGCGTAACGGAGGAAGAACGTGAAGCATTCAATCAGGGCAAGAAGTACCAGCAATACATGACGATGGGTATGGAATCTTGTGTAGCCAAAACAATATTGGCTGGGGGCATGGGTATGTTGTCTCCGTGTTCAGCCGTTTTGGTGTTGGCGACGTTTTAGTAGTTATCTGCAATGGCTAGGTTTCGGCATCGGCGCGTTCTTCTCGCTCATGAGCACCTCGTTCGCGTATGAGGACCCCCTCCTCAGGCAAACAACGGGCAACCTGAGCCGGACGCAGAAGGCGTCGGAGATATTCAAGGACATGGGCAAGGGCATGTGGCGAAGTGGGAAGGGGTTCGGCAAGGTCGGTGCCCTGTTCGCGGGTATCGAATGCGTGATCGAGTCGGTACGTTCTGTGTCTTGTGCTAACGTCCTTCGCACTAATCTCGGTTTAGTATCGCGCAAAAAACGACATGGTAAATCCTGTCGCGGCTGGCTTCCTCGCGGGCGGTATCTTGGCTAGAAATGCTGGACCGAAAGCTGCAGTTGGAGGAGGTATCGCGTTTGCGGCATTCTCCGCAGCCATAGATCTATTCATGAAACACGAATCCGCAGAGTGAGTGTCGTTCTTCTGTCGCCAACCAACAAGTAGGCTCACCTGCCGTCAGTGAGGACTGAGGGTTGCTATCGTCCTATGTTACCTGGGCTACTATATTACACCCTAATCTATCAATTCATCCTAGACTTCCCCAGTTTATCTCCTTGCGCTCCGCCTGTTGTGCTGTGTCTGATGGGGCACTCCTGCTGTGAAGCGAGCTTCTGGGTTTATGTCGGACTGTGCGCCATCATTGTCAGCGTCATTGAGTCCTTTGACCGTGCGGTCATGCTCATGGCGCCCTCTAGGCTTATACATGCGTGCTGTCTGCGTGCGACACACTCTTGATGGGCCGCCTGTAGCTGGGAAGTCGTCACGTCATCTTGGCCCTTACACTGCTCGTTACCTGGGGCGGTATATAACTACCGCAACGTCCAGCCTCTTGCAATGTATACGCTAGAACCTCTCGACGAGACTAGAGGCGACACATCATAGGCGAAGATGGTTCTCCCTTCGATCGTCGTGGTACTCGTGCCGCTCTCAGAGCCACGCCCGTATGTGCTTGGTCAAGTGGAATCTTAGCGCCGCGGATGCACGCTCTTCGTTTCTAGCCTTGCGGCCTGTCTCGTGTAATGTACGCGGGACGTCAGCACCGACCACGAGGTTCTCTCTCAACATGGCAGGTAAGGGACATGTTCTCCTACGTACGCACGAGCCTACACGGTGCTCTGGCCCGGGAAGCCGACTTCAGCAGCTGATTATAGACTGTACTGAGCACGATTGTGGAATGAGGTTTGTATCTGGTGTGTGCACTTTACACGTTTGCGTCTCAGTAACTACTAATATTTGACAACGGGTGACAGGCAAGCAGGCAATCCTACAGTCTTACGTAGAGATCGAGCAGGAGCCCAAGCCCAAGAAAGAGGGCGTGGCCCCTGTATATTTGGCCTGCCTGCGGTAATAATGGAAGTAGAGATGTTTTCCACGAGGTACTCGTCGGTGGGTCAAACGCGCCATCACATACGTGGACACTAACGGACTTCATAAGAGGCCCGTGCCATTCTGAAAGGTATATCCTTCAATGATACAAGGGGCGAGCGAGGTGGCATCGACGGTCAGGTGCACGTAAGTGGGACGCTTGTGAGGTGACTGATGTGAATGTGGTGGGACGGAGTGGTAGCTTGAAGGTACGGCGGGCACATAGCAGACGTGTCCCATAAGCTAACAGCTAGAGTTAGAACTCGCTTACCCTCGCTCTTCTACGATGCGTACTCACCGAAGGTCACGTCCGCTACGATGGCATAGCCACGGGTAGCTGGATGCTCTCAGGTTGACAATGACGATCCTCCCCCAGATGGTGCGTGGCTCCCGTTCGTTTCCCATATCAAGGGTTTCTGACTTGGGCCGCAGCCTGACCTACTCAGCGAAGGCGTCGTATCGTCCGAACGGGTCGAGATTGTCGCTCCCAGCCATGATGCCGCCTGCGTTCTGCACAACTGTTCGCACTGTAGGAAGGGTCGCAAGAGAACCGCGTCACGCTCGGCACGCAGATCGCAAGCGGATGTAGGCATTGGTCGGTCAGCGAGAGGGAAATTCTGGCCCTGGCGAGAGCGACCGTACGTCGGAGCAAGCTGTTAATTATAGAGGAGGGTACGGGTATGCATGGGAGCGCTTCGTCACCCAATACATGCTCGTCTTCTGCCATTGGTGTGTAAGGCAAAATGAACTACATGCACCGCCCGAGAACTCTTCCTACCTGATTGTGTCATGGACGCCGTGACCCAGCATTCACTTAGGCAGGAGCTTGACGGTGGCGTGACAATTCTCACTACATATAGCGCACCGCTTGCGCATGGTCACGGACGCTGACAGGGTTGTGAGTTTGTCGTTCTGTTTTTGCCCGAATCACCGAAAGACTCACGGGTGTCCAAGATGGTCCCGGACGAAGGCCGCATGGTAAGCTAGCATCTGCCGCGTCCCCCTTCGCGGTACGTGTCCCTAATTCCCCCGCAACCCAGGCGGGATATGGCAAGCCTTCCGACTTGCTGCGAGCGCTAGCGCTGGTCGAAGAGAACGGCGACGCGAAGACGCGCTTAGCGATTGCAGGATTGGAGACTGCCAACTAACCCATCATGGTACGGGGTCCGGTGCTCAGCATCGATACAGCGTATCCGATGTAGATCAGCCTTCTTGGAGTAGTTCCGCTTTATATGAGGTTGGATCCGACTATTCGTGGCATGTTCTGGCACAAGACAAAGAGCGGGTGGCAGCTGAAGGCGACATTGCAGATTCGATCGGCGCTTGATCTGTACTTATGTATGTTGAATGTCAGCTGATTGGTGCCGTCAAGGTGACTTATCACTCACTGCCTCGGGGTTCAAATCTCGGCAAGACCCGGTGGCTATCCATACCCCCGTTACGGACTGGCCCTTCGAGTCTCCACGATCCAGGAATTGGAGTTTCACCCACTGCGCCCGAGCCCGTATATGATCCTTAATACCCCCATCACGTCGCACTCTGCCACATGAGCCTCCTCAGCTAACAGTATCTGGAGACCTCTGGCCTCAACCGACACCGTCGCAGCAAGCCGACAACCAGCATGCCCTCAATCTCCTCGCGGCCTCTCCGTACATCTGGGTTTAACCGACTCAAGGACGCCTGGTCGTTCGCGGTCGCGCACCTGAACTTCTTCCGGATACACATACTGGTATTGTACGTCACCATTTGTTTGTGATCTTCGGTTACCGTTTCGGATGGAAGGTCAAGGGGGAGGCATTTACGCTACTCACCGCGGTGGGCGTTCTCCCGACCACAGAATGATGGGCAGGCGCCTTAGTAGCGTGGTATGGCACCTACGGCGTTGTGTAGACTTATTGGGGCTGGTTTGTTGGAGGAAAGACGGGAAGAGGAGGGGATGGCGCATACGGGGGGCGTATAGGTTGGAGGGACGCTGTTGGCATTCACGGGGCCGGTGGGGACCTTCGCTTGAGCCTCACGTTCATCTCGGTCGACGTCGAAGACCCCGCTCACGCTAGGAGCATTGCGTCTATTCACTGGCTCCCATGCCAGGACGTCGCGGATCGTATATGCAACCTGTGGCAGACGTCGGCTACCGTCTCCTACCGGCTGTATGTCGGAGCTGTATCCATACCTTGATCGCGGTCTGACATCTGTTGGAAGGCTCGATGCTACGCTTCGTGGCACATCCGCGAAGTTCCGGGAACTACAGGACGAACGACAACGATGAGCTACTATCGTAGACTTATATCCTTGCGTTAGCGGGGCGTTCACAGTCATGTTGTCATATGACAAGGCTGTGCCAGAAGTAGCCATATCAGCGGGCAACGGTGTCTACAATCCTCGGAATCTAGTTGTTTGGGCTTGTCTCCCTGCGTATACAAGTACTGATTCTTCTATATTCGACAGTACGTTTACTCCTCTAGTGTTCTCTGGGATTCTCTATGCTTGCAATGGTCGCTACCACGTCGCATATATCGACTGTCTGTTTCTCTGCGTCACTTCTATGACTGTGTGCGGCCTCGCTACAGTCAACCTCAGTTCCTTAACACCATTCCAGCAATTTTTGCTCTTTGCACAGATGTGTCTGGGAAGCCCTGTATGTACCCAATGGTACTGTCGATCACTAGTATTCTCACCCTCTTACAGGTGACTGTCTCCTGGGTCATGGTGTACATCCGAAGGTACGGACACCCCATGCTGCGTCTGTGTGTTGCTCCAACCCTTCTATAGGCGATACTTCGCAAAGAAATTCCAGCATATCCTAGAGGCAGAGATGTCGCGCAAAGCGTCAGAGAAGGCTCATCGCCGGATAGTCGTTAGGGTGGTACCCCTATGGCGCCGTATGCTGGACTTTTTCCTACCCGGCACCACCGCCGAGAAAGACGTCGACCAGTCGTCCGACGACTCGAGCGAAGAGCATCGGAGCTCGCGGCTTAGGGTAGACATGATTCGCCGGACGGATAACGCGCCGCAGCTGGTGAACCCGAGCGGGTGGATCAGCGCGGGCCGCACGGAGCTTTCCACGAGCAACCCAGGAACACAGCAGAGGGGCCAGCAGAAGAACGCGGATGAGTACGAGCTCCAGTCTCCGCAGCGCTACCTCGCGTTCGCAGACATCGACAACCCGTCGCTTGTGGACAATGCAATGCGGACTGTGGACAAGCGGCTTGACCGGAGTGAGCCGCTGTCCCCTGTCGGCGAGGTACCCGACTCCGCGGGTCTCAGCGACGCGCAGTCCTTCCAGACTGCTCAGTCGAATGACATGCGGCACATGCGGTCTGATGGCGGGGAAAGGTGAGAGGCTTGACCTTCGTCCTCGGCTCTCAACTGATATTTGTAGACCGATGAGGATGGCACCGGAGCCTTCAGGCCGAATGACTGATTCGCCGGAACCGGGTGTGTATAACAGCCTATTTGCCTTTCTTCCTGTGATTCTTACGCTCGTCTGCAGAGCTGAGCCCTTTGCCTCGATCCGTCACCATCACTCTCGCATCGCAGGGCAGGTCCGAGACGTTTTCGCGGACACAAACCATCGAGTTCGCGAATTCCCCGCGTCCTGCCCGCGAAGCGCGCTCTGACCGTGGCTTTTCTCAACCACGCGAGACGAGCTACAGCAATTGGGATGATTATGGCTCTTCCCGCGATCGACGTAAGTTCAGACTCTCGTCAGTGCGAACGGCAAGCTCAGTCGGCGTGCGATAGGTTCCATGCGCGGCCCGACGCTCTCGTACCCGCAGTCGTACCCGCAGTCTACTACAACTCACCATAGCAAGCGGACGCATACCCTTCACAGTGGATTTGGAGGCTTCCCCATGCCGCACGAGATCTTCACGAGCCTCATGCACAGGTTCTTCCCGAAGCTAGAGCGCAAGCTGACAAGGACGATGACCATCCCACGGACACGGACGTTCGTCTCACAGCAATCCGGGGCACCGAGCGGCCGACCGGTGACGTACATCAGTTTCGACGCTGTCGTCGGGCGCAACTCGGAGTTCAAGGCGCTCACGACCGAGCAGCTCGAGGAACTGGGCGGCGTCGAGTATCGCGCGCTGGGGGCGCTGCTGTGGATTGTTGGTGGGGTAAGTGCGCGGTGGCTCTGTTGTTTGGCTAGGACTTACGCTGGGGCAGTATCACATACTGATACAGGTGTTGTCTTGGGTGGTGATTGCCCCGTACATGTCGATGTCGCGGTGGCGAGATGATTTTCGTACCCCGCCGCTCTACAAAGACGTATCGCCCGTGTGGTATGTGTGCTCATGGATTTTCGTTGCTAACCCCACTGATCGTAGTCGTTCAGGTTCTCCGCGTTCCAGGTCGTGTCGGCTTATACGAACACTGGAACGTCGCTTCAGGACCAATCTATGGTACCCTTTCAAAGGGCATACCTCATGATATTTATCATTATTTTCCTTATCTTGGCCGGCAACACAGCGTTTGTGAGTGCATCGGCTTCTCGTGTTGTCGCCGAACTGATTGTTGCCATCTAGCCTGTATTGTGAGTGCGTTCCCTCGGGTCGAGTTGACAGCTAATCATGAAGATCTCATGGTCGCACAGTTTGCGGTTCACCATGTACGTGGTTCGCTCATACCTCTGACCGACGGTAGTACTCAAGCACAAGCCGCAGATGGGTGCTTAGTCTCGTCGTACCCCAAGAATCCCGGATCAAGGAAACACTGCACTTCTTGCTTGACCATCCTAGACGCTGTTTTGTGTATCTCTTTCCGTCGCATCAGACCTGGCTCTTGTTCATAATCTTGTTGGGTTTGAAGTAAGTGACTCGTTTGCTTCACTAGTTCGCAACCGCTGACATTTATTCGTTAGCCTCACGGACTGGTTCTGTTTCTTGGTTCTCGATCTTGGTAACCCTGAGATCATGTCAATTCCAGTTGGAGTACGCGTCGTCATCGGAACACTACAGGCATGTGCTGTCAGGGCAGCAGGGTTCGCCACTGTGAATCTAGCAAATCTTGCCCCGGCTGTCAAGTATGTGCATGGCCAGACATGCTCTTTACCTGCGACCACTAATGCGGTCGTCATACCACCAGGGTTCTGTATGTCATCATGATGTACATCAGCGTATGTGAGTACAGTACCTTATTGTGAGTTCAGTCGGAGCTGAGTTCCAACGTAGATCCTATCGCCATGAGGTAGCATCATATTTCCCGACGGCTGCAATGCATAGATCTCACGCTGGCTCAGTGTCCGTTCCACCAACGTCTATGAAGAAAGGTCTCTCGGTGTGTTTGAAGACGATGAAGAGTCTGTGGACGAAGAATTCAATTCAACCGGCAATCGTGTCACCGTTTGGAGCCATTATCTTGCCATGCATATGCGTAGACAATTGTCCTTCGGTTTGTGACCTCGTCCGTGGAAATTGACACAAAAACTAACTATGCCCTGTAGACATGTGGTGGCTAGGGGTGGCACTCGTACTAGTTTGTATCATTGAGGTAAGCGACCCAAAACACTGCAGCGCTGTTAACACGCCCTGATCGCCCCCATGCAATCAGAAGGACGGCCTTGAGGACGCGTCGAATGCCACTTGGTTCAACATCTTCCGCACATGTGAGTTAATCTCTTGAACTGACCACTTTCCTACTTTTTAATGCTTCCTCCAGTGTTCGAGATCGTCTCAGCATACGGCACTGTTGGGCTAAGTCTTGGCGTTCCTTACGTGAGTCGCTGATTTCGTGCACCTTCGCCCGCGATCTGAATGGGTCTCGTCAGGACAACTTCTCGTTTTCTGGCGCATTGAGACCTCTGTCGAAGCTGATTATATGCGCGGTCATGCTTCGCGGGAGGCACCGTGGGCTGCCAGTCGCTATCGATCGTGCCGTCATGCTGCCTGCGGAGTTCTCTCAAGCGTCGCAAAACCGGCTAGACGATATCGCTTCCAACAACGTTCGCCGCTCTTCTATGTCGATGCAGCTTGACGGTATGAACAGCGATGCCGATGAACGGAGTCAGTTCCGCAAGCCACGAGTCCGGTCGCCGTCTACTATACTGACCAATGGACCGGAGTCTCCCCAATCTCCACCAAATCCGGCGTCACCCCAGTCTCTGACTCAGCAGCAACAAAACGACCACGTTGAAACCCAGTAACTTCGATTTTACATCCCCCGTTCACATAGACTACACATCAACGGACCCATGCACATACACATACGTTATGCCCACACACCTCATGGATACTTTTTAACTTTATTCGTCGGATTGCTTTGCTAATTATTATATCACTTGTACAGTTAGTATGCCGCATTTCTCTACTACAAGAACACTTCTACGTTACTATACCACCATCCGAGCTCTTGGAGGGCAAGAATCTAGACTCGCCTCCGCAATATAGAATCCTGAGCTACAAAAACATTTCGTCTTGCTACAAATTAGAGGCACGCGGCGTGCATGGGCAACGATGGGTGTACAGTAGTAAGTATCGCATAGAGAGCGTCCAGACAAAGGGAGCGCAAAAGGATCATGACGTCTTACGAATGCTGGATGACCTCTTCGTACGATGGTGGTGCTTCGCCGAGCTCGCTCTCCTGCCCTGCGACAAGCCGCTCGAACTGAGCGCCATGCTCGAAGATAGAATCTTGACGCGATAGCGGCGACGGGCGTATCGCGGAGGGATGAAGCTCGGCGGAGGTCGGGTTCAGGACCCGCTCACCGGCTCTCGGTCTGCCCGGCATGGGCATGAAGGCAGTATTTGGGAAGAGCTCGCGGTTGGCAGGTGAGTGGCTGCCCTTCGTATGGTGGACGTAGTTGCAGGAGGCGTGATGACGGGGTTCGACCTCGACAGCGCCGGAGTAAGCAGGGAGGGAGAGGTTATCGGCATTGCACAAGCACTATCAAGTGATGTTGAGCATAACACCATCAAGCCAAAGGTAAACAACATACCGAAAGAATATGTATCGGGGTCTGCACGACGATGTCGAATAGTTTCCGCTTGCCCGTGGTCGCGTCGACCGCCTGGTCGTCACCCCGCTCGACGCGGAAAATGATCTTGAGCATATGCGTGACGAATATATTGCTCCGCCGGTTCCGGTTCGTGAAGTGGAGCACGTTGCACGCCTCGGGGAGCTGCAGCTCCTTTTGTATCCGCCACGGCCCAGGACCCATGAGGCTCGACGCGTACTCGCCCACGTCCTCGCCGGGAGGCACGCAGTCCGCGAACGGCGAGTGCACGAACGCTTGGGGGTCGTCCGAGTCGAGGGGGAGGATGTGTGGGCCGTCTTTCTGCGGAGTCTTCATGCCCAGGAGGCCGATGCGCGTGAGAGGATCTGTGCGAGCGACGCGTTTGAAGTCCGTCCAGTAGTCCACACGCTCTATTTCGAGTCTCAGCATGATGGCTGAACAGGGTCCCAGCAAACGCTCACCTTCAATGAGGATGGAGACACGGTATATCTTCATCTTCGTCCACGGCATGAAGGTGATGCTGACGGGCATGCTCCCACCTATAGGGAAGCTCCTGCCAGAGACAGAGATGAGATACTGCATCTGCGTGTCCCACTGGCGCTCGACGATGATGCTGTCCGTCTCCTCGAGGTCGTCCTCCGACGGACATGCCACGACCGTGATGTCCTGCGCCGCGGACATCTTTGTCGTGAACGTGCCCGGCCGGTGCGCGTACGCCTTCAGCTTCCATGTGACGTGCCCGAAGTCGCAATGTAATGTCGGCGGCGAGCTTGCAGGGATGGCGAACGAGATAGGCCAGGTATATGTGCCTGTGCCGGTGAGCACGAGGCATATTGGGAAAAGAAGAGATCCACACCTTTCTTAAACTCTTTCCACCCATCTCCCCACTCCTTGCTGTCCTCGCCATCCAACCCCAGCACCTCGCTCACCCGCCCGAGCGTCGAACGCTCGCGGTCCCTCACAGCCGTCCCCTCCTCGTCGTTGTCGAACACATCCTCGTCGATCGTCCGCTCCCGTGTGCGCCCACGCGGAGGCGTCGCATCGCCCGGCAGCCCATCCGCGAACGACGACCGCGACCGCGACCGCACGCGGTCCATGACGACATCCAGCAGCGCATTCGAGACATTCGCGAGCGTGAAGCGCTTGTGCTTCCGCCCCCGCGCGTCTTCCGTGTGTTCCCGCAGGTCCGACGACCCTTCGCGGTGGTGCGAGCGCGACAAGGAGCGCTGCGTCGAGGGCGACGGCGGTAGTGGGCTGCGACTGCTGCCGACGAGGAACTCGGGGCGTTCCTCCTCGAAGGACGGGCGAGAGGAGTGTGGCTGCGAGCTTGGCGTGAGGCGCAGGCTGGATGCAGACGAGCCGGGGATGCGCGGCCGTGATGAGGGACGCGATGAGGGGGGCTGTTCAGAGGCCAGGCCTATGGCGAGCACGGGCCTAGTGAGTGGGAGAACACGGGGAGGAGTAAGGAGTACGTACTGCTGCGTTCCGTATCAGGTACCGAGCGGCTGCGCTGCCCGAATTCGGAGGCAGCCTCCTGGATGGGCAGTTCGTCCACGGTATGCATGCGGTGCGAAATGGATGCAACGGGGCTGAGGGCGATCGGGCTGAATGTGTGCGGGGGAGCCGCCTCCGCGATGGGGGTGTACGGCGGGGAGGCAGCGGTCGGGGAGAAGCCGTTGTCGAAGTGAGCGACGTAACCACGCTGGAAATGCGTTTGGTCCACGCTCATGTTCCTCCTCGACGCGTACGCCGTGTTCAGGAGGGTAGACGGCGGACCCCTCTCACGGCCCCTCTCGCGTCCTCTCCGCTCCTCACCCGACGTCCCGGTGGTCGAGCTGTGCAGGTCCTCGCTGGATGATTCGGACCGGTCGTCGTCATCGTGGTCGAGAGCTAAGCCGGGGCCGACAGAAAGGGTACGGCGACTGTTCCTGTAGGGTGTCTCTGAGCCCGCGCGGAAGAGAATGTAAGACTGCGCGTAGATCTCATGCTCTTCGGTGACCTCGACTCGGCGGGCGCCCACGCCTTTGGAACAGTGCGATGAGAACCCCCTGCTGAACGGTAATGGCTCCGCCACGCACCTTCGGGCCACGCCGTGCTCGTCTTTCCTACCAACTCGAGTTCGATGCTCGAGATCTTCGTTGGCTTGATGAGCGTGAGTGTTAAAAGCCCGCGAAGCATGCCGGGAGGGGCGTCGGGCTGCATGTTGCGATGCCTGCCGGTGGCATCTCCGGCGCGTAGAAAGACGACGGACTCAGCGAGACGGATGTCGAGGGCATTCTTCTGGGGCTGCTTCGTCGCTGCAGGCATGTATACGAGGAACGTGGGTTGGTGAGCAAGAGGCGATGGTCGAAGCTGTTTGTCGTCTTAAAATACGGTATCGTTTGGTCGTGCCTGGCTGCACGGCCGATCAAGATCCGGGTACGCAAACAATTGTCAAAAATTGCGGAAGAAATGCTGAAGTGTTGCATATGGGCTCACCAACGTGCTGTGCGGCTGTCTCACGCGATGACTGCGATGAGGCACCGTTTTAGCAAAACCATGTAAGCGGGAAAGCTGCTGTGGGTAGTCAATGTCTGTGAAGTGACATTGTGACTGGCGTAACTCGCGCCTGTTTGTTACCGCTCCGAGGATCCTCTGCCATGAAATATGTTCCGGCTGCACAAACTCGGATCAATGCATGATGAATGCGTGGTACGAGAGGAACGATGAGGAGCAGGAGCAAGAGCAGGAGGTGTTCTGAATTTTGTCCTAGCAGCACCGCTGTGACGTTGGTCTATTTAGTACTGAAATTACTTATTGATACTTATTTTCGAAAGTCATGTCGCGGGGGCCAAAGTCGGGATTTTTTTGTAGCTTACGTGTGACGGCTTGTCTACCTACCTCCACCTCAGAACAGCCATAACTCGCTCGAATATTGTTCTTTTGCTCCACGAACAGCACCGTTCGATTCGTCTCATCGAGAAGCAGCACTTTCAACCCGGACTGCTCATTAGTGTACAATGAATGCCAGGCCGTACAAACCTCGACCTTGACAACAGCACAGTTTAAAAGGACTTGCGCATGTCCCATTAGAAGTACGCGAGATGTGGTACGTGTATTGAACATTGTCACTTTTCCCAGACGTTCCAGCCCTCAGCCTTCAGTGCTAGTGATGAAGACGACGGTTCTGTGATCTTCCCAGACGGTTCGGTCGATCCCAACGCTAGCAATGAAGACAATGAAGACATTCTCTTCCCAAATGTTCCAGTTTTCAATACTAGCGATGAAGAAGATGACTCCGTAAATTTCCCAGACGGTCTAAATCTCACAGCCTACAACGCTCGCCATGAAGATGACAACAACGATATCTTCCCAGACGTTCCCGCCCTCAACGCCAGCAATGAAGACGATGGTTCCGTAGATTGCCCCAGACGTTCCGAATCTCCAATGCTACAACGCTGGCCATGAAGACAACAACGACGTTGTCTTCCTAGACCACCCTAATTTCCTCGAAGGGCTGAAGGCACCTTTGCCCACTAGCACGGAAGTCAGTGTTTCCGCGCAACGCTCCTCTAAGCAGCGTGAGCGGTGGCCAGAGACCATCACAACCTCCCTCCACACATCAATGCGGAGTGGGCACCGCAAGTTCAAGAGGACCAAGCGGCACAACGACGGCGATGAATATGCTGACGGTCCGTCTCGTCGATGCTCTGCGATACCAACAGCTGACTGGCTAGCAGATGAGATTGGCAAGCCTTGCTACACAAACCGTGAGCGGCTTGCCTCTCTGCGCAAACGTCCGGGCACGCGGCATGCGTAGGTAAGACTACCAACTGCCTTATTCATGTTGACACTACTGAAGGCTGGAATATCTTCCACGTCCTCTGCTACTAGGGCGATCAGCTAGATGAAGTCGCGAATGAGTCTGCCATTGACCGTAGGTTTGATTTCCCAGCCTTCGTGCGAAAAGCGGCGTGTGGCGTTCATGAGAACCTCCAGACTCCTTCCACAGCGCCACTTCCGGAGTGGATCGGCCCGGGACTTCCGAACAAGGGCTCACCACCTTCAGTGACGACTGGCACAACTGGTCATTAGCTAAGCAGGAAATCCCCGGCCGAGGTCGTACACGAGGCATGCCGGGTCCAGAGCGGCTCTCCGCCAAGTGATGGGAGATGAACCGGCATCCCGGCACTTGCCCGCGGTGGCGAACAGGACGGTTATCCGAATGCAGTCGNCACCACCTTCAGTGACGACTGGCACAACTGGTCATTAGCTAAGCAGGAAATCCCCGGCCGAGGTCGTACACGAGGCATGCCGGGTCCAGAACGGCTCTCCGCCAAGTGATGGGAGATGAACCGGCATCCCGGCACTCGCCCGCGGTGGCGAACAGGACGGTTATCCGAATGCAGTCGTGTGGAGACCTCGCGAGTCCGGTAGTGGCGAGTAGGGTATGACCAGGACCGCGCGTGTAGCCTGAGTAACCTAGTCAAACAGGACTACTTCAGAACAAGTGATGATAAACACAAGGATGGGGTTTATTGGAGGGCCAAATATGCGAGTCTGGCTGAATGCACCGAAGTGAACAGAAAAAAAGAAAACATTGATCGGGTTCGAACCGAGGCGGGCAGAAAATGGAAGCGCGAGCCACCACTTGGCCATAACAGCGACAATAGGGTGCCCGACAGACAACATATTGCCACTACATTATGGCGCGCAACCTTACAATGAACACACTTACTTACTGTAGATCACTGAAGAATGTCGGACATGGCGGAACCTACCTTTCATATTCAGATACCACCAAGTTCGACGTTACCGGTGGTGAATAAGTTAGACCGAGGACACGCCATAATGTAGTGGCCATATGCTGTCTGTCGGGCACCCTATTGTCGCTGTTATGGCCAAGTGGTGGCTCGCGCTTCCATTTTCTGCCCGCCTCGGTTCGAACCCGATCAATGTTTTCTTTTTTTCTGTTCACTTCGGTGCATTCAGCCAGACTCGCATATTTGGCCCTCCAATAAACCCCATCCTTGTGTTTATCATCACTTGTTCTGAAGTAGTCCTGTTTGACTAGGTTACTCAGGCTACACGCGCGGTCCTGGTCATACCCTACTCGCCACTACCGGACTCGCGAGGTCTCCACACGACTGCATTCGGATAACCGTCCTGTTCGCCACCGCGGGCAAGTGCCGGGATGCCGGTTCATCTCCCATCACTTGGCGGAGAGCCGCTCTGGACCCGGCATGCCTCGTGTACGACCTCGGCCGGGGATTTCCTGCTTAGCTAATGACCAGTTGTGCCAGTCGTCACTGAAGGTGGTGAGCCCTTGTTCGGAAGTCCCGGGCCGATCCACTCCGGAAGTGGCGCTGTGGAAGGAGTCTGGAGAACCTCTGGCAATTGGTGGGAATGCCTGATCCTCATCCGGACAAAGATCGCGATGAAACGGGAGCCTCATCCCCAGTCCGGACATCCCGCAGCGCGAACATGGCCAGAGGCCTGTTGCCATCCGGACAATGCGGGGGCTGACGCGTCCGGACAAAAACTCGGGATCAGGCCTCTTCACTAATTGTCAGGGGTCCTCGTTCATGCCCATCTAAATTGTCATCATTCAGGATCAAAATCGAGTCCAACGCGCTAATCGACTACTGGTATATTAAGTTGAACTCTCTGGCGTCGCGTTGGAGCCGTTGTGGGCCGACTACGACTTGACCATGAATACTAATGGCTAACCCCTTCACCACTGACGGGTTTCGCCTGCACAGCCTGGGGCTCCTCGGTGACCATCGGTCCTCTAACATCTAAGGGATGTTGGGAGATGGCAGGTGGTTTGGTAGACGACTGTCGACGCAGATATCGCTCACCACTGTGTTGACTGAAGACGCAAAATACCCTGAAGATTGATCGTCCTGCAGGGTGATCGCGCAGAGTCTGATGCTAGCCTGCGCTGAAGGGTACGGTTTCACTGCTTCGTGTAATCAACAACAATTCTGGACACTGTATCATAGGGAAAGCTCTCCTGCGAAACCTCCTACCCTAAAGACCACTGAAGATGGCACTGAAGTACTTCTTCACTCCCGACACCCCAGCTGCGATAGCTCCCACAACACCGTCCGGCCTGACGACGACGATGGTTGACGCACCAGGTGCACAGCCATACCCAGCATAGGCATGTCCGTCTCCATCCTGAACGACCAAGTCTGCCTCCTCAAACACGTTCTCAGCTCCATCCCGCGGGATCACGACCACGGAGCGCACGAAACCCGCAGGACACGCGCCCAACGCCGCAAGTACATCCTGTATGACACCGGGGTCCTGGCTGAAGACGAGGACAGTATGTCTGACAGGGCGGAAGATGTCGAACAGCGCCGTAGTCTGGGAAGTCTTCTTATCGACTAAGCCAGGTGCGTTCGGGGCGCGGTCGCCAGCATGCAAGCCGTCGCCACCCAACGCTCCGTATGCGTCGACAGTCCCCTGCTTCGCTTCTGCGTCAGCTTCGTGGCGCTCATCGACAAGGATGGAGCTCCAACGATAGTTGACGCCGAGCTGCTTGAGCTTTTCGGACCAGTCGTTCCAGGGTGCTTTGACGTCGTTCGTCTTCGCGGTGGGCTTCTGGGGCTGGGACGCAGCCATGGCGACCTTGGAGACCGCCTTCGTCTCCTCGATCATGCGCCTGATTACCGGAAGACGTTCCTCATTGTAGGTAGACAGCAGGGAAGGGGATGCAACGCCCCGCTCGACCAAGGACAACTTCCAGGCAAGGTTGAACTTGGGTACCCTCGTGAGTAAGAATACACTAGGGATTGTGAGCCGTGACTTACTGCATCCTGCACGCTGGTGTTCAGACCCTGCCCGCCAATGGGACTGTGTACGTGGGCAGCATCTAGGTCACATGAGGTGAGGTCGCCATGGATTCTGCAGGGCACGTACCACCGGCGAGGAAGATACGCCCATCAGCAAGCCTGTCTACCATACGGACGCTCGGTCTATCAACTTGAGATCAGTGTTGTGTCCATCAACGGTCAGTCTTTTGAGACGTACTGGAAGTCGGTTACGTAGAACAGTTCCCCAAACTCGAGGTCGGTTCGTTCAATGCAGTCGCGGATCGCCTTGAGCACCACGTCGCGCCCGCCGACGAGGATGCCATCATAGTCGATGTTGCCTCCCACCATGAACCAGAACCGGCCAGGGATCTCTGTGGGGCGCAAGATAACGCTGTGGTGGGAGTATCAGGTACGTGCTGAGCCGCTAGTCGAAACGAAAGGGCTTACGCTGACTTCTCTCTCTCACCCCAGTCGTTCCACCGATGCCAGTGCTGCGGCATGATTGAGTTTCACACAGTGTGCGCGATAGAAGGAGCAATCACTCACTTCGCCATCGAGGCCTGTCACCTCCAACTCCCCCAGAATCATACGCTGCGGCAGACGCTGACCCTCGAATGATATCCCAAGCCGCTTCCTGATATTGCCTAGAGGAGGGTGAGATCTCTACAGTGCCAAACCGTCGTGGATACTGCTCACTCTGCCCTCCATCCGAGGCTATCACCCACCGATACGACACAGACGTGACGGTCTCCTTGCCGTCCTCTACTTTAGCCGTGGTCACGACAACGTGATCGGGGAACTGCTCGATGCCGCGGCACTCTGTGTTCAGTTCGACCTCGATCCCGTACTTCGAGAGGTGCTTTCGCAGGATAGCTTGGGTATGGCATTGGCCGATCAACCAAGGGTTGACCTGTGCTCATCTTGTCCAGCCTGAACGGGATTATGCAATCGGGGGTGAGAGCAAGCTTACGAAGGGAATGGAAGGCGCCGGCTCTCCGGGCTCGATGGCATAGTAGGTTGCGAGGGGCTCGACGCCCCCAGGCAACTTGTAGTATCGGAAGGGCTTGAAGGGGATGCCCATCTCTCGCACGTCCCGCAGGACATCGAGATAGTTGAACAACTCGAGCGTCCGGGGCTATGGGAATCCAGTCTGATGGTGTATCACGGAGCTCCATTTGACGAACAGACGTACGTGAATTCCCGAGCCGCGTTGCTCCGTCTGGAAGCCGGGGTTCTTGTCGACGATGCGCACTCGGACGCCGTTCTTCGCGAGGGTCAAGGCAGCGGTGAGCCCTGTGGGCCCGGCGCCGATCTAAGGTGAGAGGATTCGGTCGAGTGAGTAAGAACGAAACCAGAGGACTCACTATGAGAACGCCAGACGTCTGAGTGCTAGAAGACATGGGTGCCAGTAATAGTTTGTATGCAGTGACGAATTATGGCTTACTGAAGTCGATATGTATAACCGTCGCACTACTCTTCAGGTTTTAAACATCCTTAGTCTCCGTCCGCCTTCGCGGTATGCTGCGGTTCTGTTTCAACAGCGCATGCGCGTCCGTCGGACGCGACTACTAGTACCAGCCATCTGAGTGCTTACGCTCGTTATACAGAGCCCATCTCCGGAAGTTGCGTTGTCGCAGTTCGCATATGTATTGCTTCGAGCTTCTATCATGTTGTGTGGACCGAGAGTGGGGTTCTTCATCAGCCACGTTCTTGGAAGCATTGCGGATGGGGTTATGCGTGTTGGGGCAGACGGGCAGACCGTATCTAGGTTCCTCGATGCTTGACGGAGCACACAGCTATCAGGCAGACCTCGCTCTTGGCTCAAAGTAGCAATATTACTATACGTCCTACATTGTTACCAGCTATCATTCACATCAGCCGCGACAAGACTTACACATAAGAGATCACCCTTCTTTTCCTAGTCGCACTGAAGGCATCTGCCAACAGTCGCCTGAGTTTCGAGAGGAGCGCACGGGGATATCGCCGCGCGGCTACTTAGCTGTGCAACGGCGGTATCGTCTCGCGAGTAGATGTGACAAGCCCATGATGCACAGGCCCACACGACGCTGAACGTCTCGCGCAGTCACAACAAGTCACTAGTCAGCTCTGGTCCTCAGCGGGATTGCAGGTGATCCGGATACTGTACTCACCGGTAACCGTTGTCAAGGTCACTGCGAAGGGGTATGCAGCCCTGAGCGGCTGAGACACGCGAGTTGGATGTAGAGACATGGCCGGATGTAGAGAATCCAACAACTTGTAAGGGAACAACGACGTTACAATGGTGACGCTAGCATATGTACTAGGCGTCGCTGCGCTTTACAGCATCCCCGAACACACACCTTCGACCCAATCTGTGTCGCTGCGGACCGTCGTCAGGTTTTCGTATCCGTCTTCCGTGATCACAACAACGTCCTCGATGCGGACGCCGCCAACACTCTCGTACTGCTTTAGCACCGCGTGGTCGATATGCTTCGAGTCCCGGACGGGAGCAAGGAGGTGCGGCGAGAAATAGATGCCTGGCTCCACAGTCTGCAAACACTCTGCTGTCACTCGACCAACTCCACGCGCTAGCGCAGCCAGCACTCACCACGACCATGCCCTCCTCCAGGGGAAGCCTCAGCCTCAGGTACGTGTAAAACGACTCGTGACCGAGCTCGACGCTCTGCCGGATCGTGTCGTTCTCCTCCGGCTTGCTTGCGCTCGGCACGTCGTGCACGTCGAGCCCGAGCGAGTGCCCGAGGCCATGCGGGAAGAACGCCGCGCTCACACCACTCGCGAGGATAGCCTCCTCCGCGTTCCACGAGCCCGAGCCCGGCGCGTCAGGCGTCTTGAAGATCCCGAGCCGCTGGAAGCCCCGTACGAGTGTCCGGTGGCAGAGTAGCTGGATCGCGTCCCAGTGGATGCCCGGCTTCAGCGCTTCCATTGAGAGCTGACGAGGGGTCAGTTTCGTGCATACACAGAGAGATAACATACCCTTTGCATCTCAAGGACGAGCTCGTAGATCGCCCGCGCCTCCGGGGTGAACTTGCCCCCGTTTCCGACGGGCATGGTGCGAGTGACTGTCTTCCATCGGTGGGGGTCACGGTGTATGTGAACCACAAGACGTACTGTCAGACGCATAGCAGTCCCACTCGCATCCAGCGTCAATGAGCAGCACTTGAGGGTTCAGCTGTCGGACCTCGTCGTGTGCGAGGCAGTCGCCGTTCTGGTGGTCGTGCGCGCCGACGGGCCCCCACGCGAACTCGCGGTCGTTGCAGCAGTAGTGCAAAGTCGACGCGCGGGTCGATGCAGCGACGATGGGTAGATATGCTTGGTGCACGGCGCTGTCAGGGCATGAGTAGCCGTCCCCGTGGCGTAGAAAGCACGCACCCTTCCCTCCTGCACGACGCGACGAAGAGCGCCTCGGCCTCAGCCTCCTTCTCGATCAGCCACTCGCCAGGCAGTACCGGGCGCTCGGTGCCAGCTCCCTTCCCCCGCTTGATCGCGCCGCGCACGCCCTGGCCAAGCACGCGCATGACGACCTCGTGCGCGCGCGAGCTGATTGCGTTGGCACGGCGGATCTCCGCGATCTCGTCCGTGTCCTTAAGGAGGCGCGCGTGGTGCAGCGCGGGTAGGAGGAACGCGTCCGTCGTGGGAGGCTGCGGCGGGCGGACGAGCGCGGTGTACTGCGCGGGGAGCGCGGGGAAGAGCGGCGAGCCCTTGGGGAGCACGTGGAACGTCGCGCTGGGATACGCCTTTAACTGCTCCTTGATCGCGCCGGGCAGCGCGCCGAGGTACTGCACGCGCGTCATCTGGTACTGCTGCGCAGCCTCCTCTGAGCTCGGTGGCGGGACAGACCACAGCAAGTCGGCCAGCTCGGCTTTGGGGATGAAGAGCTGCATGAGCGGCTGCGTTGCGAGCGAGGTGCCGGCTTGGAATGTGAGGAGGAGGAAGGAGGAGGGCACGGTGCAGCCGGAGAGGTAGTAGAAGTTGGACTCCTATGGACTGTTGAATGGGAGTGTGCGGAGGAGGAAGAGCGATCAGACCTGTCGGAAACTCAGCTCGCGGTCTGTGTCATTCCTGAAGGGAGTCACTGCGCCCGCAAGGAGCAGAATTTGAGGCTATGATGGCCTGCGTAAGAGGTTTTGTCGCGGCGAGGTTTGGCAGTTGACGCACCTTGGCCCTGTCTAGTTCTGGTAGAAGCTCGATGAGCTTGGTGAAGGTCTTCACGACATGCGCCAGTGCTGCAACCACAGTTCGTCAGTTCCGCATATGGTACTGTCGAATGCCGCCAAATACCCGGGTACATGTTGTTGAGTAGCTCAACGCGACCGTGGATGGAGCGCAGATAGAGGTCGAACGCAAGAGCGAATTTGTCTTTGGCCGACAAATTCGGACAAACACTAGGGAGGCTCAAAGTTTCGGGCAAGGTTACGGGTAAGGGTGCGGGTACATCACATGAGCGGTGGCGGTGGCGGGAGAGCTGGCGGGTACGCTAGGGTTAGCCAGCACAAACCCTAGCGAATTCTCGGCAGCGGGTGCTGACCGAGGGTGCCGATTCCCACACTTGCCTACGGGCTGCTACACAACGAGTCTCTGCCAAGTTCACAAACATGTGAGTTGATTCATGATAGCAGCAAGTTCAAATATAATCCTTTCGACCTCAACTAAGTCGGGGTGGATTGATCATGATATTGTACGCAAGGTGCGGGAACACCAGCGTGAAGGCGTGGGAACCGGCACCCTCGGTCAGCACCCGCCGCCGAGAATTCGCTAGGGTTTGTGCTGGCTAACCCTAGCGTACCCGTCAGCTCTCCCGCCACCGCCACCGCTCATGTGATGTACCCGCACCCTTACCCGTAACCTTGCCCGAAACTTTGAGCCTCCCTAGTAGCACTTTTCTGCTTGATACCAGAGTCGTTCGGAACAGAGGTAGTGATCATGATTGATATGCAGTGACTAACTCGGTACAGCTGTACGAAGTGCTAGAAAGCCATGAAGAGGGGTCTCCCAATATACCGGCATATTCAGGATTTGATTGTCGATTTAGACAAAGACTGTTGAGCGCTACGTTTGGCACGCAAACAAACCGGCTGTGCCTACTCGATGCCTACTTAACTTCTTACCGCCATGACCCGCCTTCATACCGGGCTCTCTCCTAATCTATGATTCGGGAGCCCAGGTAGCACTTGATCCTACAAGGAGACACGCAAAAGCCTGAGTTGCGCACTTTGCCAGCTTCCGACTTGATACTGTGATTAATCTAGTGCGTGTTCAAGTTTTCATCATTCTGCTGAACCTTAGTGGCCCACCTGTGCTCTGTACGTGCAATGGTGTCTCAAACGCTTAGATGCGTACATTCGCAAGTATTTGGGTGGCAAATACCGGTGAGTACCGTTACGGTTAGCCTTGCCGAAGACTCAGAGATCTGACGCGTTTGACGGATGCTGTACGAGTCGTTGAACGTCGTGTGGAGTTGTGCCATCATGCGCTTGTCACATCTACGCAATACGTGCGCTAAGCGGCTGGACGATGTACCGCCGTGGGCCGTAGCACAGCTAGCTACAGCCACACCGGATATCGCCATTAGCAGATATACGAAACCGACCGTCGAGGTACTAGGTGACAGGAGAAGGCCTACCATGATTGATTGAGCAAGCGAAGTAGCCTTGCCGCCCCAGAGGGGTGTCCTGGCTAATTGCGCGGCCCACTGGCCGCCAGCAGGTACTTATCCGTATCCGTCGCAACTTACCAGGCATTTCGTGTCCCCAGTCTGCCGTGCCATTTGCGCGGCCTGGAGCGGCACGGCACCATCCAAGTTGACAGCCCGTCCAGATGTGTGCAATTCACACCAGAAGTGGGTGTGCCGAGTGTACATGTCACTCGGCGTGAAATAGAGGCAGAGCGTTGGCAGTACTGTTCGAGCTGGCCGACAATATATACACCGTCGCCATGAGTATATATACAACCTGCGTGCACCACTCAATCTACACCAATCATTCGCTCGCTCGTCTAGGTTTCACAACTGAACTTACCACCTATCCCTTGAGTGCATCACAGCATGTCATCCCAACCCAGTATCCTTGTTGTGAGTGCATCTAAATGTTGCACTTGGCCTATACTGACACTCTTCTCAGGTTGGCGCTGGGCCTACAGGGCTCACACTCGCGCTCACGCTCCGCAAGAATGGCGTCCCCGTTCGCATCATTGACAGGCAGGCAGACTTCCCGCTGGTACAGCGCGGCTCCGGCCTCATGGTGCGCAGCTTAGTACCTACCCACCCGGCCATGAAGGCTAACATGAGTCGTGAACAGCCCAGGACACTCGAAGTATTCCACTACCTCGGCGCGCTGCCGGACATGCAGGCGATATACAGACCGTTGGTACCCGAACACCACTACAGGCCCGGTAGTTTGGAGGTAGAGAAGACCTTACACTTGCACCAGCTCGTCGACCCGACGCCCGACGTGCCCTATGTGAGCCCGGAACAGTCTCTTGTTATGTCGGGTGCTTATTCACGGATTCGCAGCCAAACCCCGTGCTTCTGGGCCAGGGCCTCACACAGCAGATCCTCCACAAGCACCTAGAGGCTTTTGGTACCACCGTCGAGACCGAGACCGAACTCCGCGATTACAAGCAGGACACCGAAGGGGTTACCGCCACCCTGGTCAAGTATAAGGGAGGCAAGGGAACCACAGAGACTGTCCGGCTCCGTTACCTCGTGGGGACCGACGGTGGAAAGAGTGCGTCATGTGTTAGTGATAATTGTACTGTATTCTCCGTGGCTGACGTGTGGCCAGGTATCATCCGCAAGTCGCTGGAGCTCTCGTTCGAGGGAAAAGCACTAAACCAAGATATCATTATGGGTGAACTCCAACTGGAGGGTCTTGACAGAGACGTTTGTACCACCCTTCTCTTCCTTCGCCCGTCATCTCACGCACCCCATCATCAGCATTGGCACCGCTGGGCCGACTGGCAGAGTCCAACCATGATCACGTACGTTCTTCTCCGCATCCTCTCTGTAGCCTACCCTCATGGTTTGACTCCGCAGCGTGATGTTCCGACCAACGGAGATCCCCGGGCAGTTTTTCTTCCTCGCCGCGGGACACGTCGACTATGACGGGCTCGTTGCGGACCACGACAAGCTGCTGCAGGCCATGCGTGACTTCGTTGGACGGCCAGAGATTCGGCTGGGCAAGATCGTGTACGCGACGGTGTTCCTCCCGCAGGCGCGCGTGGCGGAGAAGTTCTCGGTCGACAGGGTTTTCATCGCAGGAGGTACGCGAGCATTCGCCGATCTGCGGAGATGGCACCAGTGCTCATGCTGTCCCTCGCAATCGCAGACGCAGGTCATGTACACGGCCCGCAAGGCGGACAAGGTCTGAACACGAGTGTGCAAGACGCAGTGAGTCACGGAGTCCCGTCCTGTTTGTGCAACGCCATTCACTAACGACGGCGTCCCCCACGCAGTTCAACCTCGGCTGGAAACTCGCCCTCGTCGAGAAGAACCTCGCGTCCCCCACGCTCCTCGACACCTACTCCCTCGAGCGGCAGCCGATCGCCAAGCGGATGGTCCAGGAGACGCTCGGAATCTACAAGGATCTCCTCGATGCGGTGTCGAAGGGCACCGGGAGCCAGAAATCGCGCGCCGAGTACTTGAAGCAGCTCGGGATCAACTATCGCTGGAGCGCGCTCGTGCGCGACGAGCGGCAGCCCATCGACAAGCAGCAGACGCTCGATGAGCTCGACGTGTACGGTGTGCGCGGTAGGGACGTGCTCCGCGCGGGCGACCGCGCGCCTGATGCGCCCGGCCTGGTCGAAGTCGCGGAGGGCGGGCGAGTGACAAGGCTCTTCGACGTGCTGCAGGTGACATGCCATACCGTGCTTGTGTTCACGAGGGACACAGCGAAGGTGCGATCAGTCGTCGAGGCTGTGAGTTCGATGCCGAGCGGGGCCGTCGCCGCGGCGGTCGTGTTCCCGCAGGGCTCGTCGACGACACCACCCGCGACGGACGCATATCGAGTCTTTGTGGATAGTGAGGCTCACGCGTACAGGTTCTTCGGTGCGTCGGCGGATGCAACGACGGTCTTCGTAGTGAGACCAGATGGCGTCGTAGGGGGAATTGTGTTCGGGGAGGAGGGCGTGCGGAAGTACTTCGAAGGTATCTTCTCGGCAGCATGATTGGCATTCCAACCAAGTAGCAACATCCCCCGTATCCTCCCTAGCACGTCGCGGTCTGCCCCGCAGGTAGGCACGAACAAGGCAGTCAGAAAGGACGCACGATGATAGACCCATCGGACCCTGATTGTGCAAGCAGAGTGCTTGTCATGAAGGCTTGCGTTTGTCCGATCCCGAGCAGGCCTTGGCTAGTCGCGACACCCTTCCAATGGAGAGCATACAGGATAATGAATTGGGGTGGGCAGCGGAATAAGCAGTGGTGTTGGATCCGCTCAGTGCAAATACAACGACTCGTTGCGTTCCTGCGGTTCTCTTCTTCGTTCTTGTTGTATGTGCATCCCCGCGAATTCGATGCGCATGTGTATTCGCAAGGCCGAATGCTATGGCCTTGGAGACTGCACCCAGATTTAACGCAGATACGTAGACACAGCTCTAGTGAGCGCGAGGATGTCGTGGAAAAGAGAACAATAGACAAACGAGGACGAGGGAAGAAAGAAGACTCTGAAGAGAGGTGGCTAGACGACAGCCAGCGTTTTCGCTGCACAGCACATCCAAAAGCGGCAACTGTTGTGGTTCGGTCGCGCTGGCGCCTGTTGCCAACGCCCCTTCGCATCTCGCGATAAACGACTGTCCCATCGTGGACACAACCCATGGCACTGCGCATCCTGCGTATAGAGAACTCGGATTCTGTGGAATGTGTGTGTGCGGGAGCGATGCTGAGGGTGATCCGTACTCCACGCATACGCATGGTGTTATAAGGATGATGACTGTGGGTAGGTCCATATTCATCCATTCGGCCAGTACTAGTCACAGTGCGCAGGCGCCATCCCTCGAGCTACGGTGTAGCCTGGAAACTCGCCATCTGTATATACTCTCCTGTCTTTTCCTCGCCATGGTCAACGTGTTCCTTCTAATGCGCGTCTTTGCGATATGTGCCTTTCTCGTCGCTGGTGCGTACACGCCGTAATAGAATGCAGGAACTCATAGAGTGTGCTGAAACTCCACCACAGGTGCGATTCTCCCTGCACGCGCCGCGCCCATTGGCGCCGGTTTCAGTAACCGAGACATAGAGGGGCGGAACTGTCGCATCTTAGGGTGTTTACGGTTTGCGATACCTAACGTAAGCTCAGATTTACCACTGTCTGTTCATTTTAAAACGATTTCGATTTAGCATGGTACGTCAACTGCGAGGGATACCTCGTCCCCAGAAAGCGTCGTAGCAGCTGTTTCCCCATCCTCCATGAGGTTGCGGGAGGTCTTTGAGGTTACTCGCTCAATCAGTAGTGGGTTGCCTACGACGCATCGTGCGAGAGACGGCACTGTGGAAAGATTTGAGCCATCTCTACGCGGACTCGACGCCGGATATGCAGATTTACTCCCAAAGGTGCGTCAACTGTACTAGTGAGGTAGTCATTTTCCACACTTACCCCTACCTCTCTATTCCAGATCGACTCGTTCGAAGTATAAGCAATGCGCTCGCCCCAGTGTTTCATACCCCCTGCAATCCGGTATCTTATCACTTCCGCTCTATAAGTCTGTTCCCGGAAGCTGCACACCACTGGCACACCCACTCTTTTTGGTGCCCGTACGCCTTGTTACTTCCGGTCTGCAGATGATGTCCTTCTGCCGCAGGTCGTGCAGTCGCGAAACAACCTATGCTCCCGTCTGACGTCCCACAACCACTGGATGTACTATCACTGTATTACCAAGAAACATCGCTAGAATGGATCTTAACTAGCAGGTATCGCTGGGCTCTGTATGCTATCACGTGGCACGAACGCATCCTTGCAATATGAAGCTTTGAACGTTGACCGGGGCGGCGCACTGGCAGTATTGAGCCGAGCCGGCCCAGCAATTGACACGCTCATGTAAGACGTCTACTACTGACCTATCTTCCGCGTCGCTGATACGTCGCTGACGTTAGTATATATTAAGTGCCTCGCCTCCTGAGTCCGAGAATATGGGTGTTGAATCATATATACAGTATACACTGGCACGTTAGCTAGTCTCGTCAAACATGAGCCGGGCATGCAGAGGGCACTACAGAACATGCTAACTATGGTACACACGTCGTACAGACTCGGATGATAAGGACTTAGCATCGGCAAGTGAAGGAATCAATGATCGAGGGCATATAATCATATACCTAGAGCGGATGCGACGTGTCAGACGGGAGTTGAAGAATGGGACCTACAGTAACAACCCAAGAAGTAACTCCCTGTCGTCCCCTACAGCCCTCCGAGCCAATCTCTCCATCAGCACACTATCGATCCGTGCTCCCTTGAGCATCATGGCTACGAGAGTTGCCGCAGCCGGTGCGTGCAGTGAGAGAACATCTAGCTCATCTATGACGGGAGCGAATCCCAGCTCGAACGTCTCGCCAGGGCAGAGGCCCATCTGCGTGGTACGGGAGAAGAGTTTACCGACATGCCGCGCATCTTTGAACCCACGCATAGTCGCAGACAGAACGAGCTTGTTGATGAGGCGCCACCGATGCTCTGGAGCGCAATCGGTGAAGGCCTTCTTGCCGGCTTCCAGATCGCATTCTGTGAAGAACGTTTCTACAGCAACCTTCAGGCCGATTTTCACTTGCTCATCTATGATTGACAACCGTCCATCCGGCTTTTCACCGTCTGGGACGGCAGAAAGTGCAGAGGCGGATGGAAGGTCGACATCGTTGCGCGGTCCTGCCTGTTCTGTGTGGTCGTGCCCTAGTTGCAACACCTCGCGGGTCTGCGCTTGGCCCGGGGTCAGTTGACTACCTAGCGATTAACTCGACTATGCCTTGAATACTGTACTCACACTGGTTCCCATGGTGGTTACATGTTGTGTCCCTTTCAGTATCAACACTGGAGAAGGTCCGACTCGCGGGATGGCGTTTGAGGTGTTCCCTGTACTCAATACCTCGTGCGCTAATCCACCGGTCTGCGTGCCATGGGCGTATGCCTCTCCGTCGTGTAGAGGATCCTCGCTGTTTCGTTCAAACCCGCTGACCGATTTGTACCGCCATCCCTCCTTCGCCCGAGTCTTCGTAATTCGCTGGGTAGTAGTGTTGGGTGAGACCAGTGAGAGTAGCATGTCACTGTTTTCGATCCTGCCCGCTAATCGAACGCATCGCTCCCGGTCGAGACGCGCGCCATTCATCATGATCGCCATCAGACTGAATGCCTTCGGTGCGTCGATAGCGATGTCGTCGAGAATCTCCGCAGTAGGTGCAAAGCCCTTCTCGAAATGATCCGGGGAGCAGAGATTCCTCGAGACGGCCTGCGAGAAGAAGTCGCCGACGAGCTGCGCGTCTGCCTCCTTCGACTCAATTGCGGAGGTGACGAGCTTATCGACGAGCAGCCATCTATGCTCTGACGGAAGCTTCGTGAAATAGACCTCGGCTTCGCCCAAGTCCCGGATGCCGAAGAACTCTTTCGAGTCCTCCCCTACCCTGGCCTTCGCTTCCGCCTCCGACATAGACGGTGCACCAGATTCCTTGTCGTCTGAGTGATCCGCATCCGAGGCCGCTGGTGTCCAATTGCTGGTCTCGTCTGGCTTCGGCGGAGCCCGTGGGAGCAATTGGAGCTTCCTGAGCTGAGGAGACTCAGATGCGCCGGCAGAGCCCAAGTCGACGCTGGGCTTGAGGTTTGGTGGGCGCCTCGACGTCGCAGTCGCGGCCTCCGCAGCGAGCTCGGGGTTCCCCATGAGCATGGAGAACACGTTCGACGATCCACGGGACAATGGTGCCGACTCGCGCTCGTTGGCCTTTTCCTTCGCGAAGACGCCAGCTGGGCCGAAAGTCATGGAGTTTGTCTTGCTGATCTTACCGAAGTTGGACAGATCACCCGCCTTCGACGGCACGCGCGAGGGGGCGTTTCCAGCAACAGCCCAGCCGTCCGGACCCACCTGATGCTGCTCGCGGTCGCCACCATGCCTGGAGCCGCCGCGCGACATGCTGAGGGTGCGTTGGTAATCCTTCTCCTTAGCAGCGGTCTCCTTGGTGGCGAGCGCGTGAACTGCAGATATAGTGATAGGGACGGCCGCAGCGTGACGGGGTTTCCACCTTCGCTCGCGCAGCTCGAGAAGATCCTTTACGACTGTGAGCTATAGCCCGAGGACCGAGGCGACAATCACTCACGGTTAGCATAAGCTGCATACAGGAGTTGATGTTTGGGTTCCTGACCAGCTGTTTCATGAGCGAAAAGTAGACGTTCATGTGCGCACGGGCCTTCGGTGTGTCGAGCAACTCGCCAACAGTCGTGAGGAACATGCACAAGCTCTCGATCTCCTCCTCCTCTGGGCTCTCCGAGTCGAAGTTGCCCAGGAGCCTCTTCACGCACTCGTGCATGATACGCTCCGTGAGCATCTGGAGCTTGAACAGCTCGCCAATGAACTTGATAAGACCCAGACCCTGGCGCTTCGCCTTCTGTGCGGTATAGTAGTACTCCTCAGAGTGAAGCGCAGCCTCGCCGGACTCGTCCTTCTCGGCAGCATCCTTTGCGGCTTGGTCTTCGGAGGCCTTGGTCGCCGCGGCGGCAGCAGCGTTCTCCTTCGCTACCCATCCGCGCTCGAAGTCCTCTTGACACCGGCTGAGAAGGTACTTGCGGAACAGCTGGCCACCCGCGAAGGGTTTGCCCTCGGCGTTCTTGATGCCCTCGTCCTGAACCTTCGGGCTAATCTGCTCCATCATCTTCCGACACAGCCGCGCGTACATCTCGCTCCACGCCGCCTCATCTGTTGCCTTTTCGAAGACAAGTCGGATGACCTGGATGAGCGTCCGGCCGTCGTGCTCGTTCTCCGACTTGTTCGCCCACGAGATGATCTTGTCAGAGATAGAGTCGAAGCGCTCCATGGTGAGCTTGTTGAGCAACGCGCGGACCTTACGGTCGACGATCTCCGGGGATTCGGTGTCGACCTGCTGCTGCTGGTGCTTTTTGCCGAGGCTCTGGGGCTGCCACCGGTTCGCAGACTGTTCGAGCGGTGCAACATGTTCAAGCGGCAAAGAGCCCGGCTGCGACAACGACGATCCACCGAACGACGAACCAGGCTTGTCGACCTCCCCACGGTCGACACCGCGTTTGCTCCGCGTGCGCTTGCTGCCCATCGCACTTGGGCCGCCTTGACTGGAAGAGCGCACCATGGGAGACGGTCGTCCGCTGGGGAACGGCGCCATACCAACACCGGGAGGACCACCGGTCATCGATGCTGAGCGGCCCATCTGGGACTCCTTGAACCGCTCCTCGCTCGTCTTCGTGGATGTCGCAAACCGTCCCATGTTGAAGTTGCCTGTCGGACCATTGAGGTTCGAGAGGCCGAGACCGAGACCTTGACGTGGGGGCCCTTGTGATGGCGGGCCCATGGCAGCCGACGAGCGTCGTTGTGAGCCGCCGCGACTCATCTGGTGCACGGCCGGACCCTGCTCGGAGGGCTCGAGACCAATGGCATCGAGTGGCGGGAGGTTGTCGGGCTTGTCCTTGCAGATCTTCATGAACTGCATAAGGAATTCGCGATCGTACCTCAAATATGCGAGGGTAAGAATGGAATCGAGCTGGAGGATCGACATTCCTTACCTGAACTTGCCACGCTTGGCGTTGACATTGAGCTCGATCTTAGGGCTCCTGATGCCCTCGGGATACGAGACGCTGCCGAGGTCCTCGATGATCCGTGCGGTGGCCAAAGCGGAAGGAAGGGGCTGGGCGATGGGTTGATTGCGGGTAGAAGAGAGGTCGAGAGGGCCAGGGTGCCGCTTCCGCGTTGCCTCTGGTAAGCGCAGCCTCGCCGGACTCGTCCTTCTCGGCAGCATCCTTTGCGGCTTGGTCTTCGGAGGCCTTGGTCGCCGCGGCGGCAGCAGCGTTCTCCTTCGCTACCCATCCGCGCTCGAAGTCCTCTTGACACCGGCTGAGAAGGTACTTGCGGAACAGCTGGCCACCCGCGAAGGGTTTGCCCTCGGCGTTCTTGATGCCCTCGTCCTGAACCTTCGGGCTAATCTGCTCCATCATCTTCCGACACAGCCGCGCGTACATCTCGCTCCACGCCGCCTCATCTGTTGCCTTTTCGAAGACAAGTCGGATGACCTGGATGAGCGTCCGGCCGTCGTGCTCGTTCTCCGACTTGTTCGCCCACGAGATGATCTTGTCAGAGATAGAGTCGAAGCGCTCCATGGTGAGCTTGTTGAGCAACGCGCGGACCTTACGGTCGACGATCTCCGGGGATTCGGTGTCGACCTGCTGCTGCTGGTGCTTTTTGCCGAGGCTCTGGGGCTGCCACCGGTTCGCAGACTGTTCGAGCGGTGCAACATGTTCAAGCGGCAAAGAGCCCGGCTGCGACAACGACGATCCACCGAACGACGAACCAGGCTTGTCGACCTCCCCACGGTCGACACCGCGTTTGCTCCGCGTGCGCTTGCTGCCCATCGCACTTGGGCCGCCTTGACTGGAAGAGCGCACCATGGGAGACGGTCGTCCGCTGGGGAACGGCGCCATACCAACACCGGGAGGACCACCGGTCATCGATGCTGAGCGGCCCATCTGGGACTCCTTGAACCGCTCCTCGCTCGTCTTCGTGGATGTCGCAAACCGTCCCATGTTGAAGTTGCCTGTCGGACCATTGAGGTTCGAGAGGCCGAGACCGAGACCTTGACGTGGGGGCCCTTGTGATGGCGGGCCCATGGCAGCCGACGAGCGTCGTTGTGAGCCGCCGCGACTCATCTGGTGCACGGCCGGACCCTGCTCGGAGGGCTCGAGACCAATGGCATCGAGTGGCGGGAGGTTGTCGGGCTTGTCCTTGCAGATCTTCATGAACTGCATAAGGAATTCGCGATCGTACCTCAAATATGCGAGGGTAAGAATGGAATCGAGCTGGAGGATCGACATTCCTTACCTGAACTTGCCACGCTTGGCGTTGACATTGAGCTCGATCTTAGGGCTCCTGATGCCCTCGGGATACGAGACGCTGCCGAGGTCCTCGATGATCCGTGCGGTGGCCAAAGCGGAAGGAAGGGGCTGGGCGATGGGTTGATTGCGGGTAGAAGAGAGGTCGAGAGGGCCAGGGTGCCGCTTCCGCGTTGCCTCTGGAGATGCTAATGCAAAGTTGATGTGAGCAAGTTGAGCTTCCGGCGCTGAGGAGCCTCAGACGCACCGTGGCTGACCCTCGCGACGGCCACAAGGGCGCTTGCGCCTGACGATGCGACATCTGGAGTTTGTTGGCCGTACTGTCTCCCGGTGCTGAAGGGAGACGAGAGCGAGAGGGAGGATGGAGACGATGGGGGTTCTGTCGTTGTGGGCGACCGTTCTTGCCTCCCCCAGTAGGACAAATATTGGGCGATTGCATCAATTGCACCTCCCTGTTTAGACGACGACGTATCGTGCGTTGCGAAGGACTGCAAATGAGGCCAAACATATGGGCGATGGAGTGTTGAGCATGATGGGCAGCGTAGACTCACATCTTCCATGGCGCTGGCACTGGCACGCTTATGCTTGTGCAGGTCCCGAGCAAGATCAAGTCTCGGTGGTCAGAGATCGTCTTCGCAGAGAAGAGGACCTGGGCATGAACAAGGTTCAACTTCTCACCTCGTGTCTCTCGAAGCAGGTAATTCGTGAACTACCGAAACCTTATACAGGTCTTGTACTTGGAAGCCGCGTCACTGGTGACTGGGTGCAGCGGTCAGTGACATGGCTTATTCCGAGAGAGCATAAGCCATAACATTCACCCCGAAACACGCCTTTTCCTGGCAACGACTTCTGCTGCGCCGATTGGTGACCTTTTGATTCCACGTACTGAAAGATGGGTGGTGCAGATCTGGCAGGCTGGGACCTCGAAGAGTATGCCGATGACAACGACGAAGGCAATCTAGCATGGAGCACGGAACACACAAGACCGTGCAGTGAGATAGGCGAAGACAGGACTCTAGATGTACTGCCAGTGAGTATGATACATACTTAATGCTATATGTTATGGGCATTTGATACGCTCACGTGACGTCAATGCACCTAACCCATCTACAGTAAGTACTGCGTCTCAACTGGCAGTTAGTACCTGGCTATAGCCTCCCCCATGCGTTAGAAAATCATAGGTTCAGTAGTGGATTTAGAAGTCTGGTTTTCATATGACATACTATGCATGCCTGTTGGCCTCGCCAGACTTGTACCGGGCCTGTGGAGAGCATTGCGGAACACTGACAGTGACAATCATGCTAACTATGCACGTCGCACAGAGGATACATGTTCGAAAGGATGAACGAACCAGCGGATAGGAGGGGCGAGTGGGCGGAGTGTTGATCGAGGGGGAGGGATGCACCCTACAGTAACAATCCAAGAAGCAACTCCCTGTCGTCCCCTACCGCCCTGCGAGCCAATCTCTCCAGCAGCACTTCATCCAGCCCTGCTCCCTTGAGCATCATAGCTACAAGAGTTGGCGCAGCCGGTATGTGTAGTGAGAGAATATCCAACTCGTCTAGAACGGGGGCGAATCCCAGCTCGAACGTCTCTCCAGGGCAAAGGCCTATCTGCGTGGTATGGAAGAAAAGTTCACCGACAAGCCGCGCGTCTTTAGCCCCACGCATTGTCGCAGACAACACGAGCTTGTTGATGAGACGCCACCGATGCCCTGGAGCGCAATCGTTGAAGGCCTTCTTGCCGGCTTCCAGATCGCGATCTGTGAAGAACGTTTCTACGGCGACCTTCTGGCCGCTTTTCACTGCCTCATCTATGACTGGCAGGCCTCTATCTGGGTTGCCACCGTCTGGAACGGCAGAAGACGCAGACGCGGATGAAAGGTCGGCATCGTTATGCGTTCCGGGTCGCGAGATGGAGCTCATACTGAGCACCTCTTGCGGTGATCCACTGGTCTGCGTTCGATGGGCGTATGACTCTCCCTCGTGTGGAGGGTCCTCGCCCTCCTGTTCAAACTCGCTAAGCGACTTGTACAGCCTTCGCTCATTCCCACACACCTTCGTCCGAACTTCCATAGTGTGCTGCATCTCCGCAAGCGACTTCTCGAGCTGCACCTGCCGCTGGTTCGAGATCGCCCTTTGAGCCTCTAGCTGATCGACCCGCGCACTCCACTTGGAGACGATGCTTGACATCCGTTCCTGGACTATGCGCTCGATGTGCGCTTCGTAGTCGGCTTCACCTCCACTGGCTACGGTATCTGGCCTCGAGGTCATGATATCCGAGAGGACGGCAGGAAGCTCTCCATCACGCACTAATGGCTCGGGGGCTACGAGGAATCGCTCCGCTGAGGCCTGGGCGGAAGGGGTAGCGGTGTTGGGTAAGATCAATCGGAGTAGCTTGTCACTGTTGTCGACCTTGCTCGCTAATCGAACGCATCGTTTCCTGTCGAGCTGGGCGCCCTTCATCATCAACGCCATGAAATTGTACGCTGTCGGGTTTACGTTGATAGCGATATCGTCGAGTAGCTCCGCTATAGATGCAAAGCCTTTCTCTAACTGGTCTGGTGAGCAGAGATCCTTCGAGACGACCCGCGAGAAGTAGTCGCTGACGAGCTGTGCATCTGCTTCCGTTAACCGGAGAGCGAAGACAACGAGATCGTCAACGAGCAGCCATCTATGCTCTGACGGGAGCTTCGTGAGATAGGCCTCGGCTTCGTCCATGTCACGGATTTTGAAGAACTCCTTCGCGTCCTCCGCTAACCTAGTCTTCGCTTGCGCCTCCGACATAGCAGGTGCATCAGAGTCCTCATCGTCCGAGTGTCCCACATCCAAGGGCGCTGGTGTCGAGCTTCCGATGTCATCTGGCGTCGGCAGAGTTCGTGGGAGAAAGAGCTTCCTGCGCTGAGGAGCCTCAGGCACACCTGCAGGGCTGGAGTCGATGCTGCCAGTGGGCCTACGGCTTGGTGGGCGGCTCGACGTCGCCATCGCAGCATCGGCGGCGAGCTCGGGGTTCTCCATGAGCTTGGAGAACATGCTCGACGAACCACGAGACAATGTTGCCGACTCGCCCTTGCCCTTGTCCATCGCGAAGACATCATTCGAGCCGTAAGTCCAAGTCATGGAGTTTGTCTTGCTGGTCTTGCCAAAATCAGACAGATCACCCGCCTGGGCCGGTAGTGAGTGCGAAGGTGCGTTTCCAGCAATAGCCCGTCCGTCCGCACCGTCCTGATGCTCACCACAGGAGCCACCGCGCGACATGCTCAGGGTTCGTTGATAATCCTCCTTGGCGGCGAGCGCGCGGACTGCAGAGTTACTGGTAGGGCCGGCACCGGCGTCTCTAGATTTCCACTTTCGCTCGCGCAGCTCGAGAAGATCCTACACAATCGTGAGCTATAGCCAGATGACCGAGATGACAGACACTCACCATGAGCATAAACCGCACACGGGAGTTGATATTCGGGTTCTGGACCAGCTCCTTCATGCGCGAGAAGTAGACATCCACGTGCGCACGCGCCTTCGCCGTGTCGAGCAACTCGCCAACAGTCGTGAGGAACATGCACAAGCTCTCGATGATCTCCTCTTCGGGGTTCTCGACGTTGCCCAGGAGCTTCTTCACGCACTCGTGCATGATACGCTCAGTGAGCATCTGGGACTTGAAGAGCTCGCCAATGAACTTGACGAGGCCCAGCCACTGGCGCTTGGCCTTCTGCGCATGATAGCACATATCCTCCTCAGCAACAGACTTTGCGGCGTAGCCTTCCTTGTATGCGGCGGCAGCAGCAGCAGCAGCAGTATCCTCCTTTGTTGCCCATCCTCGCTCAAAGTCCTCTTGGCACCTATTGAGGAGGTACTTGCGGAACAGCTGGCCGCCCGCGATGGGCTTGCCGTCGGCGTTCTGGAGGCCCTCGTCCTGCACCTTCGGGCTGATCCGCTCCATCATCCTCCGGCACAGCCGCGCATACATCCCGCTCAACGCCGCGTCGTTAGTCGCGTTCTCGAAGACGAGTCGGATGACCTGGGCGAGTGTCCGCCCATCGCGCTCGTTCTCCCACTCGTTCGCCCATGCGATGACCTGGTCGGAGAGGGAGTCGAAGCGCTCTATGGTGAGCTTGTTGAGCAACGCGCAGACCCTACGGTTGACAGTCTCCGGGAAGCCGGTGCCGACCTGTCGCTGCGGGTGCTTGCCGATACTCCGAGGGCGCCATCGGGGTGCAGAGAATTGGGACGGTGCAACACGCGTACACAGTGCTGACAAATCGCTGCATGATGGAATAGTCAAGGACGTGGGTGGCGGGGAGGACTTCGACGAGAGGGAGGAAGTGTGAGTATGCCGAGATGAGGAAGGATATAGTGGGTAGTCAACCGGTACGACGGTGTTTGTGATTGTCGATGCGACACTCGGAGCTTTTTGGCCGCACTGTGTCCCGATGCTAGAGGAAGAAGAGAGCGAGAGGGATGATAGAGACGGTGGGGCTGCTGTGGACGGCTGTACCGGCCTTCCCCAGGCGGTGAGATATTTGGCAAACGCGTCTGCAAATTCATACAAAGATGACATATTGTGCGTTGCGGGTGGCTGCTTATCGACCGCACACCTAAACAAGTTCGTGTTTAGGGTCTGCCTAGGGGAGACTAGCTGCTAATGAGGCGAGACATGTGGGCGATGAGCCGGTGGATATGGCGAAGTAACGTAGGCTCACATATTCCACTACGCCAATAACACGCTTAGTGCAAGTCCTGAGTGGGAGCAAATCATTCTGGGGGGACCATTGTCGAGAGGAGGATGCCGGGCTGAACCAAGGCTGGTCGAACGAGGTTGAAAGGCATCCTCTCGAATTGCAGTGAACCCCCGATGCCAAACCTTATACAGGTCCAGTGACTGCGCGTCACTGTGGGTTCAGCGTTCAGTGACATACTGTAGTTCCAAGGACCAGAGAGAGGGCGGAGTCCATAGCATCCCTCACGACGCGGTGGCAAGGATGAAATACACAGCAAAAACGGACCCGAGGGTGTGGCAGAGACTCGCAGTACCGCCAGCTGGCCCGACGGCGGGTGCAACTACTGGCGCTCTAGCTCCAGGGAGAGGCCACGCAGAGAGCAGGACGTGAGGATGGACTTGGGCTGAAGAAAGTTGAACCAACCTTGCCAGTCCGAGAGGGCGTCGAAGAAAGCAGTTCAGAGTGTAAGCGTGCGCAACAACGACTTTGCAAGCAGTGATAATGACTGGTACCACAATGCTTACTCTGATGTTTCGCTACATAAGTATTCAATATCAATAACGGTGGGTGATGTATACTTACATAGTAGACGCCCACACATATAGGCTTTCCAATTTACTCACTGGGCCATCTTCATATCCAACCCCCACCGCCTATCTTGTTTTTCCAACTTCTTGATCTCAAATATACCTCTTCATGCTACCCTCTCGGTTCAAAGAGTCGCCACGGCCAGACGCAGACAGCGCTATCCGCCTCACCGATACGGACGCCGCGCTCGCGCGCCTCTCCGCTGTGCAGAAGCACTACCTCACCGATCCCTGGATCCGGCACTTCGTCCCCCGCGCACACCTACAGCCCGCACGCCCGCCACTGATCAACATTGGGACCTATGTCCGCTCAGAGGGCATCGATAAGCTCGTCGACCGGTGGTGCGCGTTCGCGGCGCAGGAGGGCACGCAGTGCCAGATCGTGAGCCTCGGAGCGGGGAGCGACACGCGCTTTTGGCGCATCGCGGTGCGTGGTCGTGCTCGAGCTGCTTGGGAGGGGCGACTGACGAGGCATTCAGGAAGACGGGCCCGAGGAAGAACGTGCTCCGGGCGTACTTCGAGGTTGACTTCGCGGAGAACACCACCAAGAAGGCCATGGCCATCCGTAAGAGCAGGGATCTAAGCTCGGTGCTCGGGAGGCCCGAGGAGGTGACGATGGGTGAGTTTGAGACTACCTTACACGTGTCATATTCTGAACGCGTGCAGTCAATGGCGGTACGACTCTGCACGCGCCCCAGTACCACCTTGTCGCGGGCGACCTCCGCAAGTCGCCATCAGAACTCATAGCATTGCTTGAGCCCCATCTATCTCCCGCGCACCCCACAATTCTGCTCTTCGAATGTGTCCTTGTCTACATGTCCCCAGAGGCATCGTCGGCTCTCATCCAGACTTTCGCCGACTACTTCGACAATGCAGCCCGTACGCAGAGCGGGTGCGGTGTGCTCGGCGGGATCGTCTATGAGATGTATGGCCTCGAGGACTCGTTCGGGAAGGTGATGAAGTCCAACCTCATGGTGAGTGTCGCGTCGCTCTTTCCGAGCCATGTCTGAATGTGACGAAGGCCCGGAACGTATCGCTCCCTGGCGCAGATCCGTACCCGGCGAAAGCGTCCCTTCCAGCGCGCTTTCTTGAGCACGGTTTCACTGCAGCGAAGGCGCTCACACTGCGCGACATCCGCAGGTCGTATGTGGACCCCGCCGAGCAGGAGAGGTCAGCACGAGTCATCTGCTTGGTCTTGTCATCCGTTCACCGGTTATTTCACTCAGGATCTCTCATTTAGAGATGCTCGACGAGATCGAAGAGCTGGAACTCGTCTTGGAGCACTATGCGATCACTTGGGGCGTCAAGATTCCCGCAAACGGCGGCGCAGTCAAGGCCGATTGGGCAGGCTGGGATCTCGAAGCGTATGCTGACGATGACGACGAAGCCTATTGAGTACGGATCATGGAAGCACACGAGAAAGTGCATGATAGCTGAAGACGGTACTGTGGTGTATGATACAACTAGAAGGCTACCCGTGCTCCGCACGCAAGCAAATATCAGAGCTGTGAGGCGAAACAGATGGCATGTCACGGTGAATCCAGGGGCCAAGCACCCTCGTCGGGCTGAGCTTATTGAGCCCTCACGCCCGCGGCGGCTTCGCCCGGGCATTTCGGGCTACCCCCAGGAGAGCCGCCTTACATGTGTGCTCGTCCACATCGTCGTCCAACATTCGGATAGCTGTACAGAGGCACAAGTGCAATATTGTCTCCATGCAACAAATAATGTGAGGCTAAAGCTGCGTGGCAGTTGAGCGAGACGAATGCACCCCTACCTGCAATGCAGCATGGAGGTAGTGAGAAGTTTCCCAAAATAGGAAACCATCATGTTCTTATCCAGCAGGGAGTCCCGAGAACTGTGGGATGCGACTCCTGCCGTTGTCGCAAAGCAAATAAAGTGGGGATACGATAGCACCGGAGGAGCAAGAAAGAGGAATGGATGCTGCATCCGGGCTTGCAGCGTTCGCTGTCTTCCCCTCAACCTCGTGTAAGGCGCCGGGCGTGTGAGGATGCTCCAAAGCAAGCGCCCGGCGTAGTGGAGAGTCTCCGCGCTTGCCAAATCAAGGCGAGAAAGAATTTACCGAAAATGGTAATGGTGGAGACCATGCTGCTTCAAGTTTACAAGATGCTAGATATGATGGGGACCCTCCTCACACTACGCCTTCACCCTCTGATTTGAGAGAGCGGCGGAGCCTTTCCAGGCATCTCCGGCGTTTGGATGTTCGCGGAAGTTCACGATATTCTCTATGTCTTCGCGCCTGCATCGCGATGAGACTGGGTAGGTTCTGCGCAAGAGAAAGACTGACATACTTTATTAGGCCCTTCGCGATCTGCTGCTCCGTGAGCTCCTGCAGGTACGGGACGAGCTTGTCCTGGTACTTCACCACGCTTTTGTACTGCGCTCGGTCGGTCAGCCCTAGGCACATGAAAGACTGGGGGGGGAGAACTACCTTCATGAGCGTCTCGTCCGAGCCCGTGTGGATCTTCGCAAGGAGGGCGGGGACGAGCGGGTTGTCGGCCAGGTCCTCCATGCGCTTCAGCACCGGGTGTCTGTACCACGTCTCAGGTGAGCATATCCCGCACGCATCGAGACCGCGAAGATGCTCACACGCCGAACATGATCCCCCTCGTCCGCGGCAGCTTGCGGAACGTCTGGTGGTCGAACCGCAGGAAAAGGTCCTTCGGGTGCACGTCCTCGCGGACCTCGTGCGAAATGATATTATCTGCCGCACACCGCGTCCGTCAGCACACCCGCAGGGGCGGAGGGGTGAAGGGGGGACACACGCCAGAAGAGCTCGCGGTCGTCCGCGACCCACCAGCTGCAGCGCTCGAAGGGCCTGTCGGGCGCGAAGCGCACCATCGTGCGCTCCACGCTCGCGAGCATCTTGTGGAAGTGCGGGACGTTTGCGTGCAGCTCGTGGAGCGGCTGCCCGATCTTCTCCGAGAGGAGGTACGAGCCTTCAGGCGCGCCGTGCGTCAGTGTGAATGGTAAGGGGACAGAGGAGGGGACGGACCGGGGAAGACAATGACCCCGCCGACGAGGTAGACCCTGCCGTCGGCGCGCTCGCGGCCCATCAGGAAGTCGTCCTTCACGAGTCTGCACTCCGCATCAGCGAATCCCGAGCCGCGACGCGCATATATGCGTCACCTCGTCACCACCATCAGTGCGTCGACGCCCTTGAGGGCGGAGGTGTTCGTGAATGTCTCGCCCGTCACCTTGTTGTGGATGCCGTATGGGACCGCGCTGGGCTTCGCGGCGGGGATGGCGTCGAAGAGGGTCGGGTATCGCTTCGGGAGGTAGTCGACGAGCGTTTCGAGCAGCTCTGTGCAGGCTGCATCATTCTCGGGGAGCGAGTCCACCACGACTTTACCTACGATGCGTCGACAGCCATTCAGATGACGCGCATATAGGGCATCAAGCGGTTTCTCTGACCTTGCTCCTTGATCACCCGCGCCTTCTCGTCTAGGTACCACTGGTACTCCTTGTCAATCTCTATCCAGTCATTGATATGCAGTGGCTGATGTGCCATCGTCTATAAATGGTAGTACAATATTATCAGCTTCGGGTCGGACTGACAACCATCCGGCAGAAGGTGTCGATCGATCTAACGCCCCGCAGATCCTGGCGCAGAAGACGATCTGCGACATATGGGGTGGGACATACCTGGAAGTACGGGTACCGGAGCACCTTGTTCACGTACACGTAGTCGCGCAGCGTCGCGGTGCTCAGGTCAAAATCGTGTAGCGGGTCAGGATCGGGGAGGTATCCTGGCCCCGTCGCGTTCCATGCGCCGCCTGCCGCCTTGCCGGATCCGTAGCGCAGTGCCTTGGGCTCCTTCTCCGCGACAGCAGCAATTGACGTCCTAGCAAGCAGGATGGGAGACGCGGGTCCATGTGCTCTGGCTCGTCGCAGGAGCAGGAGAGCCTTAGTGACGAGTGCGAGGAGCACCAGGCCGAGGAGGTCTTGCCAGCCTACCGTCAATGTGACGTCTCCGATATAGAAAGTGTAATAGGACATGCCACCAGCTAGTCGGCGCAACGATGCTTGCAGGCCCTACGGCTCCGCCTCGAGAGAGCGAGTTGGCTAGCAGCAAACCTCGGGCTCCCACGAATGATGTTCTTTTGATGTGTTGGCACCCCCACTGGCCACGCGAGCAAATCCTCCCCATCGCGTGTGATAAGACGTCTTCTCGCAGCACCTATCTGTCTGGATGCACTCGATAAAGCGCGTCGCGGGTCAGATACAGCGGGCGACTTACGTGTGGGAGGGGACTGCACTCTGATAGGCAGCGGCTTCGACGAAGCAGCCGCGGCCGCATCTCGTGGATACGGCCATATGACCTGTGCCTTCGGTGGCCATAGATAACGAGGGCAGAGTCTACACAGCTGTGTGTCTAGCCTCTGGGAACGATAGAAGGCGGCTGCTTCAACGAGTTGGAAGCTTCAAATTGAAGTCAGTTAAGTACTACCTGCAGCTGCCAAGGACTGTGTGTAGAACTAGTAGGGTCTATGCAGATCGGTGAGTGTTCTTTGCAGATGTAGTCAATTTCTCGCGAGTGTCACACCAACTCCAAGCCGGCTCCGGTTCGATATCAGGTTCAGCGACGCGACCGATTCAAGAAGCGGCTGATTTGAACAAGCATGCATATGCAACACAGTCTTCACCTTTGCTATCGCTGCTTGGACCAGTGCTCAGAATGAACTGCTTGAAGGTGTCAGCAGCTCCTCGAGGATACCAGTGGTGGCGTGAACGCGGCTGGACACTAGTGCCTGATGGGTAGAGCGGATTTGCCAGTTGAACTTTTGAACGATGGACCAGTCGATTCCCGGGTCTTCGTGTCAAGACTAGTGTACTGTAAATGAAATCAGCGTAACGTACCGCTACACAGGCAGAGTCCACAGAACTCCGACCCTTACCGTCTCATCGCCTCCAACACGCCAGTCGAAGCCTATCGCGGGATACGTCACACATGACGTAGCACGGACAGTATACAACAATTAAATAACCAAGGAAGCAAACGAGCGCGAGGAGTGGGTACAAGGAACGGCGGGTGCAATGACTAGTGTGGAGAGATGTAGCACTAATTTAACAGGGGGGAACACATCCAAGCATCGGAGCCGAAGAGGGACCGCGCATAGACCAGGACCGTGCATACGTATCATGTATCGATAATCTGTTGGTGCAGCGGCGTCCATCAGTTGGGTCGTGAGCAGGCATACGGATGGGCGGGTAGCAACAGGCGAGGGCGAGAAAAGAGTACAGTACGAGGCCAAGGCGGATCCAGCACGCGAGAAGCAGGACGACGCGCAGAAGTGTCACTAAGCAGCACAGCGGGCGACTGACAGACGAGAAGCACAAGAGGGGGTGTAAGAAGTAGAACACGCAGTGGGAGTGGCGGCAGTAGATATGTGAGCAGACGGACAGGGAAGTCGGATCCGCAGTGACTGTTCGGGTTGCCCGTCTATAGAATGATAGCACAGCGCAACCTCGCCACCGCCGATACACTCCCCCGTCTAGAATGGGCACACAACAACAGAAGGGGAAACACAACAGGCAAGCGATCGCGATCGGGGTCAGGAAGGTTTCGTATCTCGTTCGCTCGTAAGGGTATAGGACACTCGCGCGGTTTTCGCTCACATGGCGCTTAGAGCGCGAGCGCAGCGAGGACGAGCGGGATGACGGCGAGCCCACCGGCGACGACGCTGCGCTCCGCGCTCGAGGGCGCCGAGGTCTGGCTGCTCGCGCCGGAGCCAGTCGAAGAGCCGCCGCTGCCTGTGCCCGTGCTGGCGTGGGACGAGGACGAGGACGTCGCGGTGCCGTTCAGACGCTTCGCGTTACGCTGCGCAAAGCCAACGTCCCAATCAATATGACGCGCATGAGTGTGTGGAGTAAGATATGGACGTACGACAAAGCCGGCGAGAGTCTGCGTCGAGCTCTCGTTGACGTTGATGCCGCCGACGCCACCGAGCGCGCAGGTGTTCCAGTCGAAGAACCAGATCGTGTCGTTGCTCGTGATTGGGAGGATGTAGTTGGTGATGGCCGTGCCGTTGCCCGCGTCGCGGAAGCCGGTGGTGAAGCCGTTGTAAGCCTCAGTTTCGTCGATCCAGATGCACGGCGACGAGAAGGTGGACTGCATGACGGTGTGGTTGCCCTGAGTGACTGCAAACAACCAAGTCAGCAGCTGAACGTTCCACTTAGGTCAAGCACGTCAAGACATTGGTTCGGAATAGACACTGTGTGCAGGAGTGACTGTGCAGGGAAACGATGCGGTGTTGCATGAACCCAAAGAATAGCGACATCCGGGAAAGGACGAACCGGACAGACATACGAGCTAACTTTAGCATGTCCGCCGAGCTATTTTTTAGAGCGCTAAGCTCAGAATCGAGCTGACGCCATGAATGATGTCAACCAGACTGTGTGACACCTAGACCATGCGTATTCCCAGTGGAAGGGATAAGCAGCCGGGCGGGATGGAAACCCTTCGCGACCGAGGACAGCCGCAACCGCGCCCACTTGCGAAAGTAGAAACGGCTGACGCGTGCTGCCATGCTACGCGATGCAGTCCGGGGGTCCGAAGAGCATGGATGGGATATCTCAGGCGGACACAGAGCCGTAGACTTGCAAATGTCAGGAGAAAGGATAGATGTGAGCCTCCTGTCGCGCCATACACCGTTTGTAGAGGAATGATCCCCGAAGGAATGGTCGCTATCGACAGGGCCCCATCCATCACAGGCCCTGGTAGATAGCGACGCCCAAGCCTACTTTCCTCCGCATACGAACACTCGTCGCACTCCAGATCCCCCCCCCAAGAGGCTGACACCGATAGATATTGCATGCAAGACACTCACAGTTGAAATAGACCGAGTCCCCGATGCGAGCCTTCACCGACTCCGGCTGGAAGACCAAGCTGCCGTTGGTCGTAGTGTTGCCACCGACGGTAATATTCCACTGCGTGGGCGCCGGGGCGGCCGACGATGTGGTGGACTGTGCATACGCGACGGCGGTGAGCTGCAAAAAAAACATCGCACGACCGGGCTTATCAGTGCCGCCCTATTACCATTGAACCATGTAACTACGGGGAGACTCACCGCAGAGGCGACGAGGGAGAGGGCGAACATCTTGACTCGGAAGAGCTTGCGAAGACGAGGAGAGAACGGAAGAGGCCTGAGGGCGAAGGCGACGAGGTGTCGAGGACGAGCTACCGAAGTCGAGGAGGACAAGGGTGAAGAAGAAGAGGCGGGCCGCGCGAGGCTAAGAGCAATCCCGCACGTGTCAGCCTCGAATTTTCCCGCCGCATTCCTCCCGTCGCGGCGTCGCCGCACCCTCGGCTCCGGCAGCCCCGGAGTGCTACTTACCCAATATGGGCACTGAGGGCACCGTTCGCCGGGCTTGGGCGCGCCGAGTGCCCGATCTTGAGGCGCCGATTGGCTGGCGCTGCGTGTCCCGCGCCCAGTTCGGGTCCGCGACAGCGGCCATAGCGTGGCCGTTCTAATTTTGTTGGCAGATGCGGCTGGCGGAATGCTGCTGTAGGCATGAGCATCTCATTCGGGGCACATGGAGACCGCACGGACCAGGCACAACGACAGGCATGGTCTCAACATGTCAACGCATGTCGGGCAGAGCACGTTTGGCAGACTGTGTCAACGCTGCCTGCCAAATCCAACGACGCCATGGCTACTCCTGCGTCCCGGAATAGCCCCACTTCGTAGTGGGCGGCAGTACGTTAGCGATCGCCGTGCGGCACGCTCGTTTGTGATGCATCTTAAAGACCTATACATATCCACGCGGGGAGGCTGGCCGCGGCGGTAGCTGCAAGCGAGCTCGTTGGGAGTACCGAGGATGCGGGCCTTCCGAGTCTATGCCGTTGAGTGTGACGTTGAGATAAAGCCTGATTGACACATCACCCGAGAAAGAATGGAGCTGTTTATCGCAACCCACTGTTAGGGCCAATCCCTCCCTAGTGGCAGTATGGACTCGCAAACAAATGCACAGTGACCGACTATTCACACCCCGCGTGCGGAAGCTCGAAATACCTGGGGGTTGGTAATGAGAATTGCGGGGCTTAGACAAGAATGATTGTGGACATACTGATCGCCACCGCCGGAAGCGCCAGCAAGACGAAGAGGCTCTCAATTACTTACTTATCGAAAGCCTGAGGAGGCACTCTGTTCGGTTTCTCTATCAGCGTACGCACGTCCAGATCCGCCCTATGGAGCCATTCTGCTGCACCCACCTTGGACATCATGCGGCTCGCAAACGCAGACCTGCGTCAACGGCGCAGAACAGCCAGCCATAGCGGAGAAGCGCCCCTATCGTACCAACTTGTTCGCTTCAGCAGCGGAAAGGGCGTTGGTGGCAGACAGGAAGGGTCGTCCGCGGATCGAGCTTTAGGAGCGCCACCAGATCGACAGGAACAGACCATGTGGCGGAACTGGCGATGTGATCGCACGCCCGGACTACGTTGAGGACCCAGGCCGGTGCATTCTGACCAGCGAGACACCCCAAGGGTATGAAAGGGATAGGTCGTGCATGCTGCGTGATATTTCGTGTGGGTTCAGGCTCCTGGGGCGGTGTGTGTGGCGGGAGAGAGCGACATGCATTGACGACGCAACGGCAGCACTGGTAGAAAAGATGGCCGTGGAGCACTTAAAGTATCCGTTGAGACGAAGTAGGGATGCCAGGTAGAGCTGCACGGCGGCGAGGAGGACTAGCAGTAAGCCCACAGGAAGTCAAGCATTTGATGATACCACGCTAAGATAGACTATCTGCACAGGAACGGCGGCAGCGCTCCTGGTACGCTGGACCGGGCATTGGAGTTTCGCAAGCGATGACGCGATGCAAGGCGGCGAGCTTCCGGGGCCCGCTGCGAGCCAGTTGAAGATGGAAGGATAGCTCCGGTGCCGAGGCATGCCATAGCCCTCCATAGATCTCGCGAACAGACAAAGGGATGGCTAGAATCGCCGCCTTCGCTGCGGATACCGAATGGCGGAGGCTGCGTACGTCGTCCGTGAAGGCTCCATGAGAGTGATGACTTCGTGTCTCCAGGATCATGTTCGCGATTCGCAAGCGTTGACTGACAGGGACCATCCGATCTAGAAGGTCTCTACGCTGGAAACGCAACGCACATACGAGGCCTGAAACGTGGCGACGATAGAGCGCGGAAGAGCACAGTCCATGCCGTAGTGTCTACAAACCTGAACCACGACGCAGAGGAAGCAGAGGAAGTAACGAGAGGAGAGGACAAGAGGACCCATAGAGAGTTACACTAGAAGTTGAACAGTGGAGACAGAGTGCGAGGCTCATTCAGTTCATTGCGGCTGCGAACCCACGAGCGCACGTTGTTATGGTCCATGGCGACACCCGCGGATCTTCCACGGTATCTTTCATGGCGGCCTAGCATGTGAGAACGCAGCCTCGACCTGGGCTTCGAAGGGCGAAGCCTCCAGGTAAAGAAGCCCTGGCTAGTCCGACATACATCCCCGGGAGACATCGGGCAGCTAGCATGAGAAGAGAAGTGAGCGAATCGTGGCATGAGAAGTTGATACGTACAGACGGGAATCAAGCTTGTGTTCGTCAGCAGATGTTGCTCCCTGCGTCGACATGTTATGCAGCATAGCTAGCATTAGGAACCTGCACAAGGGCTTGAAGGCGCCACTGATATCTCGAGCTCCGAGTCAGTGAACGCCGGTGTCGCTGGTGCCTTTGCCGTTAGCTAGTGAGCATGCGTACCTGACTTTGAAAATCCGTTTGTCTGGCTCGCGATGATGCGACCGTATCTCTAGATACCGCAATTTCCAGCAGACTACATACGAGCTTCGAAGCTTGACACTCACCGGATGTCGTGCCATCACTGCATGCGCGCATGTGTATGCGCTGGCATCCGAGTCTCGAAGTCGCAAGCAATCCTGTACATCGGAAGAACTCCAGAACTCCAGAACCACGACGAGAACCGGGACGAACCCATGGGCCGCGCGCACGGACCCGGGAGGGGGCGAGAATATGAATGGTTCGGCAGGTAGCGCCGCAACTCAGCGAACATGGCCGAGTTCAAGGATGCCCAAACGCGGACGCTGCCATCACCAGGCGCCACCGCGCACGTGACGCACGGGACAAACGCACGCCCATAAACGGCAGGCGCCCTCGATCAGAGACTCGGCAGGCGTTGCGCTGGGCCCGCTTCGCTGACGACCGGGTCCACAAACGCTTGGCGGTGTGCACAAACGAACCGCCCGGTATAGCAGGTGCGCAGGCCGTCCGCCGGGCATCATGCCTCTTTCGTCCGTTTGCTTGAGGATGGCCTCGCGCGCGTGTCGATGGGGTATAATTATCCAGGGGGCCTTGTTCTCCGGGCAACGATCCCTCCAGCACATCTCAGGCCTTCACCTGCTTGATAGCTGTCTTCCCTCCTAGTCGCCCGCTCGATCACCAGCCACACCACCGATCGTCCCTGTACATAGCCCAAAAAAGGACCAGTTTAGTCATGGTTGGCGCATTCATCCTCACCCGTACCTTTGCCATCTCGGCGCTCTTCGTTGGCGGTGAGTCGAAAAAGCTTCTCCTTACTTCGGGATCCTCTCTCATCCGCTGGACGAAAATAGCGTACGACCTCGTATACGCAGCACCTATTTCTGGGTCCGGCGTCGCTTTCGAGGACACCGATCACGGAGTGGCCGAAGCCCGGAACTGCCGCAATGGCGGGTGCCTGCGCTCTGTTCCCGTAAGTCAGCTTTCGGGGTAGCACTGTAATGTCGGACTAACCATATGCTCCTCTTTAGGTTGAGCTCGTGGACTTTCCCGATGTACCGGTCGTCAGAGGGGCAGAGCCGGAGCCGCGTAGTATATTGGACTACGTGGTAGGACGTCTAGAACCGCCATCGGACGATGCGATACTTGTGAGTACAAGTGTCCCCACATTCACGAGATGAGACTTAGATACATACCCCAAGACTCCAAATCCCGACGAAGCAAGTGCCATCGCAGAGGAAACTCGCCCCGCAGTCGTCGTCGAGAATCGAGAACCGGTGCCGGCACCCAGGCCTGACGATACCAACGTGGGCATTCCCTCGTTCGTTTCGAAACATGGAAGCTGACCATCACCACCCAGTGTCGCGACGGAGGGTGCTCCTGAAGGTCATTCTTCCTTCTTCAAGATGGTCCTTCTAGCTTCTCCTTTCATCCTGCGACACGCACCACCTCTCACTCGACCCCGATCTGCTGTCCTTACCGGTTGATTTCCCGCTAGTCTGTCTGGACGCTTGACGCACCTCCTCGCTAACTCCGAGTCGGCGTCCGCACGCTCACCTTCCCTTCCTTCCGGGCCCTTCCGAGCATATGCTCCTTCCCCTCCTTTCGCCTTCACCCAGCCTCACGCAGGCGAGCCCACGACCACGGTCTGATAGAGGGCCACACCGCTCGAGACCGCCCCGAGGGCCTCTTTAGATTATTACCTAACCTTGCTGTTGTTGCACAATCTAGTCGTTGTTACTGTTGTTGTACTCCCGTGTATTTCTAGTGCTCTGTCGTACCTGTCGTCTGTCGTCTGTTCTCGTGTTGTGTTACTGCATAGTCATTGACTAGTTGAGCCGTGTACATCCCGGCGAATTCTTGTATCCGCGTGACTAATTGAGAGAGCTGTGTTTTCACCACTGAACAGAAGGAGGTCATCACGTATAATTGAGGATCTGCCGGCAGATGTCGAGCGCCGAAATTGAAGAAGTCAGGCACGGGCGAACTCGCATTCAGTACATGAGTGCATAATGAGACATAACTGGGGCGATCAAGTCGTACTGCCTCCGTTGCAGACAAGGATTGCGCGGGTCCGTCTACCACGCCGGGTGGCGACTGGGCATAAGATCTCATGACTTCATCTCGAGACTGGAAATCGCAGGCAGATACGTCGCCACATCACATGCATAGGCATGCGGAAATGGAATCAACCGCGAGAGGCGATGTCGATTGTATCATTGTAAAGCTTCGGTATGCTGACTTGCATTTCGCTGGCAACGACTTGTCGCTTTTGAGCCTCGACACCGAGAAGATACTTCGATTTCCAGCGTTTCTATAGAGCAAGCACCAAAGTGGTAGCGTGAAAGAGAATGAATCAGTGAGAAAAGCCTAGAGCCGGCGGCTTGAGAAAGAAGAATAAAGGCAAGGCCAAATGGAGGGTGGCTGAACGAGCGCGCATTGACGGTGCCTGGCCAGGCCGCTCTCAAAACGGCAGTCGTTGTCGTTGAGCCGAGATAGGCGCCAAGGCCAGCACACGACTCGGTAATTGCCGCCACAACGTAACAAACGACCGTCCTAATCCGGGCGAAAACGATTCAACATTGGTTATGTCCGTATGTCCTTGCAGTCCGACTTCCGTGTTCTATGGACGACGCGGGCCCGGGAGAAGGGCCACTGGCCAGCTTCCCGTGCCGGTGTAGGCAGGTATAAGGATGCTCCCCGGGCATGACGAGTCAGTAGGTCTACATCTGTCCATACCTCCTCAGGCGCCACCTCAAGCGATACTTGCCACCAAATCCTGTTGTATATAGTCTTGCATATATCTATCACAATGGTGGCTACCTTCATTCTCACCCGCACTTTCGCCGTCTGCGCCCTTCTTGTCGGTGGTACGTGCCAGTTGCGTCGATTCTCAGGTCGCAGTTTTTAATGCCCGTTCCTAGCTGTCCCCCTCGCATACGCTGCCCCCATCGATGCTAGTGCGAGCATACAAGACATTGACGAGCGAAACTGTCGCATCCTGGGATGTTTGCGACGCGCTATCCCGATCGTACGCAGTCTTCCCTACCACGAAGCGCCGATGTTGACCGTCTTGTCTAGCACGAGGTGTCGAACACTAACAGCGACCTACTATCGGCAGCTTCCGGCGCGGACGATAGCGGCGTAGTCTCATCCTCTGTAGTGGGAGAAGTCATCAAACATGTCCGACCGCGAATCGACCCTGCTCCCAATACGGCTTCAGACTTCCCCGATGCCAGGGCGCGAGAACTCGACACGGAGTATGCGGAGCTGCTGCCTGAGGTAAGCTACTCTTTGCAGCGTACGCAGCAGGTATCTCACGATGAGTATCCATATCTAGATCGATTCGCTCGAGAAATGAGTGCAGAGCGAAGCCCCCAACTTCTCCCCAGCTGCGCCACCCCTCCACCACACATCTCCCCCTCTCTACCCTCTCGGTATCATCTCGTTCCCGAAAATTGCTATGGCTATCTACATCGCTCTCGTGCTATCCCTGCCCGCTCACCCATCACATCCTCGTATCCCGCTCGTCCCTCGATCCGGTCTGCCTCCTGCCGCCGGACGTGCAGCTGAGACAAATCGCTCACTTACTCTCCTTCAGAGCATCCATACGGTGGTGTGGACTCATTTCTCTCGGCTATCGCTGTGTTGTGTGCCCCGTTTCAACAGGATGTTGTGTATCGCTACTACTTGTGTATCCAATTTGTTACCGTGCTTATCCCGGTTCGCTCACAAAAGTAATCAATTCGTGAAGTATTCACTCAATTCGAAATCCGCGCATACCACTCAGCACCGAAGCACACCCTCACCCTCAACCTCAGTTCATAGGCTCGCTCTCCGAGTCAAAGTTCATATAGATCGGATTTCCATTGGCTGGCCCGGAGCATACATGGAACTGACAATAAGTTCATTCGCAATCGACGCTTAGCAGGAGGGGCTAGCCCTGTGTATGGTTACGGCGTTCACAAAAGGGTCGCACAACGGAGCCGAAATGTGCACGCGCACATGTGAATGAGCGTGAATAGATAACAATACTGTCATGGACGTCAGCCTAGATAGTTGACATTGCCAGGAGCTGCGCTTTATTTTGAATGACAACTTATTGAAGACATCAACCATGCAACCGTATACACTACATCGCCAGCGAGTGGTGATTAAGCTGTGTAAGCACGGTTCCGAGCGATTGAATGCGCCATGATGTCTTGCGTGTGACGCAAAGGCGACGCACTCATTTCTAGACTCGGAGCAAGTCGACCTTCGTGCCAGTGACGAGCCTTGAGTTCATCGTAACCTCGCCACAGCGACCGACAACGCACCTTAGGCAACCACTCCGCGTACTCGGCGTCGGATTCTCGCATCGCACTATCAAGTAATTCAGGCGTACCAGAGGTTACGGGAAGTGGGACCTGTGAGAATACCGTGACAATGAGCACTTAGACTGAGTGTGAAGCTCGCGAGGCATACATTGACATGGTCCTCCGATTCGGGATAGGAGGCGAGCCGTAAGCATCCCAGGATGCGACAGTTCCGTTCCTCGTTATGCTCCACGGTCGTAGTTGCATCAGCTATTGGGGAGGCATAAGGGTGGCGTCCGGCTGAGAGGAATCGAGTCATCGTCAGCTGGCATCCTTACGATCCGGTGCTCGAGGACACGTACCGCCGAGAAGGCAGAGAGTGAAAATGAGAGCGAGGGTTGAGGGAAACATCAGAGTGGCCGCGAGTCTATCTACAGAACTATGCTGGAACACGAAGGCTGAGAGTGGCGAGTACGATTGACCGTGGCGTCCTGGTTTCGGGAAAGTTGATAATGTTCTACTGGCTAGCGAAGCGTGCTTATATACCTGCGTGCCGCGGCACGGAAAGCACGCACGGATCCCTCCGTAGGAACAGTGGCGTCAGCATGAGCGGAAAAGTTGTTGGTTCAATTGTCGAGGTAGCGCATTCGTGGATCTAGTATTGTGTGCCGTGATCCCAGCCTGAGTACAGTCCTGAGTCGGCAACCTGCGGCGGCTGGCGCCGAATGCGCGGATATACTCCAATCGAGACCGCTCCCTTTCCGGACCATACTTGGCTCTCTTGTTCATCTACTGATGATGCAACCCTTCCATGCCAGATCCGGAACGCGGCCGTACTAGTCTAGATTCGCACAGAAACATCATGTAAGGAGCGCACACAGCGGTACTCGTTGCTCACCAATCTGGTCGATGCGGCGAGGTCACCACAGAAGGCGTGGAGAGGATGCAGTCACATGCAGTTCCTAAATCGCAGGCCGCTGCCAGATGCAGTGTGCACATTGGCAGTACTACGTACCGAGGAAAGTTTGCCCTGCAACTATGGGCCCCAAACGCCGCTTGCTCGCATCTGTATGGTATGCATAGAACTACGTAAATGGAGTGTTATTCACGACAAGAATGAATCAAAATAGACGGCAGAAACGGACCTGAGGGTGCAGCTAGAGCCTACTCGGACGACTTGTCACTCGGAGCCTGAGTCCAAGTCGACTGTGGCGGGCACGTGCCACTACGTATACTGGCGCTTGACCGGCTCAACAGAAAACAGCCATGCACCCTGTGGTATGGGAATCACGGTCATATGTGCGCACTGTCGGGCCGTCGCACTGCACGGTGAAGCTGAGAGTGTTTTGGATGTGCACCATCTATCGCTTGACTATGTACTATCGCCCGGGGAAAACAACTTGCCACCGTCGCAACCGAATAGGCCATCGGCGCAACCGACTCAGAGGCCAGTATGAGGAACATTACGGGGTGAGCGCTATGGCTTATACGCCGTACAAGGCTATGTCATTGACTGCTGGACCCAGTGACACGGAAGCCCTGTAGGGGTTTGCTATTAGTGGTTCACGAATTGCGGCAGCCATGAGGCAGGAATCCCAACCTTGTTCGGCGCCCTCCCCTCTGCAAGGAGAATCTCCGACCACCAAGACTTGATCCCGTTCAGGCTTTGCACAAGCATAAGCGTGCTATTGGGGCAATGGAAGATGTGAGTCCACGTTACTTCACCCCATTCACAAGCTCATTTGCCACTTCGGCCTCATTCGTAGCCGCCCGAAACGTACAACATCTCGCAACGTGAACACGCAGATGCATACAACAGATATCTCTCCTTCCTGAGAAGGCGAGCACCGTCATCCACAACGACAGACACGCCATCGTCCCCATCCTCCCTCTCGCTCTCTTCTTGCTCTAGCACCGAGACACAGGACAGTCAACAAGCTCGAAATGTTGCATCGCCAGTCACAAGCGCCCTCGAGGCTGTCGCTCCGATTGAGGATTTGGATCATGCAGCAGATAGTGATTTTGTGGCGTCTACCGAGCCATCAGCAGCACGCAACCTCGAGGCGGTCACCGAAGTCATGTCTGAAGAAGTGATATCCAATCTTGCAGCTGAACCATCACCTATCTCGGTTGGTGTATCGCGCCCTCGGCGGAGCCTTCCCTGCGGTGTCTCTGGCGTAAAACAGCACGGCGGTTACTACGTGAGCATACTCAGCCTGTTCGTTGTCACTTCGCTGATTCCAGTATTCACCGTATCCTGGTATGCCGCCGGAGCACAACGTACCTTACCCACCCAGGATGCGGGCGCGGGTTCCCGGCACTCCTGACCAACAGTCTTAACGCCCGTCTGGGGAGGCAAAACCAGGGATGCTGAAGTCTCCCAGTAATCCCCCTCAGGTGCATACTTCTGGCGCTCTGATGATGGCAACCGCGCCGAGCGTAGGCCACCCAATACATCTTTCCTTGGCTCGGTATACCCACACCTCGTCAGAGTCTTCCCCACTGCCCACGTCATCAACCACCCCATCATGTGGTAATCCGTCAGCCTTGCGTATGGGTGTCGCACCTCTCCAACACTCTGCAGATTGACGGCGTCTTCCGAGCGTCGGCAGGTACCACCAGCAGCAACAGGCCTAATCGACTCCCCGCAAGTTGTTGAGCGCAAGGTCCGCGCGTTGCTCGACAAGCCCACCATGGAGCGCTTTGACTCCCTCTCCGAACAGATCATCGCATGGGCGAACAAGTCGGAGAATGAGCGCGACGGGTGGACACTCAACCAGGTCGTCCGGCTTGTCTTCGAACGAGCGACAGACGAAGCGGCGCTGAGCGAGATGTACGCGCGGCTGTGTCGGAAGATGATGGAGCAGATCAGCCCGAAGGTGCAAGACGAAGACATCAAAAACGCTGAGGGCAAGCCCATTGCGGGTGGCCAGCTGTTCCGCAAGTACCTCCTCAACCGGTGTCAAGAGGATTTCGAGCGCGGATGGGCACTGCGAAGGAGAAGGATGACCAATGCACCTTGAGCATGTCGCGTGGTGGCTTTAGGCATGGCGGCGACCGTGGAGAGCATCGGATGGGTCCGGACGGCTGGGCTGTTGCCGGAAACGCCCCCTCGCGTGTACCGTCGAAGGGGGGTGATCTGTCCAACTTTGGTAAGATCAGCAAGCCAAACTCCATGACATTCGTAGGTTCGACACAAACCTCTCACTAGCGCCGCGCGGAGGGTCTTGGTATGAGACTAATGACATTCGGCCCAATGGGCGTGCTCGCGAAGGACAAAGGCAAGCGAGAGTCGGCCGTCCCCTCGAACATCACGACCACGAGGCCGGACACCAGAGTCGATGAATTGCTGTCAACCATAGACGAGCAAGTGAAAGCCGACCTGAAGGCTGCGGCGGAAACGTTCTTTACAGCTCGCGATCTAGAAGACGGGAAGAAGGCCTTCTCCGCTTGTGCTCCAGAGCATCGGTGGCGCCTCATCAACAGGCTCGTTTTGTCTGCGACCATGCGTGGGGCCAAAGATGCGCGGCTTGTCGGTGAACTTTTCTCCCGTGCCACGCAGATGGGCCTCTGCCCTGGAGAGACGTTTGAGCTGGGGTTTGCTCCCGTCATAGACACGCTGGATGTTCTCTCACTACATATACCAGCTGCGCCACGTCTCGTAGCTACGATGCTCAAGGGAGCAGGGGTCGATAGTGTGCTGTTGGAGAAGTTGGCGCGGAGGGCGGTAGGGGACGACATGGAGTTACTCATTGGGTTGTTACTGTAGGGTGCACTGGTGGCTAGTGTTCGGCGATGCCCTCCGTGGGCCCGCCGCAAGTCTAGCGAGACTGGTTGGCATTTATATAGTATACAGAATGAATAAACTGATTGTATGCTGCATTCTCGGGCGCAGGCGATGAGGCAGGTTGCAGTTGAGTCCGACACGGAGATCTCACGTGAGCACGTAAATCACCGGGCCTGAACCCTCCGTAAGAGTCTGAGGAGACTTCATCAGAAGTACTCATACTTCTACTGTCCAACCTTAAACTTGCATTTCTCGACCTCTCTGACCTGAATACTTCAGTAAAGAATACACGACTCTAGTATACGCACTGGCCAGAAATCGGAGGAAGCCAGACTTTGAGACTGCCGGCCAGCTGGACGCGAAGTCGTGTCTTCCGGGTTGTCATAGAAGATGCGAACATGGCCGAAGCACTGTACGGCCCTCATGATCTTGTCATGCTTTCTTGACGGACTTGCGGTTTATGATGCAGAAAGCTGCGCTTCGTAATGGATTATACTAGGCATTGGCGAGATGGTCATCCGGAAAGCCATGAGGCAAGTGCCTGAGGTGGCCCGTGCGTGCGTGGAGAACTACAACGTGTGTAGCACCAGGGGACCAAGAGGCGTCTATCCATCTTGTGCTCTTGTCGGATGGGACTGCTGCCTACGCAAGGGCCCATACGAAACCGCACCGCAAAGATCTTGCCTCAAGTCCCATCGGGCTGCTACGAGTTGAATCACCTTGCACCGGGGTGATAAGGTCGGTTGTCAGGAATTCTTTCGTCAGTTCCCGCCCAGCCAACTGATAACAATGAACCGAACAGCTCTGCCACGAAGGGCCTCAAATTCCCTGGAGTTTGACAGCATTCGTGAGATGACGGAAACTGGTGAGCTAACAATCCTATGTGCTATGCTGAGAGCCCACGCAAACACCTTTGATAGTATCGCATCACCCTGGGTCTCTAGCTCTCACTCCCGGAGCTAGGAAACCGTCTCTAGCTCTCACCCCCGGAGCTAGGAAACCCATCTCTTACCGTGAACGGTACTCCTCAACGTCGGCTTCGGGAGCGTCTGATGCCTTCGCTACAGCACAACCGATTGAGGATCTGGGCAGCATCACGTACCCCGAGGGCATCAAAAACCCCAAGGAGCTCAATGCAAACGTCACACATGGAAGGTTCAGGTAGTTCTTGATAAAGATTCACTGCCAACACCGCACACTGAATGATGGCCATTGCCAGATATGACCGCGACTTCCTGATTCAGTTTAGGCACGTCTGCACGGGCAGACCAGAGAGCCTCGGGTCGCTTGACGCCATTGGCCACGAACCGTCCAAGCTGGCCTACACCGTGGCCTCGTGGCTACCGAGAATGCCCAAGGAGCACCCTTCTCCTGCTGCCGCTCAGAGTGCTAGTGGTACGGGTGTACAGAGCCCTAAGCGCGTCCGAACAAAGCGCGGCAAGCAGCCTCGTGCGAATGCCAGCCCACGGCTTAGCGGCGAGTCACTTCCCGGCCCTATGCCACTCCGCGGACTGTTCTCTGGAGCTGGTGTCCTCTGTGTGGACCCGCCAAAGCAATCTTGGGGCAAGTTCCAACCGTTGCTTGACCAGCTCATCCTATCCCCCGAACGATTCGACCCTATATCAGAAGAAATCATTGCGAGGGTCAATGTGTCCCAGTGTGAGCGTGGTGACGCTCGCACTCTTATCCAGGCCGTCCGGGCCATATACGGGACTGCGGTCGCTGCCAGCGGCCAACCCACCGCGGCAGAGACATGCGCGCGCCTCTGCCAGAAGATGGTGAACCGGATCAGCCCTGCGGTCTACGACGAGGGCGTGAAGAACACGCAAGGCAAGCCTATCGCGGGCGGTCAGCTGTTCCGTAAATACCTCCTCAGCCACTGCATGGATGAAGCCAAGCGCTGCTGGCCTACCGAAGAGCGAATTGCCGGAACCGACACAGATCACATGGAACAAGCGGACGTGCGAGGACGTGGCCTTGGGCTCGTCCGATTCGCTAGCGAGCTGTTTCTACTCCAGATGATCACCGAGCGGGTCATCCACGATGGCTAAGATAGGGCTCGTGCACGATCATCCAGGCTTATGTAAGAAATGCGTGACGGGAGGGTGTAGAATTAATGTGAATTGTACAACTACCGTCGCTGCAAATCGATCCGCACAGTTTTCCTGATAATCGAGTTGCGCGTAGAACTGCGGGAAGCAAAAGGTGTTCATCGACAGCGTAGAATTCACATTAACTTTACAATGCATCAAGTATAGCCGCTCGCTCTTTAAGGAAGATGCACAAATAAAATATCATATTATAGCGCTAGTGGTGCTGGGTTGGGCGCAAGTGCACGGCGGGCAATGGCGGAATTGTATCAGCTGCACTATGCCTAAACACCGTCTCTGTAATCTCAAAAATCTCGGGGTCTCTGTGAAGGGTTCTAAACGAGCCCGCATAGAAGCACAGCTGGATAGAGAACGAGGCAAAGAGAATGTAAGTTACTCGTCGGCATTGACCAATTGCCAGTGGATGGTACTACGGGTGGTTTAGAAGCATCACCGGAGTAACCTATGAGCAGGATCTCTACTTCGGCGAGGGTGATCTGCGCGGGCCAGCGCGTGTGTTCAAAGGCATGGCTTANGCCTTGCACAAGTAGATTTCAGGATCATTGTTCGTCACGGTCTAGTCAATGTATGCTCATTCGTTCTGTATTATTCCGTCCGATTTTCTTGTGTATAGTTTGGATTTTATCTACGGTGTATCTACATGAAACCCTAGGCGGAGTGCGTTCGAGGCAGCCAATGCTGCACGGCGACTTATGCGATGCGTTGAACAGTGCCCACAGCCCCTTCGGGGAAAATAAGCGCCAGATAGGTCTTGGTGACAGGGGTTAGCCGTCGTAGTAACGGTTCGTCACACTGTGTCACGCCTGGATGATCGTGCACGAGCCCTATCTTACCTCAAACGACTCTTGCCAGGGACCGCGGACCCGACAGAGGCGGACGTGGAATGCCTGTGCGCGATGCTTACTCGCATCGGCCCGCGACTCGATACGCCAAAGGCTCGTAAGCATATGAGCGTCTACTTCGCGCGCATGGCCGAGACGGCGCAGGGGGCGAATGTCAGCCTGCGCATGCGAGAGATGCTTCAGGTTTGTCGGTGTACTGGAGCCTGATACTGCTCGAACTGATGTTGGGTCTAGGGCGTCATCAAACTGCGTGCACGGGGATGGCTGACTCCCTGCAGGCCCCTCGGTGGCGAGCTTACTGAGGAGTCCGGCTCGACGCCAACGGGTGCGCTCGCAGACGAGTGGCGGAGCGCCGCAGGCCAAGGGCAGTCTCCCCCTTCGTCGTCGATTGGAAGCGGACTACCTGGACAACTTCGAGAAGCCTTTCCGGAAGCAAAACACATAAGCAGGCACGTACGCTAGGTAGAAGGAAGTGGTGTTTGCAGTTGAGCACAATGAATGTTGGCCAGATCGAGTGGCAATCCTGATGAGAATACACGCATTCGAAATGGCGACAACCCTGCAGCGTAGTTGCGATCTCGTTAACTGAGCAGTGTGGAGGAGGCGGGGAGGGAAGATAGTGTTCGAACCCTGTCGAATCTAGGTGGTTGGTCAGCCAAGCCTGTTCACCGATGATCGCGGCGGTATTGCTGGCGTATATGCCGACAGACCGTGTGCCCAGCCACTAATTGTAATACCGTCTGTAGTAAGGAGACAGACGACATCATATATATTAGCAAGGTGCTAGGGATCCGAAGAAAAGCACACCATCACGTCCTCTGACACTATTGTTTCCTTTCCTAGGCTTACAATCCAAACAGAGATGTCACAGAACAACGCACTCTATCTCAAGGCCAAGCACGGCGCCCTCGAGGTCAACTCAGTACCTGTGCCCAAGCCAGGTGCAGGAGAGGTCCTCATCAACGTCCAGGCGGCAGCCCTCAATCCTGCCGATTGGAAGATCAAGGAGAGATTCGGCGATCTCTTTCAGAGCTACCCCATCGTCCTCGGTGGAGACATCGCAGGTATCGTGCACGAGGTCGGCGAGGGCGTCACAGACCTCAAGAAGGGCGACCGAGTGTGGGTTGCCCATGCCGCCCACCGTTCGTCGTATCTGACAACGCTTTTGAATCTGTAGCTTGGCGCTGACCCTGTACGGCACCATCACAGGCGGTGGTTACCAACAGTATGCCACTGAGCTCGCCAGTCTGACGGCGAAGGTGAGGTCCTGCATGTCGAATGCCTCGTTGACCCTCCTGACCACCTGGTCTAGATCCCAGATGACGTCTCCTTCGACGCAGCGTCGACGATCCCACTAGGCTTCACCACAGCCGCCCTCGGCCTGTTCTACCAGGGATCCGAGCCTGGTTCTGGTAGCATAGGCCTGTTCCCGCCTTGGGAGGACGGGGGCCGCGGGAAGTATGCTGGGGAGCCCATCTTCATCGTCGGTGGTGCCAGTTCCGTCGGTCAATTCGGTGAGCGGACCGAATGAACTAGTTGGTCACGGCGCTGATCGTTCTACTAGCCATTCAGCTCGCGAAGCTCGCCGGTTTCGACCCCATCATCACCACGGCCTCCCTGAAGAACGCTGAGACGCTGAAGAAACAAGGAGCCACGCACGTTCTGGACCGCAACCTCCCGGAGGACGCCCTCGTTGCGGAGGTGCAGAAGATCACTACTAAACCCATCAAGGTCGCGTTCGACCCGATCAGCTCTCATCAAACGCAGAACGTCTCCTACAAGATCCTTGGCTCCGGTGGAGCTCTCGTCGTCGACGAACCGGAGGATGTAGATGAAGTCGTCGCGGACAAGCGTCTCGTCCGTGTACTTGCAAATGCGAATCTTCCCGCGACCCGCGAACTGGGCGCGAGCCTGTTCTCGAAGATCTTCGCCCTGCTGGAGGAAGGTCTCATCAAGGTGAGTGCCAGTGCCTCTGCGCTATCGCAGGCTTGTTGACCGCGTTGGTAGCCAAATCCTGTGGAAGTCCTCCCGAATGGACTGAACGGAGTCGCCGATGGCCTGAAGAAACTCGAGAAGGGTGTCAGCAACGTGAAACTAGTTGCGCGGCCCCAGGAGACGGTGTAACTCGTACCTCATCCGAGTATTAGCATATGCCTACTCCTCGACATTGATGTAGGGTTTCGTAGCTTTTCGAGGAGGAGGAGGAGGAGGAGGAGGAGGAGGAGGAGGGGATCCATTTAGTCACGCACACGCGCGTACCATGCGGTGCGTGACAGCGTCGCGCCCTGTGTCGCCAGCAGGGCGCGTCGCTTATGTAACCCAGTACGGCACGGGCCTAGCCGCTTGTCTTCGCCTTCCACTCATTCCCCAGTCTGTGCTCATTCGCTTGTTCGTCAATTGCATGATTTGCGCTGTATTCCTGAAAGCTAATACTCAAAGAGTATATTACGGTATGGTGCAATGAAGATTCCAGCACTTCAAGATGATCATCGGGACAGCTGACGGTCATCCTATGACACCAGCCTGAGCTTCCGCCGCAACAACAACTTACACGCGGTACCTTTATTCTTGTCAAAGCGGTCGCACCTTCTAACGAAGGGCTCGGTGCTTTGCCGGTCAACAATACCTACACATATAAAGGGCCTCGAGATTGCCACGTATGTTTGTATAAATTTCGGGCGACGCACTGGCACATGTAGAAGACTTCCCGGTCGGATCTCCTCGTCCACAACGCAGCTCACGCGGCAGTAAATCAAACTTTAAGATACAGCAACATAAGGTTTGTAGCACGCCTCCTCCAGTAACTTTCGGTTCGGTGTCTCGAGCGGTTGCCTCAGTCCTCCACCAGGATAGACACTCCGAACTGCTTCACGACTACCGTCCACTTCCTGTGTGTTTTCTCCGATCCTCCAACACGACATTCGTTCATCTGCAGGGCGGTCATCCTTCACGGCACACCTTTGCGCGAAGAACAATCCTCCAATCTCCGCGCAATCGTCGCGGTACGTGCTCGCCTTTCTGCTGACAACATCCACCCACCGACTCATGCCCATGTCTTTCTCAGAATGAGCAAATCCTCAGCAGCAACTGCACCTAGACCGTCGGCGCAGCGAGCGTCGAAGTCAGCTTGGGCAAAGGGTCCGCCACTGCGGCCGTCCACTGCCTCAAACCCATCGCGACGTTCCGCATCGCCCCCGTTGAATCAGGGCCCTCCGCAACCGACACACTCAAGACAGCCGAGTGCGTTAGGTCGGGGTGTCTCATTCGAGGATGGCGCACGGATCCCGACGAACACTGTGAACCCAGGTGTGTGCGGCCGCACTCGTTATCACACGCGGTAGGACTGATTGCCCAGCAGCAAACACTGTAACATTCGGCTCGATGAATGATGTCTCCGCGCCCATAACAGTCCAGACCGTTTCTTCATTCGGAACCGTTGCAACGACACCCACCTCCGCCCCGAACGGCAAGTCGGCTGGCTCGTCCTCGCACCCTCCCACGTCTGCGACTACCCGGCCGAAGTTTGATGTCAAGAAGCTCTTTGCAAATCCGAGCAGCGCGCCGCCTGTTTCGAGCGCACCCCCGCAGGCGTCAGACGGCGCCTCTCCATTGTCGCGCCCCTCACCTCTGCCCTCACATGCCCAGACGCAGCCCGGCCAAATGAGTGCTCACCAACCTTACCATTTCGTCCCTGGAAACGGACTGAGAGCTCAGAACGGCGGACCACCCCCAGGAGGAGCGCCTCGCTCTCCTGTCTACCCACGACAGATGCCCAACGGACAGATGAACGGCGTGAACGGGCGACCTAACGGTGCGCCCGCGCCGACGCCTGTCTCCGCAGGTATGTCGAGTCCACGGTTGGGTCCTCCGCACGGCGGGCAGCCCCCTGCGGGCGTACCTCAGACTCCTCAACCGGTCCCGCCACAGCAATGGTACGGTGGTGGCTATTACGTGAGTACTAATTCTTCGGTCATGGACGCTATGCTGAATCAAGCAAAGTATGCTCCCTACGCTGGTATGCCGCCGCCAGAACATTACATGTCATACTCTCCTTGGATGCAGCCGCAGATGGTCGGCACTCCGCACCAACAGCCTCGAGGCCTTCCTGGTCCCCCTCAGCCTGGTATCCCTATGTCTCCCCGCAATCCTCCTCCCCAGCTGCACCCACCTGACACTCCCACGATGACATCTGCCCTTCCGAGTGCAGGCCATCCACCACATCCCGCACCGTCTCCGCATACCCATACGTCCTCTCTCTCATCTATGTCCTCTCCGCCGCCCACACCATCGTCGACTGGGCCAAACCGCCTCAACACATATGCGCCGTCCTTCCATCCCCGTACGACCATGTCCAAGGTCAAGATCACTTCCTCCGACGGGAAAGAGGTCCAGCTTGATAGCCTCAAGAAGGGCAATGTTCCAATTCTCCCCTCCGCCGTGCCTGCGTCGCCCATACGGAAGACACAAGTACGACTTTCAGAACGGCGGACCACCCCCAGGAGGAGCGCCTCGCTCTCCTGTCTACCCACGACAGATGCCCAACGGACAGATGAACGGCGTGAACGGGCGACCTAACGGTGCGCCCGCGCCGACGCCTGTCTCCGCAGGTATGTCGAGTCCACGGTTGGGTCCTCCGCACGGCGGGCAGCCCCCTGCGGGCGTACCTCAGACTCCTCAACCGGTCCCGCCACAGCAATGGTACGGTGGTGGCTATTACGTGAGTACTAATTCTTCGGTCATGGACGCTATGCTGAATCAAGCAAAGTATGCTCCCTACGCTGGTATGCCGCCGCCAGAACATTACATGTCATACTCTCCTTGGATGCAGCCGCAGATGGTCGGCACTCCGCACCAACAGCCTCGAGGCCTTCCTGGTCCCCCTCAGCCTGGTATCCCTATGTCTCCCCGCAATCCTCCTCCCCAGCTGCACCCACCTGACACTCCCACGATGACATCTGCCCTTCCGAGTGCAGGCCATCCACCACATCCCGCACCGTCTCCGCATACCCATACGTCCTCTCTCTCATCTATGTCCTCTCCGCCGCCCACACCATCGTCGACTGGGCCAAACCGCCTCAACACATATGCGCCGTCCTTCCATCCCCGTACGACCATGTCCAAGGTCAAGATCACTTCCTCCGACGGGAAAGAGGTCCAGCTTGATAGCCTCAAGAAGGGCAATGTTCCAATTCTCCCCTCCGCCGTGCCTGCGTCGCCCATACGGAAGACACAAGTACGACTAGAGAAATTGGAGGACAAGGAGACGCAATTGGCAGAAGAGCAGCGCGAGAGGGCCAAGAAGGAGAAGGAAGAAGAGGAGACGGCACACAAGGAGGTGGAGAATGCCAAGGAGAAGTCGCAAGACAAGGGCGTTTTACGGAGATCATTGGCATCTCCAGAGACGCCGCGGAAGCGGCATTCTGGCCCTCCCAACCTCCCTTCTACCCGCAACCAGCCCATCTCCGGCCAGGCGGATGGTCGTACCGGGATGGATCCTTCCCACGTCCGCACACGGTTGGACAGAAACACAGTGCGAGGTGTGAAGACCGAGACATCCCTAGCAACATCAATGTCACTGCGACCGGTGTCGAGCGCGTCGACGCCCAATCAGAGTGCCGAGAAGTGTATCCCGTCTCTCACCACAACCACTCTTTCTCTCAGTCCATCGTCCCGTTGCAGTCCTTCTCCGAGTCTGGCTCCGTCTCCGAGTGTCTCGCTTGGTTCCTTCGGTGGGCTCGATATCAGTGGTCCATCTTCCATGGGTATATGCGCATCCCCCTTATCGGCCTCCGAGAAGCCCGCATCTTGTCCCCCGGTAATATCACCCTCGTCTTCACGTCTTGACTCGCTACCAACTGCAGCTCCGGTGGTGCATCTTTCATCCGGGAAAGTGAGCGCACCTGCAGGCCTACAGGAAGACAATGCACAGAGGCTCAGCATACTGCTCAAAGATATCAGCACCGACACGCTTGATCGTGTCGTAGCCGAGATCGCTGCGGCCGCGAAGGACCAACTTGAAGGCGGTTCGCTCACCGAAATTCTTCCCCTCATCATCGACGCCGCGATCGATGAGCCGTTCTCGGCGGATATGTACGCACTACTATGTCATATGATGATAGAGCAAGACGAAGCGGACTTGGGGTACATAGGAAAGCTCGCGAGTAGGCGTGTCTTCCGCGCGCAAGTACTCAAGCAATGTCAGGAGCGTCTGGAGCACGAATGGCCCCATGAGGACAATGCAGCTACCCCTGACACAGATATCTCCCTGGGCCAAATTATCCCATACTCCGGAGATGATGCTGCACATCATGACACAGACCGAGAGGCGAAACGACGGGCTCTGAACCTCATCAAGTTCATCAGCGAGTTGTTGACGTCGCAGGTCCTGACGGAGCGCATTATGTACGACTCCATCGAGAGACTCCTGCCGGACGTGGGTATTCCCTTGGACGAGGAGATCGAATGCCTCTGCGATGTTCTGACGAACGTGGGCTACCTGCTTGACACGCCCGACGCCTCCGCCCACATGCACGACTACTTCGCCCGGATGGCTGGACTGGCACAGAGTCCGCATATCAACTTGCGCATGCAGGTCATGCTCCAGGTAAGCCGTGCATGCACACTAGTGATTCGCTCTCGCACTTATGGGATTACAGAACGTCATTGACTCGCACGGCCGTAGTGGAATATCTCCTCAGGAGCCAGTGTACAAACCGAGCTTTCCTGCCTCACAAAACATTGCCGGGTCAGACGTGGAGACGGAAAATCACAGCCGAACTATCCAGACTACGATCCACGGTGAGTCTCCAGCCGGCGGTAACCATGATTCAGACGACCATCTTCGAGACGGCGATGCTCTGTTTTCTGAACCGTCACGACCTGTTTGCGCGAGACCAGCTACTAATCCGTCTCAAGATCGTCGGGGAGGCATCATGATGCAATCCACAGACCCCGCATACTCCAAGCCTGTTGCAACCGAAGCGCCCAGCATCTCTTCGTCTTCATCAATTATGTCACCCTCAACGAGTCTGCGGCCACAGTTCAACAACGACTCGTCCCCGGCAACTTCCCGACGTCAAAGCCTTGGGGTAGACGCCATTGGCGACGAGATCCTTGACGACATGGAACGCTCGCCGCAATATAGCGCACTGGCAATACTGGATCTTCCCAGTCAGGTGGCACTGGCACCTGACGCGATAGATAGCCACGGCAACAACAGCAAGAAGGCTGGCGACGTCTGTCAGAGGTTAATTAGGGAAGAGCCGAAGATACACCTCGACGCAGAAGTGAAGAAACTCTTCGTACTCCGAGACCTAGACAAAGGCGCAGCATATTTGCGGCAACTCCCATCGCAGCATCATTGGCGTTGGGTCAACTTGCTCGTTGCTTCTGCGATCGCGTCGAATAGCATTCCGGACGTCCGACTCGTTGGCGATCTTTTCTACCGTGTTGTGTCGAAGGAACTCATCATGCCCGATGCCTTTGTCACTGGCTTCACACCCTCCCTGGACACGCTGCGCATCGTCAGCTCTAACATGCCAAACGCTGCAAGTCTCGTCGCGATTATGCTGAAGGCCGCCCAGCTTGATTCCGAACGTCTCGCAGGAGTTGTGCATCAAGTTGAAGGCAGTGATTTGGATATGCTTGTTGGTTTATTATTATAAATCATGGAGAATTGGAACCATAATGAACCTTCGGCTTCGGGCGTGTGCGTGCGAGTAGACTATTGTATCATGACAAGCACCAATTCGTCAATTCAGCATCCTGTATACATGGATAGCCACATGAACTCTGGGGCGAAGATAGTAGTAGAAAAGCATTGAGTGGGGATTCTGTAATAATAGCACAGGTCGTAATCAGTGAAGGCACTCCGTACTTGCTCGTGCTATCAGATTGAGAATATTCCGCTGAAGTATTTCGCCACCCCGTCCTCTCCAGCTACGATTGCACCAATGACTCCATCCGGCCGTATGATCACTGTGAACGTCTGCCCACCCGCCATGCGATATGCATCGTAGGCGATGCCGTCGCCGTCGCGCAGCGTCACGTCAACACCACTCACTGACGTAGTCGCATTGTCTCCGGACGGCAGGACGACGGCAGAGTTCACGGTTCCCCGAGGATAGCGCGCGAGGACCTTGACAATAGCTTCGGCACGCGAAGTGTCGTCACCGAAGATGAGCACGGTGTGACGCGTCGGGGAGAGGATGTCGAACAGGGCGGTCGTCTGCGCGTCCGAGTCCGACAGACGCACGAGGCCCGTAGCATCCGGCGCGCGGTCGCCCGCCTTGAGGGTATCCCCCGCCTCTACGCCGTACGGCTCCAGCTCGTCGTCCGCAGCGCGCGGGGCGCGCTCATCAAACACGATCGAGCTCCAGCGGTAGTTGATGCCCAGCTGCTTGAGGAGGGTCGTCCGCTGCATGATGCCGCGGGCAGTCTCCGCGGGGTCCTCCTTGACCGCATCCTTGGCCCGCTTCACCATGTCGACCGTCTCCTGGAGCATCCGCTGGATGACGGGCAGACGCTCCTCGTTGTAGGTCGTTAGGAGCGCGCGAGGCGCGAGGCCCCGCTCCACCAAGGCCAGTTTCCAGCCGAGGTTGAACTAGGTGAGGGGCGTGAGCATCATGAGTGTGCGTGAGATGCGAACCGGGGCGTACTGAGTCCTGGACACTGGAGTTCAAGCCCTGTCCTCCGCGAGGTGCGTGCACGTGGGCAGCGTCGCCGGCGAGGAAGACGCGCCCCTCGCTGAACTTGTTGACCATGCGCACGCTGGGCCTATGATGATGCATGTGAATGGTGAGTGAGGAGTGCATACGGCAATGCACATCATGCGTACCTGTACTCAGAGACATAGAAAGGCTCCCCCATCTGCAGGTCGGTGCGATCAATATGCGCCCTGATCGCTTCGAGCAGCGCCTCGTGGCTAGAGAGCAGCTTGTCGGGATCGGGATTGCCGAGGATCATGAAGAAGAATCGGTTGCCTTCCACACAGCCAAACATGATGCTAGAGCGAGAGCGCACGCTGTCAGTCTGCAATTCCTGCTTTGGGGAAAATGCACACGCACATGCTTGGACGGCCGCTTCCCTTTCTCATCCAAGCGTGCCATTGCTGCAGATAATTTAGCCCGATGACCGTGCGTCACTCCTAGCAGCGTGCGTTGAGCAAGACTTACCTCGGTGTCGAGGCCTTCTATGGTCATCTCCCCAAGGATAGCTACCTGCTCCGGTGCTGTGCCTTCAAACGCGAAACCGCTTTGCTTCCGTACCGCACCTATGGAGCGGACAATGAGTTATGCGCAAGTGACTGCGAGGGGACGACATGGAATGTACTTTTGCCCCCATCGGCGCCAATGAGCCAGCGGAAGCTTTGCGCCTCAATCTCCTCCTTGTCGCCTATGGTCTTCTTGATGGTGGCCTCGACGCGATCCTCGAACTGCTCGAGCCCGACCAGCTCGGTCCCAAATTCAACAGAGCATCCGTACTTTTCGAGGTGGGCGCCGAGGATAGCTTCCGTGTGGTACTGGGCCACTTGATACGTGTTATTCTATTCACAGGTAAGTCAGGGTACGAACCACGCATAGATACGGGCATGTAACGTACAAACGGCTTCGTGGGCGTATCTTCCTCAAAGACACTCAGATGTGTCGTCTGCATGACTTCGGTACCGCCAGGAAGCTTGTAGAAGACGAGAGGCTTGAGCGGCCCTCCCTTGGCTATCAACTCGGGCAGCACGCCGAGGAAGTGAAACACTTCCAGTGTTCGTGGCTGAAAAATGGGTGCTGTGATTGAGCGAGAACAACTAGACCCACGCGCGGTGAAGACATACCTGGATTCCATGACCTCGTGCTTCTTGGTGAGGAGCGGATGCCTTGTTGATAATGCGAACGGGGACGCCATTCTTGACAAGTGAAAGCGCGAGGGCAAGGCCTGCAGGGCCGGCACCAACCTACAGCAGCACAAATGGTGAACAAACATATGAAGATGCTGAATCGATGTGCACCTACAACAAGGACGGGGCTGATCGGTTTCTCGGTCATGATGATGAATCGTTGCGAAAGTGGGGGCTAGCAAGTGTCAAAACCCGCCATTATATGACTGTCCCAACACATACGCGCGTCAATACGGCAGGGCCTTTCCTGAGATGCGAGTTACCACAGCACGGATGCCGGTACGTGACGTCGAACTCTGCGCCTCCGTACTCGGCATTCGATCAGCGATCCGTATCGACGAAGTCGGCAGATATGATACTGCCTGTTGCATGCTTGTCAGAGTGTCCTTCTGCGCACATGCTGGGTAGACACAGAAGTCTATCCTTCTCGTTGGTTCGGCACCCAACCATTCCATGCCAGTTCCCGGTGCGCGGCTGAACCTGGGCTTCGGCGCGGAAGGTCATTCTGCGCAGATCTATGTTCTGAGCTACTTCGTTGCCCCTTCTGTCTTGAGCGTATACTGCTGCGTAGTCACTGCGGCATGCGGCTTGTTGGTAATTCTGATCCGTCAAACCGTGCTAGATCGGTGAGTCTTCAACGTTCAAGCAATGCCGGTCGTCCGCGTCATGACATCGGGATGCTCATAGGTTCGTCGGGGAGGCCACGCGTCCAGCGGCGAGATGGATTGAAAGATGGATACGCATACGATAAACTTGGTAGGTACGTGACTCGGGTGGTACGTAGGTGAGTCGGCAGCCTGAGGTACGGGGTGACTCAGGTGCTTTCCAGCCTTGATATTGATGTTGATAGTCTTGCCTCCGAGTCCCGCGACTCACAACTGGCCCTACGTACTGGCATCCTTCGATGTCCGACGCTCGAAGGGTCAAAGCACAGTATTCTTTTCAGCACTTACTTCGCTAAGACATAGAGAGAGCATAGTATCGAGGAAGCAAGCAGTACTATACCCGACGACAAAAAGTGAACTCTGAGTCGGAGCAGAGCAACCACGTGACGTGCACGGGCCCACCATCCACACCTGGCAAAATCAATTCGAAGGGGCGTTAAAACATGTACAGTACACTGGAAAGAAACCATCCTTTCCTATGCATTTCCCGAAGCGTAAAAACAACGGAAAGGCATTCAAAAGGAGGATTTCGCCCATTTTGGCAGGTGAAAAAGGACAAGTTATCCTTTCCGCCTCCCCTTTCCGTCGAAAGGAAAGGATGATTTCTTTGTACTACTAGTGGTACGTACTACATAGCCGCGTATCGGCACGGCTGCGATGACAGACAGAAGACAGCGTGAGACAGAGTGGTGCATGGCATGTGGCCGGGCCAGTTGGACAGTTTTAGCTGACGGCTCTCGTCACCCCGCGCAGTGATGCCAGTGGTTGGACTCGATGCTGGAGTTTCAATGCCTGAATGTCGTCACACGCCCGGAGAGACATTAAAGAAGTATGATCAACGTCGGCAACTCGGTGCCACACAAAACCGCCCCTCCGTTCCCATTCCTCTTCACAATGTCCGAGAACTTGAAAGCAATCGAGCCAGTCCTCATCGTAAGTTCTGATATGATCCCATTGTACTAACATGCTGAAAACGCATCCTTAGGTCGGTGCAGGCCCTACTGGTCTCACCCTTGCACTCACCCTCGCGAAGAACGGTGTACCAGTCCGTGTCATCAACAAGGCTCACACCTTGCACCTGGAGCAACGCGGTCTAGCCATTCAGGTACGTCGGGTCTCACTGGCAGTTTCACCCGCCTCATGCGAAACATGGGATATATCCAGCCCCGGACTCCAGAGGTGTTCAACTTCCTCGGCGTCTTGCCCGATGTACTGGCGCAGGGAACGAACCTTCGGCCCGTCAACTTCTACAAAATACCCGGCGGTACTGAAGTAATGTCTACCATGAACCTCAGCTCGCACGAGGAACCGACTCCTACGAAGCCCCTGGTATGTGTCTCTTTCCTTCCTTCGTTTATCTACTGATGAGTGGTCTTATTGTGTCCGCTCGGCCAAAAGAACAACACGTTCCAGGTTCCACAATTCCGCACGGAGGCTATCCTTCGTTCGCACCTTCAGGCGCAAGGCTACGCGGTGGAGATGGGCACAGAGCTCGTCTCGTTCACGCAGTTTGACGACCACGTCAAAGCGACGATCAAGAATTCCACAGGTGGCTCTGAGACCATCCAGACGAAGAGCTACCGCTGGGTCGTCGGCGCCGACGGCGGTAAAAGTACGGCACCTCCATGCGTCAAGTAAGTCGTTATGCTGAGGGAAATACGGACCTTGTAGGCGTGGTGCGCAAGCAACTTGGACTCTCGTTCGAAGGGTCCTCCATGCCCGAAAGATGGGTGATGGGGGAGCTACAGCTCGAGGGTCTGGATGAGGAGGTGAGACTCGCCTGCTCTGTCGCCCTCACTGTTGCCCTCGACTCAACCGTATCTTCATAGTACTGGCATGCGTGGCGCAAGCTCCCTCAAGACCCAGCCCAGGAGGGTATCAGGTACGGACCGTCTCAGTCATCGCAGTGCTACTGCTGACACGCGTACTCAACGTCAGCGTCCTCATACGCGCGGTTGAATCGGGGCGGTTCTTCTTCATCATCTCCGGTGGAATCGATTCGGACAAGGTGCTGGCGAGCAAGGACGCCTTAAAGGAGGCCTTGAGGAACGGAACTGACAGGCCCGACCTGGCCATCGGAGATACCATGTACACTACCGACTACAGGTGTGCTCACTCAGTTACGTGTGCTGGACTCGAGCTGACGGTGAAACGGCAGACCAAGCGTTCGCATGGTGAACAAGTTCGGGGAGGGTCGCGTGTTTGTCGCTGGAGACGCTGCCCACGTGCATAGTCCGCGCGGTGGACAGGTCAGTGCGGCGCTCCCTCACACATAATCAATGCAGCTTACAACTCGTTTCCATAGGGCCTGAACTCGGGCGTCCAGGATGCAGTACGTATAAGCCTTCAGTCTAGCATCCCAGAACTGACGCCGTATGTTTCTTTCACACAGTTCAATATCGGCTGGAAGCTTGCGCTCGTGCACAAAGGCCTCGCCGCGCGCGCGCTCTTGGAGACCTACACGGAGGAACGCCTCCCCGTTATCGCGTCCATGCTTCAGGAGACGGTCAAGCTCGCGGAGACTCAGCGCACCATGGCGAACCAGCAGGACGTCGAGTGCATCAAGACCGCCATGTCGCAGGGCAACTACCTGAAGCAATTCGGGATCAACTACCGCTGGAGCTCGATTGTGCTCGACGAGCGCGCGCCGTGGGGCGCGGACGAGGAGCGGGACCCGTACGGCGTGAAAATAGGAGAGTCGCTCAGGGCGGGCGACAGGGCGCCAGATGCGGCGGGCCTCGTGCGCCCGAATGACTCACAGAAGACCTCTCTCTTCGACGGTGTCCTCTCTCCGACGCATCATACCGCTCTCATCTTTGGCGAGGACGCCTCCCGCATTTCCTCCATCGTTGAGGCTATCCGACCTCTTCCACAGGGGACCGTGGCATCTGTCGTCGTGCTTCCGTCGGGAAGCGGGGTGGCGGTGACGGTGGGTGGTGCAGACACTACGCTTGTCGACGGCGACGGCATCGCGTACGACGCGTACGGCGCGGCAGATGGCAACTTGAAGACCCTGGCAGTAATTGTGCGGCCGGACGGGGTTGTCGGAGCTATTGTGTCTGGGCCTGAAGGAGTGACGAGATACTTCGGCCACATAGTCATTGTGAAGAATTGATAAACGTAGGCAGAGCGAGCTCAGGGATTGGAGTAGAACCGATAAGTTCAAATATCATCTTCCCCTCAGTGAAATCCGAGTTTATGTCAGTGTTTCCCCTCAATGCACTATAAAAGCCATTCGTGGTAACTCTGTTGTTCAAGTTATTCAAGCTGAGCTCACCGTACGATCCCAATAGCTCACATACGACGTGAAGCACTCATTCACAAGTCCAGCAATACTCGTAGTATTTGTCTCAGGAACACCGCCGAGAATCGCGCGCCCGATGCATCACAGTTAACGTGGTACTGGATCGAGATCGAACATCAATGATCGAGATGAGGCATCCAGCGGATCAAATCTATCAGATCCAGGGTCTCCAGGCCGAGTAGCCACGCCATCCGCTGGCATGGCAGCTTACGCAGATAGTCCTCACACCGAGTCATCGAACCTCGAAGAGGTATGACATATACACCCAAGTAAGGAGACCCATCACATCCCGCAGTTCGCGCTATTATCTTCGCCAAGCTACCGAGTCAGTTGAGGATGATGGGGTTAACGCGGAAACGAACCCAGTCACCGCACTGGTGTCGAGGCTGTTCTTTCAAAGGCACCGTTTAACAGATATCTCCACGCAGCATCGTTGGCAGGTGTGTGACATAAGAACCAGCTAGCGAGCCTTCGAGCACCGCACCGACCAAGTATAAGAGACAAGTCGCGTCTCATCCCAACGATCTCCACGTCGCATACCCTTGACTCCAATTCCAGGCAATGTCTCAGCAGATTACCACCCCCATTCTCATAGTGAGCTGTCCTGATCCTGGGTGACATACATTCTTACGCTTCGTATAGGCTGGCGCAGGCCCGGCGGGTCTATCACTTGCCCTCACCCTCGCGCAAAGTGGAGTCCCCTTCCGCATCATCAACAAAGCGCAGAGCTTCCACAAGGAGCAGCGCGGTATTGGGTTGCAGGTAAAGTGATACATTCATTCTCGCGTCCAGTATCGCCACACTGATTCGCCGAGACAGCCTCGCACGCAGGAAGTGTTTCATTTCCTGGGCGTGCTCTCGGACATGAAGTCTGGGCCCATGGGCATCGACCTGCAGCCACTCAAGTTCTACATGCTCCCCGGTGGGAAAGAGGTGCTGACGACGCTGCACCTCGTTCTTCCTGAAGAGCCCACACCCGCCCGCCCGTTTGTACGTCGCCTTAACGAATATTGAGTGGACAGATGGACCCAGCTGACTCACTATCGTGTTCGACAGAACAACCCCATTCAGGTGCCTCAGTACCATAATGAGACCGTCTTGCGAGCGCACCTAGCCAAGCATGGTATCTCTGTGGAGCTTGGTACAGAGGTCATCGGCCTAAAGCAATTCGACGATCATGTCGAGGCTACAATTAAGAAGACCGTGGACGGAAAAGAGGAGATTGAGACCAGCAGCTACCGATGGCTTGTCGGAGCCGACGGGGGTAAAAGTGCGACAGATCACTGCGCCGTACGCTCACATTACTGACATCTAAGCAGGTGTGGTACGCAAGCAGTGCGGCATGTCCTTTGAAGGGGACGCGAGCCCGGAGAAAGCCGTGCTGGGAGAAGTCATCGTACCAGACGGCCTGGACAACAAGGTCAGGACACTCCATCATCCTTGCTATGCCAGGATTGGTTCTGATTTCCGGTCCAGCACTGGCATATGTGGGTCAAATACCCGATGGAGGATCGTAACAGTGTCCCTACGAAGTGCGTCGTGCCAACTACGAGTGTTCTGTACGCTAGGCGTGGCTGATCCCTGCGCAGCTTGCTGGTCCGTGCGACGGAAGTCCCGGGAAAATACTGGTTCATGCTCTCAGGCAATATTGACCCTGATGAGATCACATCAAGCCACGAAAGCGTCAGACAGGCGCTACGCTTTGCTAGCGATCGTGACGACCTCTCCTGGGGGGAGATCGTCGACGTCACCGACTTCAGGTAAACAATCATCTGTTGGATTCAACGATCGACACACTTACGCAGCGTTGCGATGTCGTAGACCTAGTGTGCGCATGGTGAACAAATTTAGGGAGGGCCGCGTCTTCGTCGCAGGAGACGCTGCCCATGTCCACACACCGCGCGGGGGACAGGTGAGTTCGAATCAATACCGGTCTGAGCGCACTCCTAACAATCGGTCTTCGTAGGGTGTCAACACAAGTGTCCAGGACGTGGTGCGTAAAGCGAAACCCATCGAGAACTTACACCGACACTGACTGCTTTCCCAATGCAGTTCAATCTTGCGTGGAAGCTCGCCCTCGTAGAGAAAGGTCTCGCACCACCCTCTCTCCTCGACACCTACTCCGAGGAACGCTTGCCGGTCATCAAACAGATGCTGCAGGAGACTGTGCAGATGACGCAAGATATCCTCGCCGACAACCTCGACGCGGCGGCGCTCAAGGCAGCGTGGCAGCGCGGCTCGCATCTCAAGCAGTTCGGGATCAACTACCGATGGAGCTCAATCATCTTTGATGAGCGCTACGCGTCGCCCGACTTTGCGGCTGAGAAGCTTAACGCGTATGGAACGGAGGGCGACGTCGTCCGTGCGGGTGACCGTGCGCCGAACGCTACTGGGCTGGTTCGTCGTGATCGAGAGGCTAACCCTCAGGCAACCGACCTCTTTAGCATATTCGGCTCCCCTCACCACACCGTCATCGTTTTCGGCTCGGAGAGTTCTTCCATCCAACAGATATTGGAGAGCCTCAAAGCATACCCACCCGGAACGATATCCAGCGCGGTCGTGCATCCACGTTCGGCCTCGGCTTCTCTGGGGGCACTGGAGGGTGCAGACTTCATCCTCCGAGACCACGAAGGCATTGCGTTCACCGAGTACAGTGTGCCGGAGAAGGACTCCTCCGTAGTGATTGTCAGGCCAGACGGGGTGGTTGGGGCGGTAGTACAGGGCACCCCTGGTATTTCCAAGTACTTCTCCCCGATATTCTCCGCTTCCTCGACATAGTCACGCCAGCCCCTGTTCGTCTATTGCACTTGATGAGTAGATGTATCAGTGTGATTTGAAAGTCGCACTATGCTCGCATCCACAATGCATCCGAGTGCCCTGCGCAATCAACTACCAAGGCGGCTGGTAATATGATGCTTCATGCATGGGTGGGGAATCATACCCATACCCATTGGTGCTCGCAATACGTGCAGTAAGTGTCAGCTATATATTGGTATTGGTAACATCTGCTACGGTGACTACACAGTCGCAAGCCCTGAGAAGATGCTGCCGAAGTACTTCACCACCCCCTCGAGCCCGGACACCACAGCGCCAACAACTCTGTCCGGCCTCACGATCACAACGAAGGTCTTCTCCTTGACCATGCGGTACCCGTCATACGCGGTTCCATCACGATCTTCAAGAGCCACATCGACACCATTGACTGTTCTCATGACCGTTCCCCAAGGGAGAATGGCGACCCACGTGACAGTGCTTGGCGGGACACTGAGGCCCCTGGCGATCGAAGCGCTTTGCGACGCATCTCCACAGAAGATGAGCACAGTATGGCGAGCGGGGGAGAGAGTATCGAAGAGTTGCGAGTCGGCGAGGCCTGCGCCGACCTTTCCTAATGTCGGGGAGCGCACGATGAGTCTAGGGTCATGGCGCGTTACTTACGATGAGGACGGCTCTGGGATCCACCGAATCCTGGCTAGACATATTGCGCTGATAGAAGCAGTGGTTGTGCTGTTCGTATGGAGCCTCATTGGCTTGAATTATATATCGACCCTACCATAGCTGCTCAGCCACTGACAGCGTGTCCCCGCGGCCCATCGGCTTGGCCGAATCTAGTAAAGATGAGGATTCTCAATAGCCACCTCATGTATTGTATGCCTACGTACTTGTTCGGCGAGCTCTAACATTGATAGTCGTGAGAGCGTACTGTCATCTGGACGTCACAACGCACCTCGAGATGCGGTCTGCTATTGCGGTGTGTCAACATCTGTACTCCTCGGGCACGGCAGCACCGATCACAGCCTACGTAGAGACCAGGTCTGCAAGTGAGCGAGCAGATATGATCAACATTAGGATATGATGCGAGCGCGGAATAGCGTGACTGTATGTGTCAATATCCGCGGTTGCAAGAATGAGATCTACTAGAATGTAGTAACGAAGATCAAGCCGAAGTACTTCGCTACGCCCTCGGCTCCGCGAGCAACAGCACCTACGAATCCATCCGGCCTGACGATGACCACAAGTGACTGCCCCTGTGTCACTCCATATTTGGTATATGCGATGTCGTCGCGATCGCACAGAAGTACGTCCGCCCTAGGGTGAGCCTCGAACGGTAACTCCGATGACGAGCTGGGCAACACAGCTATGGACAGCGCAGTGCCCGCCGAGCAGAATCTACAGCGGTCAATGATGGGGTCCACGTTTGCTGCATCGGGCCCGAAGACAAGGACGGTATGGTGGCTTGGACCGTACATGTCGAACAGGGATGTCGTCTGTGGGTTTGCGTCTTCGACACTATCGAGGCGAGCCAGCCCTGTAGCATTGGGGGCGCGATCGCCCGCTCGTACGGGGTCACTTGTGGTACCAGCGCCGTATGGGTCGAGCGCCTCTGCCTCCGCACACTGCGTACGGAGGCTCTTATAACGTTCATCAAGAAGAATACGGCTCCATCGGTAGTTGATCCCGAGCTGTTTCAGACCCGTACCGCGCTGCCACGCAGTTCGGAGACTTGCTTTGCTGCGATGTTCGCAGAGGACGGCTTTCGTCATGTTGGCGGTTTCCTGCAGCATATGTTTGATAACGGGTGAACGTTCCTCGGAATAGGTGTCGAGGAGTGACTCAGGGGCAAGGCCCTTCTCCACCAGAGCCAGTTTCCAGCCAATGTTCAACTGTCGATTATAGAATGAGGGTGTTTTGCTCAGCGAGGCGGTCCACTTACCGCGTCTTGCACGCTCGAACTGAGGCCCTGTGAAGAATAGCTTGTAAGATGTCCTAGGTATATTTACGGCTTATCTGTACCTGGCCGCCACGCGGCGTGTGTACGTGTGCTGCATCCCCCGCTACGAAAACGCGGCCCTCCCTGAACTTGTTGACCATGCGCACACTGGGTCTGCAGCACAGTTAGCCATCGGAGTTCAGACCAGCGTGTGTACACATACCTATAGTCAATGACATGCATGGCTTTTCCCCAGACGAGATCGTCACGCTCCGTGATATCCCGCAGAGCCTTCTTGAAAGTCTCGTCGCTCGCCAGTATCTGGTCAGGCTCAACGTTGCCAGAGAGAAAAAGCCAGTATTGACCCGGAACTTCTGTAGCACGGACGAGTAGGCTATTGAGAAGCGAGATTGGTTGTCGAGGCGGTGTACTTCACAATCACAGAGACTTACACTGTCGGTTGTCCATCCGTATATTTGGACCAGATATGCCAATGCTGAAAAATGAATTGCGAATGCGATCAGCACAACACCAATATGCTGTGCCACGGACTTACTCGGTCGTCCAAACCTTCTATGAAAATCTCTCCTACTACCGCCTTCTCTGGACTAGCCGTGCCCTCAAACAAAAGTCTGGCCTGCTTGCGCACCAGGCCTGCCGCTTCGTCACTGATACGATGACGTGGATGCGCGAATATGCGTACTTCTGCCTCCATCGGCGCCGACAAGCCAGCGATACTGCTTTGTTTCAATGACCTCTCCACCCTCGGTGGTCTTCCTAATCGTAGCCTCGACGCGATCCTCGAATTGTTGCAGGCCAACGATCTCTGTATCCAGCTCAACCTGACAGCCGTACTTTGCCAGGTGCGATCGCAGGACAGCCTCAGTGTGGTATTGTGGCACCTGTATAGGCAAATTCTACAGCATACACAGGATCGCAGTTCAGCTTCACCATGATACCATACGAATGCTTACGTACATATGGTCTCGCAGGCGTGATCTCTTCCGGATCGATCAGGAAGCAGGTCGTCAGCATCTCCTTACCTCCGGGGACCTTGTAGAACTTCAAGGGCTGCATATCCATAGCTATGGTCTGTATGTCCGGAAGGACGCCCAGGAAGTGGAAGACCTCCTCTGTGCGCGGCTACGGCAGGCGTCAACATGTTGCAGAGATCACGCAGACAATTAACAGATGCATACCTGTATAACCATACCGCGTTGCTCCCTGTGGAAACCAGACGCCTTGCTGATGATACGCACGGTAATACCGTTCTTCACAAGCGTAAGTGCGAGGGTAAGACCTGCCGGTCCCGCACCAGCCTACATTCGACGATGAGAACTTACTCGCTCGCTCACCCATGACCGAGAGTGGAATACTCACGATAAGAACAGGGGCAATGGGATCCTGCGTCATTGTGCAAGTCCTGTGGCACGTATAGAAGCAGTACAGTAGTCGGGCAGATTTGGTCGAGTGGGCGAGGCAGACCAGACCAATGACCCCGCTTTTTGGGCTTTCGTCTTCGCGCAGAAGCTTGAGCGACAGCCCGCAGACAGCTGTCAAATGGTTGATACTTCCCCCGACTGTCTGTACTTGCGTTAACCGCCGATGTAGAGCAAGATCCGACCTGTGTGAAAGTTCGCAACGAGAGCTCCATCTATCTGGAACACAAGCCAGCACTGACCCATATCACTTGAGGGTCATGGTATTCGTCAGCAACCGTAGTATAGGTGACGCCCTCGATAGTGTCAAGAAAACTTCGCATAGAGAATCGTCAGGACGTGCTCCGAATGGCGGAATGGCAGCAGTGATTAGTCATCGCTTTCGAAGATGTAGGACTTCGACGCGCCGGTCGATAACGCAATGTGAATCAATATCGCACCTTGTATTGATATCGATACCGGTACGCCAGCAAATCGTCAACGGTCCCAGGTCAGCCCTGTTTCAGGGACAGCAACCACGGCGACCAATACACACCGTCTCAGGATCAGCAGAGGGGAATTCAGCCAAGGAGATAAGACATTACCTGTGTGCTTCGTTGAGAGGTGGATTGCGTGTCGGCCTTGTACGTGGGACTACACGTGCGGGTATTGCAGTCTGGATTTGCCCGCGGTCCTGGCAACACGACTGAGCACTGGTTGAAGCCGCCTTTCGGTTCCTGTATGACCATCCTTGTGTGCCGGCCCTCAAGTCTGTCGTGGGGGGGGTTCAGAACTGGAACGAGCTTCAGAGTCTAGATGCAGGGGGTGCCTTGGCGCGGAATGCGTTTCTCGCATGAAGGCGCGTAAGACAATGGCCCCCGGAAATCGAATAGCGATACAAATATTGTATATGATACACCAGAGAAAATCCCCACGTCTGCTACGCCATCTGTCAACCTACGCCATTATGAGAGACAGTGAGTGACGCACCTGCATAAATCAATACTCCGTCGCGTCCTGCAGTCGCCACCGCCGAAACGGCCCCCACCACCACATCGACCGAGGTCTCCCGGGGCCCTCCGCCTGCCCCGTCTCTCGCTCACGATTCCGCTCGTCGTCTCGCCGCCTCCCCCGCCTCCGCATGCGCTTCCGTCGCTCGTCCTCGTCATCCCTGCCCTCCGCCCTCTCTACTTCGACGACGCCCTGATCTACCCCGTCCATGTCCACGGCGACGTGCTCTCCGCCCATCTCCTCCAGCTCGTAGTCGTCCTCCCCTTCGCCCACGACCGTCTCCGCGTCTGCGTCCCTGTCCCCCACGCGCCGCGCACCCGCGCCAAACTGCCCGAGGCCCCAGCCGCGATCCCCGTCCGGCCCGTACACCTCGTTCACACGCTCGACCCACTCTTCCGCTTGGACGCGCGCGGCAGTGAGGTGCTCGTGGCGAAGGAACACCCAGAACGCGCGCGTGCTCCGCCAAACCCTCCACCCCATCCCACCCGCGCTCCCGCTCCAGACGCTCGATGTCTGCGATGGGTTCGACTTCTTCAGCTTCATCGCGTTCGCGACCCCTCCAAACAGCGTGCCCTGGCGCTCCCGTAGCGCGCTTTTCTTGCCCTTCTTGCCCTTCTCGCGCTTGCGCTGCTGCTTCTCCTGCCTGCTGAGCAGCTCGTCCAGCTCACCGACACCCATGCCTGCGCCAACCCACCACCACCAACCAAAGAAGCTCTGCCACAGGATCACACTCCACATAAGCGGCTTCATCCAGGAGAACTCGAACCGGCTGGGTATGTAGACGAGGGAGATGGCAGTGGAGATCGGCGCGAGAATGAGCGCCCCTACGCCGAAGGCCGCAGTTCCGCCGTCCATCCTCCACGCGTTCTTGCGGTTCACCAGTAACCCCCAGATGGCTAACGAGACCGTGAAGAGGAGCGAAAGAGTCGCATTACACACATTCTGCACCGCAATCGCAGTCCGAACCACCTGTGCGTCTTGCACGATGCGTATGAGTTGCATGACAGCAGAAGTGGCTGCGAGCGGGCCGAGCGACCAGAAGATGAGGCGCTTCTCAAGCTTGGAAGGAAAGAGGAGGCCCAGGAACTGAATGTGTGTCGCTTGGATGAGGAGTCCGGAGGTCGCCATCATGAACAACCATGCCATGAGCTCCGCGGTCGACCAGCCCTTGGCCGTCTGCGGAGGGAGGTCTACCGCGAGGTAGTTGAGCATGTACGGCCAGGTCTTGCTCTCGTCGGATGCGGTCGACATGATGACGTGCAGCGAAGCGATGATGTCCGTAAGAAGCATGCAAACGCCGGCAAATTGGAAGGCATAGTTGACGGGCGCGAGCCGAAAGTGGTACTGGGCGGTGAATAGGAGTTGGAGGAGGAGGACGGACATGAGCGTGAGTACGATCCCGTTCACGAGCAGCTGGACGGGCAGCGAACGAGCGAAGACGGGTCGAAATTGCAGGATAGGATCAGCGTCGGATCTGAGGGGTGTCAGAACCGCAAGGAGCTATAGCAGATGTGACGTACCCCGTGGTATAATCCGATGCAAGAGCATGATGGAGGGCGCATAGTATGAGGATAGCGCGCCTTGACCACCCCATAAGTCGAGTTCAGTATTGGACTTGCTGTCTTCGGCGGCCGGGTGCAATACTGTTGTCCTGTGCGGTTGTGTTCCTGTATCGATAGAGATAAGATGTAGGATCAAAGAACCCACAGTAACGAGGATGAAAAGGGGAATACGGTGGGACGTGAATGGGATGGGAGCTGAGGGAAAGAGGAGGTGGGTCGAGGATGCAGAGGGTGCTCACCAGCGCTTGAGTATGCCAAGCCTGCCAAGACCTGCCTCAAATCTCAGGCCGCCGAGCAGAATGACTAAGCAAACTGGTGGCGAGTCGGTCGGCGGCATTGGGGCGCGCAGAGAACACTCAGAGAACGACACCAGAAAGCCTGGAGGATTCGCAGTGTGCGACCGGGTTATACCACGCCCAAAGAGGTCGTGGAAAGGAGAATCATGATGGTACTGTCTGCGAGGCATAGAGGGAAGCTGGAAGGGAGCTCCCTTCGCGCTCGAGGATTAGGGGCAGACCTTTTATATGCCACGGGAACTCTTGCCTTCAGACGTCGCGGTGGAGTCTGGTGGAGTCTGAAATCCGGGTGACACACAGTAACAGAGAGCTGTGGTGACGAATTCGGATGATATCCTTCCATAGAGGGAAGGTCTTGCATTCGTTGTCGCATGTTTGTGCTTTCTGACATGACGTCAGTGTCTCGCCTCGACATCGCTCCCTCATTTGCGTCTCACGTTTGTCTTTTGTGGTTGTCTGAGATCTCGCAGTTTCTGCCATTGTCTTTGTCCAGAACCATCCATGTCATCCCCAGCCGCGGGGCGCTGCATACGCATTCGCCTGAGCCTCCGAGTCCTGTGCGGCCCTATCATTAGGCTTCTGCATACAACCAGTGCAGATGATGGAGTGTGAACACCACACTGAGCATTGCTGTGAACTATCTCGAAAATAGATATGTTCATTGAAACAAATACTTTGTAAAGTCTTGCGCGTTTACATCCTTGTAGCCTTGGCAATATCGAGGGACCCGGGGTTGTGTCCGAAGGATCTCCGGTCTCGCTTCGGCGGGACCATTGTATTGTGGTCGTCTGCCCGACAAAAGCAATAGAGCATGATATGCTGTGTTATGCGCTGCATCTCCGGCTGTGTATTCACTGACTTGCTGGCCAGGAACCCAAATTCCAGTCGGCTGGATTGAGTACACTCGTCATCAACGGCCATACACTTCGGAAGGCCCGAGAGGCGAAGACGGACCTGTGGGCGAAAGCGCGGTCGACGGTTGCTGTTGTTCTGCTATCTCCAGACAGCTTGGAAGTACAGAATTTACAAAGCTCGCCGAGGACAAGAGTTTCAATGCGCATCTCATAGGTGTCGATGTCGATGAAGTCCACCTCCTGTGCACCTGGGGCACACCACACTTCAGGCCGCCGTTTCGGTATATCGGCCAGATACGGGCTCGTTTCGCATCAGTGCCCGTCCGCATGACTGCCACCCTCTGCGATGGCGTGCAGGTCGACATAGTGTGTCGCTTCTTCGGCCTGACAAACGGACACTACCACCTCATACGACGCTCGAACGCACTCTACGACGTCCAGTGGCTACTTCATACAGCGCAATCTGGGCCGAAGGGGAGGAGCTTCCCAGAACTCGATTGGATCATCCAGATGAGCCCCCCTCGCCTCATGAGGATCTTCTGCGGCACGATCAGACTCTGTCACCGAGTGGCGACTTATCTGGAAGGAAATGAAGCGAGACGGTCTCACCGGTGCCGACGATGACATTCCTGACGACGAAGGGCTTAGGCGATGGTGGTGGGATTGAGATCTGCGTTCGGGAAGTGTGTCTTGACGCGGGGCCAGAGCCAAAACATGGGGGTGACGTAGGTAACGTCAGATGTCCCCGTCTTGCCAGCTCCTCCCGTAAGAAGCCCTCCGATGCGACCTCGGCCATCGACGACGATAGACCCCGAGTCACCAGGGGCTGAGAACACGCCGGAGTTCTTGTCGTAATTATAGATAGCCCACTCCTTGGATACATCACCCGTGTCCTCGTCGCGCACGAACGAGAAGAGTCCCGTGGCGCGTCCGATGGTGACGCCCGTAGCGTTACCATTCTTGATTACGATAAGGCAAGGCTTATTATCGTGATCGAGCATGTCGGGGCGACGCATGAGTTCCTGGCTGATCATGCCGCGGAGCGGAAGGAGACGATCGGAGGGGTACTTGAAGGTGGACCGCCCGTCGTCGCGGGGGTACATCTTCAGGGTGAACTCGTCAGGGGGGATCGCCGTACCTGGGGGTAATCGTTATATAAGCCTACCTGAAGTGAGATAAATCAAGAACAAATCGAAACTCACCGAGGTCAAGCACGTTGCCCTTGAAGGCCTTCGCGAACTTTAGCCCGTCGAGCTCGAACGCGCCCCAGTCCTCGGTGAAACCTTCAGGACTGACGTTGAAGGCGACGGCAGGGGAAGAACGGATGTGGCCGATAATGCGCTGCCTGGGCGCACCCCAGTCCTTCTTGACCTCCGCGTAGAACTTCTCGAGCGTGTCAATCGCATCGTTCACAGTCTTCAACTGGGCCTTAGTCAGCTCCAACTCTTTCTTAGCCTCCGCAACCTCCTCCTCGTCGTCATTGTCACCATCAACGCCACCAACCAAACTCTTCTCCAACCCCTCGATCCCCTCCTCGTGCTCCTTGAGCATGATCGCATGGCGACTAATGCGGAGCTTGATGCTGTCGAGGAGCTTGTCGAAAGCGCGAGTGCCGAGAAGTTGAACATATTCGCGAGGCGCACTGGCGTTGTTTGCGAGGACGTAGGAGTCGTTGGTGGTGGCATCCGTCTTGAAGAGGACATGGTGACAGGTGAGACCTAGGACCTTGTCGCTCTTGCCGCCCTCGGCGAAGTACAGGCCCATGGTGCCCTGGGCATCGGGCCTGTCAGACGCAGCAATCGAGAGACCGAGAGTGGGCGTGAGGGGACCGCGAACGTCCACCGTGTGGTTGACTTTCGAGACGTGACGAAGAAGCGGTGGACCGGCTGATCGCCTATAGATTGATTCGCGATATTCCACCTCGACGTCCTCGATGCCGAAGAGCTTGAGCAGCTCTAGGATCTCTGCGCCAGAGCTGAGGGCTTGTGCACCCTCGAGCGAATCGGGGCGAACACCGATCCATAAGGTCACAGGCCCGACGATATCCGTGTCAGATTCTCCGTCAGTGATGAAACGAGCGACGTCAATGGACGTCCACGATATCTGCTGAACATTCAGCAGATCCCGAATCTGGGGACCTACGCCCTCCCAGACACCATTGAGCTTGTGGCCAAATACGCCGCGAACCTGTTTGAGTTTCCGATACGCCTCGAACCCTTTAGGCTTAACCCAGGGCGTCGTGGACAGTCCGGTACGATAGACGAGCTTCGGGGGAGACGGAGAGATGCCGGAATAGTAGAACATGACCTCGTCCTTGGAGACGAAGTGGGGAGGAGGAGAATCATGGGAGGAAGCACTTGAAGGGTAGTCGTCCACTAGGCTGTGGTTAGAGAAGTCGCTCTCCGTGGGTGAAATGATGACAGGAGAGGGTGAAAGACTAACTTGTGGTTGTTCGAGAGACTGGTCTAGAGACTTGGAGTCGTTCCGGGATGAGGGAGGGGGGAAACCCCTTTACACGTAATTATATGTGATTACCACTTTTTCGGTCGAATGCAGGTGAATTAAGTACAACCATTCTCTGATTCGATGATCGCTAACCTCCGGAATGAATTCAGTAGAATTAGGTTGAAATTGGGTAAGCTTCTCAACAAATTTCCACCACTTTCGTTTGTTCCGGTGACACGAAATCATCAATTTTTGAACTGCACCTGAGGCTGTGCCCTATCCTTCCGCCTGCGACAGCATGCGACTAGTATAGTGAACACCACTACTGAGCAGTGCTGTGAACTATCTCGAAGATACATCAGTTGATTGAAAGAAATACTTTGTAAGGATCTGCGTGCCGGAGCGAAGCGATGGCGGTCTCAGGCTCTTGGATGTGTACTCCAAGAGCTGCTTCAACATACTAGTAGTACTGGCGAGTGAGGTACTATGCTCGCGAACGACCTTGCAGTGCCCTTCCAGCTAGCCGAATACGCTGTGCACCGCTGAGTCGCGCGCCTTTCTGCATCGTGGCCATCAAATAGTTCGCCTTTGGCCGCGCTTGCATCGTGTCGAGGAGGACATCAGCAGAAGCTGTGAAACCCTCCTCGAAAGCATCCAATGAACAGATCTCCTTCGATGCCAGCCGGGAGAAGAGCTCAGCGACAAAATCCACCTCCTCTGCTTTAGATTCGAGAACATCTTTGACGAGGGTGTCGACTGCGGTCCATCGTTGTTGTTGTGGTAGTTCGCTGACGATCTTTTCAGCCCGGCACAGATCGCGAAGTGTGAAAACCACTGATGGCAGTGTCAAATTCGGGGGCTTCATCGGCATGGCTACTTTTCGAGGCTTGTAGGAGCAGATAAGCTTCGCAGGGTCCTCGACCTTGGACGACAATCGAATCCACCGTTCTTCATCCAGCTGCGCGCCATTCATCATGATCGCCATGAGACTAAATGCTTTCGGTGCGTCGATAGCGATGTCGTCGAGAATCTCAGCAGTAGATACGAAGCCCTTCTCGAGGTGATCCGGTGAGCAGAGATTCTTCAAGGCGGCCTGTGAGAAGAAGTCGCCGACGAGTTGTGCGTCTGCCTCCTTCGACTCAATCGCAGAGGCGACGAGCTTATCGACGAGCAACCATCTGTACTCAGACGGGAGTTTCATGAAATAGACCTCGGCTTCGTCCAAGTCCCGGATGCTGAAGAACTCTTTCGATGCCTCCCCTACCCTGGTCTTCGCTTCCGCCTGCGACATAGGCGGTGCATGAGAGTCCTCGTCGTCCGAGTGACCCGCATCCGAGGGCGCTGGTGTCGAGCTGCTGGTCTCGTCTGCCTTCGGCAGAACCCTGCTGTCGACAAACTCCGGGGAGTGGTCGAACGGGGTAGCGGCCTCGTCTGTCCCAGAGTCGCTCGACGAGGCCGACATCACCTTGCTGGGCAATGTCCCGAACATAATGCCACTTGTAATACTGCGTTTGTCTATGGGGGAGGGGCGACAGAGTTCGCTGGTTGCTGCATCTGCTATAAGAAGGCTGCTTGCGCTAGTGCTGTGGTACTGCCGGAGGGCAACGCGTGAGTCACTCTTCGGGCTCTGCTCCAAGACTGTAGGTCGGCCCAAGACAGGATATCCCCCTCGGCCTCGAGATCCCGGCCCTCCGCGAAAGCCGCCCCTCATGAGTGGCACAGTGTTGCGTGCGTTGCGTGTCGACGGTTGAGATATCGGCGATCCAGTGGAGCGTTTGGAAGGCACAAGCCCCAGACCCAGATGCTCGAGCAGCGAGACATTCAAGTTGACTGGTCTTTCCAAGCAAACGTCCTTGAACTGAATAAGGAAGCCGCGGTCGTATCTATGGAATACTGAGTGTCTGGACGATCATATCGAATGATTCAAGGATCCTTACCTAAATACGCCGTGTTTCGCGCTGGCCTTGCAGGCATCATCCGGAGCTTTGATGTGTCTGGGATACGAGACACTGCTGATGTCCTCGAGCATTCGCGCCACCGGTGGACGTGGCGAAGCAAGCGAGTTGTCATACGAGGGAAGCATAGGTGACGTTTCGGGTGCTGCTTCGACGATACGAATCATCACCGAACTCTCGTTAGCCTGCAAGCCAGTGACAGCACCGGGCCTAAACGCACTGTCTACATTGACACTAGCAAACGCCAACTTGGATCTAGCTATGATCGTTGAGTCAGGCTATCTCTCCCTACACTAAATTCTCACTCACCTGGTTTATGGCTGGCGTGGGATCTGAGGCTTTGGTCGAATGCGACGCCCCTATTGCCCTGTTCGTGGATTTCTCCGGTCGTTGGGGACTGCATGTTGTGAAAGTTGCAGCAAGCGTAGGAGGCAAGGTGGAACAGAGGGTAGTAGCTGGGGCAACCCTATCCCCGAACTGCATGGAGGGGGCGTGCTACAAACCTCATTTTGCCGTATCTTAGGTTTGATCGGGTTTCCGCCGTGTGAGCTCTAGTTTGGTCTATTTGAAGGAGGAGCCCAGTAGGAAGATCTGACCAGGGGGTCTTCTACATGTGCGACATCCGAACTTGAAACCTGTGCAACATAACTGTCGAGGCCTGTAGCATGCAGAGATATTCCTGCCCCCAAACCCCTTACGTGAGACCTTCGGAAAGGCATACCTTTATGCCAGGAAAAAGTACAGCGTATACTAGTGTATTGGATCAAATGCGGCGAGGGCTGGTGTCGATTGTCCCAATATTCGTAAGTGTTGGGTATCTTGTTCCGCCATACCGCCATACACTTGCTATATAGCTGTCGGGAATGTGACGCATTTTCAGCAAGCGACTGCGCACGCCGCACCGACATGGACGGAGCGAAAGGGGAAGACGAGCTTACATAATGACCACGGTCAGCTTCTGACGCCACTCTCAGGCTCGCGACTCGCCACCGTGACTAGTAGGCGCAACTTGAACTGTATGTACTGATTTATGTACTGCGACAAGCTATCAAACATCGAAAAGCATATCTATGAAGTGTAAGCCTATGATACACTCAAACCTGGTGCCATTCGCACCGTCTCCTGGGGCCACGACTATGATGGTCAAACGGTACTTACTGTACGTACCATTACATATGCTAGTAGTGGGCGGCCCACCTGACTATGAGGCTCAGCTCTGAGCGCCCACTACTGTCGTCGGGTACTACTAGGCTGCCTCTTCGATATCTACTCTGTTTGTCTCCTAAAACTACATCCTTGGGACTCGTTCTGGCGGTGTACCCCTCGAGGCATCGGCGGTAGAAGGACAAGTCGGAACAACCGACTTGGACACGACCGTGGGCCGCCGGCCAGGATAGCTTGACCCGAATGTAATGACGTGGACGACCGGCACGACTTAGGGCTTCAAGGTTGATGGTCAATCAGTCTACTGTCAGACGGCCAACGATTATCAAGAGGCCGCATGAGAGACAGACTGCGGTGATTCCGCTCAAGACAGAACTTGAAGCTTGAAGGCGTAGGGACGAACGAAGGAAGCGAGTCCGAACATAGGCCATATAACTAATTCCGGCCAGCTGCGCAGAGTTGACGCCCCACACTGGATCCCTGACAGCGGGAATAGTCACTACTAGTGGTGTAGCACGCCGGAAGTCTTGAATGTTGAACTTACGATAAAGGTAGACGACTTCTGTCAGGCTCTACTACTTATGTATCTAGCATGCGCGCAGAAGGATGCTGTGACTGAAATTATTCAAGACCCTATCTATATAGCTCGACTTCGCCCACATGGATCGCCGCAGCTGAATGCCGTACTCGGAGGCGATGAATTCGACGTCTGACGTACCGGCGTCCGCCTAGTTGTGACTCGCAACCGTGTCAGGAAAGGCCCCGCCGTACAGACACGCGTACGCTCTGAGACGGTCAAATAATGGCGGGCATTACACTTGCTGGCCCCACTTTCTTTCGCAACGATCCACCATCATGACTGAGAAACCGATCAACCCCGTCCTCGTCGTAGGTTCAGATCCATTCAGTATCTTTGTATGTGTTTTCATCATTTGTGCTGCTGCCATGTAGGTTGGTGCAGGCCCTGCAGGCCTTGCCCTCGCACTTTCACTCGTCAAGAATGGCGTCCCCGTTCGCATTATCAACAAGGCATCCACTCCCCACCAAGAAGCACGAGGTCAGGGAATCCAGGTATGTCATCACCGCGCGCAGATCTTGTTGTTCTCTCTCAATAACAGCACCCATTTGTCAGCCACGAACACTAGAAGTGTTTCACTTCCTCGGCGTACTGCCCGAGTTGCGAGCCAGGGGAGCGCCACTCAAGCCTGTCATCTTCTACAAGCTTCCTGGCGGTACCGAAGTCCTGGAAACCACACATCTCAGTGTTGTAGAAGAAGACACGCCCACGAAGCCGTTTGTACGTCGCACGCCAGTCAGTATGCGTCGCTCAACACAGACTCACTGGTGCTTGTGAACAGAACAACACGTATCAGGTGGCACAGTACCACACGGAAGCTGTCTTTCGCTCCCATCTCGAGAAACACGGATGTTTTGTTGAATCCGCGACAGAGCTAGTTGGGCTCCGGCAGCTCGAGGATCGCGTCGAGGCCACCATCAAGAAACGCGTAGGCGACAAGGAGGAGATCGAGACACCGAGCTTTCGCTGGCTCATCGGCGCTGATGGCGGCAAAAGTAGTACCTTCCACGCCGTCTCCGTTGGTATGCCGTTCATAACTCACCACCCATTACACAGGCATAGTGCGGAAGCAGAGCGGTTTTGCGTTCGAAGGCGCGGCACCGGAGCAGAGAGCTATCCTCGGAGAGATGACCATAGAAGGCTTGGACACCGAGGTAAGTCTGCTCAACGCAAGCCACTGGAAATGACTCATGCCGGGTGTATCTCCTCCAGCGCTGGCACGCTTGGCTGAAGAGCGAAGGCGGCCCTCCGACGGCGTGAGTATGCACCTCACCCATGGTGGGAGTTCCAGCTTAATGCGATCTTGCTCTAGCGTTATGTTGGGTGTGGTGGAAGGCCACCGATTCTTCTTCATGTACCTCGGCCACCCCGACCCCGACAAGCTGCTCTCCGGCCACGAAGTGCTGAAGGAAGCGATCAGGACGCATACTGAGCGCAGGGACATGCAGCTGGGACACATCTACTATGTTTCGGACTACAGGTATGCGGGACGATGTGCATGGTTATATACATCTTGCACCGCACCACTCACAGTCGATACCATAGACCTAGCGTTCGCGTGGTCGACAAGTTCAGCGAGGGGCGCGTCTTCCTAGTCGGAGACGCTGCCCACGTTCACGCGCCTCGCGGAGGACAGGGTCTGAACACCAGTGTTCAGGACGCGGTAAGCCCGGGTCTGCACCAAGTTCTATCCGCTTCCAATGCTCATGTAAGGCATGCCCTCCTCGCAGTTCAACCTCGGCTGGAAACTCGCCTTGGTGGAGCAGGGCCTCGCGCCGCCCACCCTCCTGGCGACGTACAACGAGGAGCGCCTCCCCGTCATCCGGCGAATGCTCCAAGAGACGGCCTCGATGGGGCAGCGCGCCATCGATGCGGCCGGGGCGAGCCCCGCAGAGATGGCGCGCGCCATCATGCAGCGGACGACCCTTCTCAAGCAGCTGGGCATCAATTACCGCTGGAGCTCGATCGTGCTTGATGAGCACGCCCCGCGCACTGCGGGCGAAGAAATGGAGCCGTACGGTGTAGAGGCGGGGGATACCCTCAAGGCGGGCGACCGCGCGCCGAATGCTACGGGTCTCGTGCGTCTGTCGGACTCGCAGACCACTTCCCTGTTCCACATATTCTCGCCGACACATCATACCGTGCTTATCTTCGGTGGCGACCTTACGCATATCGGGTCTATTGTCAAGGCTCTGGGGTGCTATCCTCAGGGGACCGTGAGCTCCGTTGTTGTCTTGCCATCCGGAGACAAAGCGACTGCGTCACTGGCAGTGGATGCCGCTGATGCGACGCTCCGCGACGGCGACGGCGTTGCCTACGATGCATACCGCATGGTGGATGGGCAGACGTTCACAGTGATCATACGGCCGGATGGAGTTATCGGCGCCATCGTATCAGGAGAGGATGGGGTGGAGAAATACTGCAGCGGAATATTCTCAACCTGATAGCATGATGAGCATGTACGGAGTGCCTTCACTGATTACGACCTGTGCTATTATTACAGAATCCCCACTCAATGCTGTCCTACTACTATTCTCGACCCGGAATTCATGTGGCTAATCATGTATACGGGATGACGAATTGACGACTTGATGCTAGTCATGGTGCTAGTCATGATAGACCAGCTTACTCGCTATTCACAATTGCACACACGCTCGGAGGCTCGTTCTGTGTCCAACTCTCCGGACTTATAGTAGCAGACCAATAAGCATATCCAAGTCGCTGCCTTCGACTTGATGCACAAGTCCTGTCAGGCGTTCGGAATCAAGCTGTGCGGCCTTCAGCATGATGGCGACGAGACTTGGTGCGTTTGGCGTGTTAGAGATGACGATGTCTAGCGTATCCAGGGAGGGTGTGAAGCCGGCTACGAAAGCATCGGGCAGGACGAGGTTCTTGGACACAACGCGGTAGAATAGATCGCCCACGAGTCGGACGTCCGGGATGCTATTCGACGCAACCGCAGATGCAACGAGCTTGTGGACCCAGCGCCAGTGATGCCGCGATGGGAGTTGCCGCAGATACGCTTCGCCTTTGTCTAGGTCTCGGAGTACGAATATTTGCTTCACTTCTGCGCTGAGGTGTATCTTCGGCTCTTCCCCAGTGGACTGCTGGCAGCCGTCGCAAGCCTTTTCATCTTTGCCGCCATTGCTCTCTGACGATGTTATAACGTCAGGAGCCGGTGGTATCTGACTAGGATGATCAAGTGTCGCGCTATATTCCGGCGGGCATTCCATATCGTCAGGAAAGTCGCCGCCGCCAAGAGCGTCTACCCCCAGGCTTTGATGTCGGGGATTTGCCAGGGACGAGTCCTGGATGAGCTGTGGGAGCTGACTCGTAGGCAACATAGTGGATGAAGACGAAGAGATGCTGTGTGCTTCCATCACTGCGGCGGGTGTGGAGTGCATGCCTTCTCGACGAGCTTGAGGCAGATTAGCTGATCTCGCGCGGACAGGTCGTGATGGTTCAGACGACGAAGCATCGTCGCCTCGAATACTGTCGCCTGGATCAGGATCATCACCTGCCTGAGACTCACCGTCGATCAAGGTCTGCATAGTTGGGCTGCGGTTTTCCGTCTCTATACCTGATCCGACGGAAGGTTTGCAGACTGGTTCTTGGGGAGCGATCCCACTACGACCATGCGAGTCAATGACGTTCTGTGGTTTCCATAAGTACAAGGGGAAATCACTAGCATGCATGCACTCCTTACCTGGAGCATGACCTGCATGCGCAAGTTGATATACGGACTCTGTGCCAATCCAGCCATCCGGGCGAAGTAGTTGTGCATGTGGGTGGAGGCGTCAGGAGTGTCAAGCAGGTAGCCCACATTCGTCAGAATATCGCAGAGGCATTCGATCTCCTCGTCCGAGGGAATGCCCACGTCCGGCAGTAGTCTCTCAATGGAGTCGTGCATGATGCGCTCCGTCAGGATCTGCGACTTCAGCAACTCGCTGATGAGCTTGATGAGGTTCAGAGCCCGCCGTTTCGGCTCTGGGTCTGGGTCACGATGTGCGGCATCATCTCCGGAGTATGGGGTAGTTTGACCCAGGAATATATCGGTGCCATTGGTAGCGGCATCATCCTCGTGCGGCCACTCGTGCTCCAGACGCTCCTGGCATTGCTTGAGTACTTGCGCGCGAAAGACACGTCTACTCGCGAGCTTTCCTATTTCTCCCGAGCATCGCGCCGATTCGTCTTGCTCTATCATCTTCTGACACAGCAACGCGTACATATCCGACGAGAACGGCTCATCGATCGCGGCGTCGATGACGAGGGAAAGGACCTCGGTGAGCGAACCGCCTTGGTCCTTCGCGACCGCAGTGATCTCGGTTACGACACGATCAAGCGTGTCGGTGCTGATATCTTTGAGCAGGATACGGAGCTTCTGTGCTTTGTCTTCCTGTAGGCCGGCAGGTGCGTTCACTTCCCCGGATGGGAGATGCACCACTGGAGCTACAGTTGGTAGCGAGTCAAGGCGTGAAGACGAGGGTGGTATTGCCGGGGGACAAGATGCAGGCTTCTCGGAGGCCGATAGGGGGGATGCGCATATACCCATGGAAGATGGGCCACTAATACCGAGCCCACCAAGGGAACCGAGCGAGACAATTGGAGATAGAGCCAGACTCGAAGAAGGACTAGACAAGGACGATGGACTGAGAGAAGGGGTGGTTGTGGTCGGGGATGGGACGCCGTTCTCGGCACCCCGATTGGGCGTCGACACGCTCGACACCGGTCCCGGTGACATGGATGCTGCTGGGGGTGTCTCGGCCTTCACATTTTGAGGTTGACTCTTGTCCGACCGTTTGCGGACGTGGGAGGGATTCGTCGCGGAATGAGCATCTGCACGGCCGGTCGGCGTGCCCAGAGAGACTCCACCACTGGTGGGATTCGTGTGACGGGCTGTCCGCGCTGGCTTTCGCACTTCGATCACGTCCTGTAACGCTGCATAAGATACCAACCCGACGACGATAGTGAATTGACATACGAGTAGCATGAAACGCGCACGAGGGCTGAGGCTCGGACGTTTCTGCAACACTTTCAACCGCGAGAAGACGTTCGCCATATACGCAAGAGCCTTTGGAGACTCAAGCGATGGCCCGCCAATGGTGAGAAGCGTACACAGCCGCTCGACCTCCTCCTCCGCAGGATGAGCCTCCACGACACCAATAAGTTTCTGGACGCATTCTTGCATGACACGCTCCGAGATGATCCGCGACCTGAACAGCTCCCCGACGAATCTCGCGACACCAAGGCCCCTCTGCCTCGCTTTCTGCGCCACGTGATCCGGTGCTAAAGGAGAGGACGGCTGGCCTTTCGCGGCAGCGATGTCGCCTGTTCCCTGCGCTCGGCACGTACGCTCGCAAGACTCCTGGCACAACACGACCAGACGTTGGTGGAAGAGCTGCCCGCTCACCACTCGGACATGCTTCCCCGCGTTCTGCGCGCCCTTCTCGCGCACCTTCACGCTGACCCTCCGCGTCATCTTCTTGCACAGCTCTGCGTACTGCTCCGCCCGCCGTGCGTCCACAGATCCCGCGTCGAAAACAAGCTGAGTGACCCGAAGGAGAGTCTCCCCACCGCGCTCGCCGTCCGACTGGTTCACTTGCGCGATTACTTTGTCAGAGATCGTGTCGAAGCGCTCTACTGTCAGCGCATTCAGTAATGCGCAGACACTTCGGGCAACGGCGGAGGGTGAGCTCGCGTCGCTTTGGCGCTGCTGAGTCCTCCGCCATGCACCCGCGCTTGGGATCAACGGCGGGGTAGCAGAGCGCTTTTTCTCTGGCGCTGGCACTGTCGTGGCGCCGCTCGGATTCTGGAAGAGCTTCTTGACATTGAGCGATGAATCAGGTGTTGAGCCTGTCGCAGCACCACTCGGATCCTGAAAGAGCTTCTTGACGTTGAGTGATGAGCGTTTTTGAGCAGGCTTCGCGGTCGGATGAGATGTCGCAGCTGAGGTTGAGGCACGTTCCACAGGGAGAGAACCAAAGACAGAGATGGTTGTCGACTTGGGGGCCGCTACAACCTTAGGAGCAGCCGACGTATTAGGGGCGGATACTCGATCACTGTTGACCGAACCGAATACTACACGAGAGAGGAGCATCTCATCAGCGCTGCAGTGATTGCTTTCGTCCGAAGGACTCGCTTACCTATCTTTGCAGAGTCCGTGGGGCCTCGTGAGCTCGCAATGCCGCCAATGTCCGACAATTGACGCTGACCCAGTTGGTCAGGCTGCGACGTTGCACGCGATGAATGCTGGTTTTCACTAGTTTTGACAGGACGTGTCGACGGAGGCATGGCGCCCGACTTCGGTGGTGGAGCTCTTTGGGGCGGCTTTGGAGGCAGCGAGATGGGGAGCAGAGGTACGATTGCCGCGGCGGACCTTGTGTTGGTGCCCTGAAGGGGCTTTGGAGTTACAAGCTTCTGCTGTCTGGGGGAAACTTGAGATGCGGGACGTTGTGCTGGCGAATTGGTCGACAGGTGACGTGATGCGGTATTGGGCACTACGGGTTCTGAATTTGGCGAAGGCATGGTTGCAGACCTGACCTGAGGAAGCGAAGGAGAATGGGCTACCGGGGACGGAGCAGGCTTGTTACTGGGCCTGGGTGCGGCTGTGGCTGCCAGACGAGTATCCACGACGGAGAGAGGCCTCGGCTCACAGTGTTGGAGAGGGACTGCCGAGCTCTGCGAGCGAGCATCCGGGCTCCGTGTACCTTGCGTGGACGGATGAGACAGACCGAGGACTGGGTGTTTGCAGCATTGCGAAGGTGTTGTGTTCGTTTGTTCAACGGGGCCTTGGGAGGAGACCGGGTCAGCTTGCTGGAAAGGCCGCCTGGGTGCGGTGGTATTTGCATTTAGGCGACTTGGCACAGATGCTGAGCTCGAGACAGTGTCCTGAGCTGTCCACGAGGGTTCAAGGTAAAGCAAAAGAAGCTGGGAAGACGAGTGTCCATACCCGTCACTATATGCGCACTTTTCGTTGGCCTCGGTGCTCTCTCAGTGCTCCCCTGGCCTACATGTGGTGTGCTTGACCGCTTGGCTTCCGTAGATTCCAATGGAAGGCCCTGGGTGGGTGTCAATAGTACGCTACCTGGAGCTGGATCCGGAATCTCTGGTGCAGATTGCTGCGAGCCCATATGACGACTCCGCGTCCAAGTTATGACTCGGTGTTGAGAATATAACTAAACAAGGTGAACGACGGTCAGTGTTAGAGGTAAGAGATGAGGATTTGCGACCATAGCGTCAAACTGTATTTGGGACGACATGACAGAGATGAACCTTATCACCTCCGTTCGTCGTAGCCGTCGCCGGCGTTCTGCGGGCCTAGACAAAGGTTAGGTGTGAGCCCTGGAAGGTCTTTGTCGTTCCTTGTGCAATCCATTAGATGGGTTGTATATAAATACTCAGCGTTGCTGGCTTGATGTGTTAGTGGTGCTCGGCAAACCTGGGCCAGCCATCACAGCAGCCACGGCCCACGGTGGCGCCCCCTCAGATCCGGCGTCGGCGGGCACGTGATACGGATGAGACATTTATATACTGTATCGTTTCGACCATAAGTTCAGTCACAGGTCACAGGCCCCCTTGAACTGGGCTTGTAGTTCATTTGTCACAGTTCACACGTGTCCGTGAACTGGTGGTTGTTCCGACCGTCACAGCACCCTGCAGAGGTCTCTGGGCGGCCCTGCGGGGCCCATATGTAGGGGGTCACAGGTCACAGCAGGAACTGGGGCGCCTCGTAGTTCACGAGGTCACAGGTCACACCCCGTGAACCTATGGTCGAAACGATACAGTATACCATACACATGAAGGACTGGTATATGTATACTACTTACCTCTCAGACCTCTACCACTGCTGAATCGTCACCTACAGCAGCAGTCCGACGAGCATCTCGCGCTCGTAGTCCGCAGCCTGCTCAACAAGCCCTACCAACTGCACGTTGTTGAGGTGCGCACCCTTAAGCATTATCGCAATGCGACTTGATGCGTCAGGTGTGTGCTGTGCAACGACGTCGAGCACCTCCATGACCCTGGAAAACCCCGTCACGATACAATCCGAAGAGCAGAGCTCATTCGACGCCACAGAAGAAATGAGATCGCTCACAAGCCGTGCGTTGCTGAGCCCCTTGCACAGGGTCGCAGCAAGGACGACTTTGTTGATGAAACGCCATCGGTGCTCTGCCGGAAGGTCGTGCAAAGCTCCCTCGCCCGCACCTAGGTCGCCGTTATTCAGGAAGTCGGACACCGCAGCACTGAGCCGTAGCTTGACTTGCTCCCCCGATACGGTCTGAGGGAGCGCGGAGACACTTTCGTCGGCCAAATGGTCGAGTATTGACGGGGCCTGCAGTGGTGTATTGGGCCCGCCCGTACTTCGCAAAGTCGTCTGTCGTGACACTGTGGGTGTGATAGATAACACCGACTCCGAGGCCAGAGGTGTATATGCAACGGTGCTAGAAGGCTCCGGGACCCGTAACTTGTTCTCCGCCTCCCGCACCGGCGACGTATTCTGCACTGGCAGCGATACCGGCACCATCATCGTCTGCGCTCCGGCAACCTTTGTGACATCACCTCCTTCGACTCCCGCCGCACTTTTCGCCATCGCCGTCGCTGCCTGCGCCTGTCGCGATTCCTCTTCGGCCTGTGCTTGGGCTCGGGCGGCCTGGCGAAACATCCTCTTCATTTTCAGCTGCTGCTTCTTTGAGAGTGGCGACTTCAGCGGTACTTCTACCCCGCGATCTCCTACATCGACTGGCGCAAGCGCTTCTGGAGCTGGTTTTCGTTCATCTCCCGTTTGTGCCGGAACCGTCGTCGTTGGTGGTGCAAGTCCCGTTGGAGAGATTGCGTCTGCAACCGCGTTCCGGTTTTCCACGACGCTGCGCGATCCGGGACCATTGTTGGCGGATGTAACAGTATCCAAGTCGGACGACTGCAAATGTCCAGACTTCAACAAACTCGTGGTCGGAGACTGAGGCCCTTCGATACTGGCCACAGTGCTTGCGAAGCCAGCGACCATACTATGTAGCCGTGGAGCACTAGCAACACGGGGTGACTGCGGCACGGTTGTCTTGGAAGTGTCTGCCTCCAGCAGTTGTTTCAAAACGTCGACGTGGAGGGTAGTCGTTGACGGCACTGTCCATCCATTTGCGGACATGGTTTTGATATCCTGTTGTTACCACCTCATCAGTAATCATGCCGTGCTCCAGCGCAGAGTTTCATAATCTCACCCATATGATTTCGTGAACATGACGGCTCGCATTCTTTACGTTAGCCAAAAATGTTATGACGCAGGGGAGCATCTTCATATTCGAGCGCGCCTTCGGCGTATCGATGTAGGGCCCGACAGCTGCTAGGAGCATGCCCAAACACTCGACGTCGTTGTCTTCCAGCTCTGTTTCCCTGACGCCTCCAGGAGAATGCCTCATCCACTCATCCAGTACATACTGCGTCAGCAGATCTATGTCTGCCTTGAACAGTGCGCCGATGAACTTGAATACGCCGACCCTTCGCCTCTTCGCCTGAACATCCATGGCGTCTGACCCTCCGATGGGCTCCGAGTCCTCCCCGATGGACTCAAGCCAAGTCTGCGACCGCGTGACGGCGGTCCATCCGCCTTCGAAGTCCTTCTTACACCAGGCGATGAGGTACATCCGGAAGAGGCGGCCGCCCGCGATGGGATGGCCCTCCTCATTCCTTATGTTATCGTGGTAAACAGCAGGGCTGATCTCTTCCACGATCTTTTCGCATAAGCGTGCATACATCTCCGCCGCTCGCGGTGTGGCCACTGCGGCCTCGTAAACGAGACGAGCGACGAGGGCGAGAACCTGTGCGCCGCTGGCTGACTTGTGGACCGTCTCGATGATCAACCCCGCCACCACGTCGAAGGATTCAATGGTCAGCGTTGCTAGCTCTGCATAGATCCGTTTCCCAGTGAGAATCAGGCCTAGGGTGCTCGTATCTTGCTTGCCACTAATACCAGAGCATCAATGAACACCAAGAATCAAACACGTGCAAATGGCAACATACCCAGCTGTAAGCCCGGGGAACCAAGTAGCCTCGATATCCACACCATGACCCTGCGCTGGCTGGGACAAGCAATGTTAGTGTGTTCCTCGCTGTTCCGGCAATCATCACGCCACTACTCACTATGTCTTCTTTACCTTCTCTACCTAAGATGCAGAACCAAGGCAATGTAAAGCCTGTTCTGAAAGCTTCTCCTGGCCTCATTGGCTGACGTAGCAGAGTCTGATCTACTCACCGCGGCAGATATCATAATAAGTCGTCAAACCAAGTCAGATGTGTGCATGCGATAAAGAGATAAATAGCGAGTCAGAAGGAATCACCCCGGGAGATCCAATGTTGTACTGACCTTCCTTTTCAGCGTAGGCAGAGACTGAACTTGCGAACGAACCGGTAGTGTCGAATGTCCCAGTTGTCCGGGTACGTACAAGGAGACAGAAGAGACGCGACTCAGCGTCTACTACGAGCCTCAGAGACGCCCTTGGCCTCATGTCCAAAGAAGCACATAATGGAGGAGGCAATAGAACTCTACATCACAGGGCCAGATACCTCCAGATACACGTTTGCAGCGTCGGTCGAGTCTAGGCAAACCTTTCGGGGCATTCGACACACCTCTGCATACAATACATTCCCCGGGGCGTGCGTACACAGTCACCGCCGGGAACGTCTCGATGTGTACGCCTATGCCCCGTACTCGCCATGAGCACGAGTTCGGATGACACGCATTGAATGTTCCAGATGAAAGCGTATGAAGTAGTCTTCCGATCCGTTGTTCCTTTGTTGCATTTTTGGCTTAGTAGTATACAATTTCAATCTGCGACCAACCACGTCTTTGCTCCTATGCTGTCTCCTGAGGGTGACCGACGAGCTTCACGTTGTGAACGCCTTGCTTGAGCTTCTCCAGACCTTGAATGATCCCCTCCAACCCGTTCGGAAGCACCTCAACAGGGTTCGGCTGCAGGCGAGTGCCAACTATTAGCAGTGATTTGACACTCTGTGATTGTCGCGCTCACCTTCAGGACACCTTCTTCCAGCAGGGCAGTGACCTTCGAGTACAGGCTTGCGCCGAGTTTACGGTGTTGCGGGATGTTCGTGTTGCCCTGCGTCTGGACGATGCGCTTCTCGGGGTCCACGGCCTCCACGGCCGGAACCAGAACGATGGCGAGCGTTCCCCCGGGCGCAACCGCCTTGTACGCCACGTTCTGCGTCTTCGGCTCGGACACAGCATCGAAAACGAGCTTGATCGGCGCAGTCGCAAGTTTCTGCACCTCCGCGAGAAGGGCGTCGTCCGAGAGGTTGCGATCCAGGACGTGAGTAGCGCCCTGGCTCTTCAGATTGTCGGCGTTGCGTAGAGAGGCCGTGGTGATGATGGGACTAAATCCAGCAAGCTTGGACAGCTGTATGACTAGGAAGGGAGGCGTAAGATGGGTCATTCACAGCGCATGTGTTCCACGCACCGTATTGACCAACGGAGCTGGCACCGCCGATGATGAGTATGGGCTGACCAGCATATTTGCCACGGCCGCCATCTTCCCAGGGAGGATAGAGGCCGACGCTGTTCGTCTTTGATGACTCGTTGAACAGCCCGGTTGCAGCTGTAGCGAGGCCAAGCGGGATTGTGGCTGCCTCGTCGAATGAGAGGCTGTCGGGGATCTGGATGTTGCGTTAGGCGGGTGATGAATACTTCGCGAGTGGATCTACCCACCTTTCCAGTAGCATCAGCGTAGCCAAGCGTATACTGCTGGAACGTGCCGTGTTCGTTCACGCCGTACAGGCCATTCGTAAATCTAGAGGAGGACTTAATCAGCAAAGTGTAGATGCCGCAAGCACAGCAGAACGCTCACACTCGATCACCTTTCTTGAGGTTTGTGACACCCTCGCCAACTTCCTCTACGACACCGGCACCATCACCGCCAAGGATAGCAGGGTATTTCTCGACGAGGAATCCGAATGCGGCGATCTTCCAGTCGACAGGATTGAGCGCGGCCGCATGAACCTTGAAGAGAACCTCTCCTAGCCCAGGCTTTGGAATCGGTGCCGTGCCGACCTCAAAAGGTCCCTGCTTGGACGTGAGGTAGAGTACCTTCTGTTCGGGCATTTCTCGGTAGTCTGGGTCGTAGGACTGAACTGTGGTGTCCAGTGAGCGAGTCCTTGGAAAGAACAGATGATCGACGTACCTCTATATATGTGGAGCGGACAAGTGGTGAGAACTGCAGGGCCGGTTATCTCAGGAAGCCAGCCTGAGGCTGACGCAATCGCGACCGGGGAATGTCGACTGATCATGAACCCCTGGAGGTGAGTACGTTCAATTGAGGCTGACCAAGCTAGCTTCGACAATCTGTCGCAATCGACTGTCATCCGATCAGTAAGTATAAGTTGTACCAGTCATAGATCAAGCGTACAATCCCCGATCGTTTCGGATTCCCCGCCTTCAAAAGCGTCCATATACGCCGACTAATGGTGTATGCGTAAAAACACTAAGATAGAGTTCAACTTGTTAGCCCCAGAACACAGTCGTCAGTGTTCGCCGTTCAAAAGTAGCTCCGAGATATGGACGTCACTGAAGGCGTGCGGAATCGCGACCCCGCTCAAGAGCGTGACCACACCCCATCACCCTAATGCTGTTTCATAATTGGACACTACTTTGCATGCGTAGTTCACTGAGAACGCTGAGTGGCTAGGCGCAAGACCAAGGTGACATGGTGATACACTGTCTGGGAACAAGTCTACTTTACGGATGCGAAGACCAACTGACGCACCACAGGAAGCGTTTGGTGATACACGTCTTACAAACGAGACTTCGCGCCATTGTCACCTTCCTGCGCAGCACGCCACGCCAGCTCTCCGATAAGCGGGAACAGGGCGGCGTATAGATGCGCCTTCTCTGAGCTCGCCTGGCGTCTGGCAAACCGCGCTGCGATGCCTTGCGCAATAACAGCGAGCTATCTCGCGCACACAGTCAACGGTAGCGAGACGATGAGGCGTGAGGGTACATACGCGGAAGAGCATCCAGCTTCGCGCGAAGACCATCTCTTTGATGGGGTACGGCTGCGTCGTCAACCGGCAGTATTCTCGCTCGAGCTCCTCAAGGGAGATGGGAATAGCTTGGACATTCTTGAAGCCGACCATCGCGCTCCCACTCGCAGGCAGCACCGAAGGTTCGACTGCCCACGGCTGCGTCAAATTCGCGAGATCCGCTAACTAGAAGCCAAGACATGTAAGCAAACGAGCAATCTCTACAAAACTATGCGCACCGGGCTCCCCAGAGTACAGAGCTCCCAATCCAGGATCCCGATCACACGGTTCTCCGTCGGGTGGAAGATGAGGTTGTCAAGCTTGTAGTCGCCGTGCACGATGCGCAGGCCGGTCTTGCCCTCGTCAGGCAGATTCTGCTGATACCACTTGATCAGCTCGTTGAAGCGCGGGATGTCGCCGACGGGTTTGTGAGTGTCGACATCGGTAACGGCTGCCTGCGCGGAGGACACGCGGCTCAGAGACTTGATTTGTCGCGGGAAGTACGCCGTGGAGGGACCGAAGGAAGATAGGCCGACATCGGCGGGCGAGAGGGCCGATAGTGCAGCAAGGGCGCGGATAGCAGAGAGCCAGCTAGAGCACTGCACGATAAGAAGAGACACGCAATATTGGAGAAGGACGCACCACTCCCGTCGCGTCTCTGGCGAGACCTCCGGCATCTTCACGTCCGTGAATATCCGCCCCTCCAGGAACTCCATGATGTAGAAGGGAGTGCCCACGACCTCCTTGTCTTCGCAGAGTACGATGGGCTCGGGGATGGGCACCCTCCTTTCCGGCGGAGTTGACGGGTTGGTGTTGTGTGCGTGCAGGGCACGCAGCATGGTGTACTCCCGCTCAATCTGGTGGGCGGTCGCAGACACGAGTTGGCCTGCGGGTTTCTTCCGCAGTACAAACCGTTTTGCGCTGAGAAAGACATGAGATCATGATACGCATCGAGGGACTTGTACGTACGTTGCATCGGTCAAGAAGTACGTCGGGTTCGACTGAGCTGCGCTCCATCACTCTGCACCGAGTTCATGTTGACACGACGCACCTGTCCGAACTTAACACAGTATCAGTACTTCTCCAGCAACCTGGGATGCGGTCCCGCGACGCACCTTGAACTGCTTCACATCCACAGGTGTCTTGATTGCCTCTACGTTCGCCTTCAAATACGACTCCAGTCTCTCCAGGTCGACGTTGGCGCGTACTGGCCCATATTCACCGCCAATCTTGCCAGAAGTCGAGCTCATTGTCGTGGTCAGGGGTAGGTCGGTGATTTCGGGGCGCGACTGAGACTACATGATGGTGGTGGTTGGCTGTTCACGAGCCCACGGGCCAAGTCGCCGGAAAATCAAGTGTCCCCGGCAATATTTATAACACAATCATAAGATCCATGATAATACACCATTTACTACTGAAAACTACGTACGCAGAGGTGCTACAAGTATGATCTTATATTCGGTCAATCGGTACGTATGTCTACGTATTGATGAAAGGGATGGGCTAGTACATAAGTAGTGTAAGAACGCTACGAGGAGTGAGACGTAGGGCAGCCTATAAACATATGGTATAGCGAGGTATATCAACGATGGGTATCGTGCCACCTAGTCGATGGGACAGGCGTGCATCATCGCTCGGCGGTCGCGGGTTGAAAGCGAGTGTAGAAGCCCTTCGTGTGAGCCTCAACCATCTCTTGCGTCGATTCGGGGAGGTCCTCGACGAAGCGGCCTAATTCAGCAGAGTTGAGTGCACCCGTTGTAGCAACGATCTACCGCCGAGGTACCAACCTGGAGAACCTGCGAACAACGCCAAAGCGGGGACGACAGTGTTTGGCGGGATGACGGTGTTATCTGCGATTTTCGCGCAGTCCTTAATGATCGTAAACTTTCCCTGCAGGACCTTCGTCACGACTGCTGTCAAATTTAATGAAGCAAGGGCGTACGATGATGCAGTTTTTCCCGATCTCAACGTGGTTCCCAATAGTGGCAGCCTCTACGATTGACCCGTTCCCTATGTGTACATGGTCCCCAACCTTCATCGGGTAGTAGTTGAAGTTGCCCCGGTATGTCTTGTACGGGGGTCTATGCGTGCATAGCGCGCGAGCTCAATGGTCGCGAGTGACACTTCATCACCATTGTACTCACCTCATAACACACCCCTCGCCAATGAGGCAGTAGCGTCCTAACGAGATGACTACGGCATGGCCAGGACCCGTCCTACGAAGGTCTCCTCGGATTATCGCACCACTCGCAATGATGGTCTTGCCACCAAGGATGATATTTTGTGGTCCAGCGATGGTCGCGCGACGCGAGACTTTGTTCCCCGTGTCCTACATGTCTGGAGGTCGTTTCATGACGCAGACACGCGAGATACACTTAGTTACCCTACCGTCTCGATGTACTCGGCTCGCGAATAGTAGATGGGAGAGTCCATGGCGTGAAAGCCGAGATGGAGGCGAAAGGCAACAGCGGAGGAGGAGGAGGAGGAGGTAGCGCGCGCTTGTACTCCTTGCCCGCAAACATGCTCTCCTCGTCGTCCCATCTGTTCTTGCGGACGCTTCATCCGACGACAACAAGCAGCCTCAGGAGCACCTCCAGAGGTATCTCCACAACTGTAGGGAGGGTCGTTTGGTCACGGAGGAGTAGCGGTCGACCCCTGCTCAGCCAACGGAGTCTCGCCACGAAAGTACCGTCGGGGTCGACGCCCACTTCTGCAACGCACACAGAACAGCAGACAACAGAGTCACCCGACCTCTCCATCGATGCTGCTGTCGAAGATGTGGTGTACTACGGGCCCCTCACCAACACCTTCCGTCGCCTCAAAATCTTCTCCTTGTCCTCACTCGCCCTCACGGTATCCCTCACACCATTCATCTTTATGATAGAGACCGCTTCTAGCTTGCCTCTTTCTGGTCGGTTTGCTCTGGCCGGAGTAGCAGTCGCTACGAGTGGGGTGTCTACCGGGCTTGTCGGGTGGGCGGGCAAGCCGTATGTGACCAAGCTGCGTTGGACCGAAAGCGGCCGCGGGATCGAGATGACAACTCTTACGCTCCGTCTACACGAGCGCACGACAAGGGTATACGACACTGCGTTCCTAGTGCCAGCAACGCGCCCGCTCGCCACAGTCGAATTGGCGGGGACATTCCAGCTCCCGACCGACGAGATCGAGCAGGGCAAGAGGGATGGATCTTTGCCCCGGGAGGAGACCATCGCGGAGACCATGACTCCGGGCGGGGCGGTCGTGGGGAGATGGATCGTGCGGTGGGATGGTGAAGGGAAGGGAGCGTGTAAAGCCGTTGGGAAGGTTGTCAGGTGCGTCGGGCCTCTCCTCTCTATGCAGCATGGCGCTGAACTGCCCTCGAGGCACTTCAATATACATCAAGAACTCCTCGATAGACCCATTCGATGATGTAGAACACTGCCTGCATGTGTGCTGCAGTACTGTACTGCTGCTCGTCCGTCCTGTGGGAGGAGGCTGGCGCAAGCCGAGAGGGCCGGCAAATATAAACTGCCACGGTTCCTCGCAGACGTGCCGCTACATCTCCCGACAATGAGACGCGATAAGGCAACTCTACTGCTCTTGCCCAAGCTCAACAACGACCTCCGAGCAGCATAGCTGACGCATACAGTCATGTCGCATGGAGACAAGTACCCAGGTTCGCCCGAGAAGACTCGGGACAATTAGTGAGTTATGCCTTCCCTCTCGACAGTCTCCACGACGGCTTGCTGATGCGGTCTGCCTGTCAAGCCTACCAAAGCTAGCGGCAGCGAAGCCCTGGGTGCGGAGGGAGCCCATTCCTAGCCTCGTCCTGAGGAATGTCAGGGTCGTGGACCCGGCGACTTCGTCCCTCCTGCCTGGCTTGCGCACAGTAGTCACTGAAGCGGGTTTCGTCACCTCGATCAGAGATGCCTCTTTGTCAAGTGAGCCAGAGCCAGCCCCCTCCATTGAGGTTGACCTCGACGGGAAATACCTATGCCCGTGCGTGGCCGTTAATTGTCTGCTAGCATTGACAGGCTAGAAGTGAGATTAGGGGCCTCGTCGATTGCCATGTCCATATAACTGCGGTCCCGGGATCGAAGTCGCTAGCTGACTTGGCTAGGGAGCGCCAAGAGACCGTCTGGCTCCGGTCGACCTACGCATTACGAGGTCAGCGCGCTCCGATGTAACCACTGAATTGAGCTTACTATCTCTCAGAGATGCTTCTGCGTGGCTTCACTACCGTGAGGGACACAGGTATGCACGTACTAGCTAGTAGAGATCTCGTCTAACGTCACCTGTATATAGGCGGTGCTACGAAAGTTCTGGCGAATGCCGTATCAGAGGGACTCATTGTCGGACCAAGGGTTATCCAGTGTGGCCGAGGACTCTCCCAGACAGGTATGCAAAACCTTGTTCCCCCAACTGTGACATCACGGTCGTATACCGTCAGGTGGCCATGGTGACATCGGGAGTCCCTGCTGCGGAGGAGGACATGGCCATGCAATCGGCCGCGTCTGCGACGGCGTCCCAGAAGTGCTCAAAGCCGTGCGCGAGGAGCTGAGGGGCGGCGCAGACTTCATCAAAATACATTGTGGCGGAGGCGTCGCTTCCCCGACTGTGCGTCCCTCTGGTCAAGAGCCTTTCATACCCTATCTCCCCCTGATTATCTCTCTCACAGGATGCTATTGAGACTGTTCAGTTCACCGCCGAAGAGCTCCTGGCGATAACTGCGACTTGTGCGCAGATGGGCAACAAAATGAGTTCGTAGCTTGTCTCCTCCGACCGAAGACAGTAGTCGTCATACCTCTTCAGCTACTGCACACGCGTACACTGATGAGGCGGTGCTCCACGCCATCCACAATGGAGTGACTGCTATAGAGCACGGGAATCTGATCAGCAAAGCCACAGCTCAGTTGTTAGTAACTCCCGTCGTGGTATGTACTGGCAGCAAGCTTACCGTTTGCTTGAAGAATGGCCGAGAAGGGTATATTCCTGACCCCAACGCTCTCCTGCTATGGTATCATGGTCCGCCCGCCGTTTGAAGATTACCTCCCACCCGAAGGCAAAGTCAAGAATGAGCGAGTCATGGCCAAGGGTCTTGACGCGTTGAAGGTCGCAGACGAGGCCGGCGTGGTGATTTGCTAGTACGTGGAGATTGTCAAACAGAACGGGCGGGCTTCTGGATTGTTGACGTCTCTCTGCTACGCAGCGGCTCGGATCTTCTGAACAATCTACAGGCGCTGCAAACGGAAGAGGTACGTGTCGTTTACCATTCGTAACAGGCTGGTTCACTCTCGGAGGGCTGCAGTTCACTGTTCGTGCCGCCGCTCTGCCCGCCAACAAGGTACTGCAACACGCTACGAGCAATGCCGGTGCGTTTCCNCCCCCCCCCCCCCCCCCCCAGTTGCCATCTGTGAAGCGTTAGTTCGCTGCTTGTCAACGTCGTCTAACGACGTATCCACAGCCAAACTCCTACATGACCCTAAGCTCGGAACAATTTCCCCAGGAAGCTATGCCGACATCCTCGTCCTAGACGCAAACCCTCTCGTGGACGTCCGTGTTCTCGACTACCCTGAGGATCATCTCTTTGCCGTCATCAAGGGCGGCGTTGTATACAGCAGCAGAGTTGAAGGGCTGCCTGTGCAGGCCACATATGGAAATCAATGAGCAGCGCTGGTGTCGATCATGTTGTTGGACTGCTCAAGGCTGGCGCTGTGGCGCGTGTTTTGCCCACCAATGCCCAAAGGGTCCAAAATTACGCTCAGGGCCTCACAACCGCCTGCGCGCCCAGCATGCGAACGCGCGTGTTACTGCAGGGCCTGGACCAAATTCTCTACCCAGAGAAGTACGGATACAAGAAGTGATGTTGGCTGCGACTTTGCAGCTCGTGCCATCGCTCGGAGAGTTCATTGGGCCTTGTGGTTTGTGAGCTGATTGGGGATTCTGACTGAGGTCGTGCCACTGCCATCGAGTTTTTACGTTCGTGGAAGGTTCCTGAAGTGTTACCTTCGATACCGCGCCATTGTGCGAATAGCGACTCGTGTGTTGTGAATTGACTCAGGGTATACCATGGTTGTCCTACGCGCTGGCTTCAGCGAAGTATTCCGAGGCTGAGGCCTCACAGCACGTTCAAGTTGATAGCTTTTGATAACGACAAAACGAAGATGCGCGTTTTTTACTTAGAGCATCTTGACGTCGTATCTGACCCTGACGTTGGATTATGTGTACCCCACCTTCACCGTTGAAGCCATTAGGCCAGTGCAACAGTGCTCAAGCTGCCACTTACTTTGATTACTCTGGCTGGTGACGCGGACACGTGATCGAAGTAAACACGCGTGGGCGGGCGCTTATCAAGGCCAGCGCACCACGATGGTGCTGTAAAGCACTTGAGCACTTCGTACGCACTCAGAGACACCGGTGTAGAGCACTTCTGCGGGGTTTCAAGTACTCAGCCACTGAACCGCCGAACCATTGAACGACACTGCTGGTCCGCTCATCTCCATTATCCCTCTCGAATACGTTCTGGCCCACAATGACGAAACAGACTTCTTTCTACAATCTCCTCGATGACGTGTCCAAGCAGACTGTGTCGTACTGGGATACGTGCCGGATAGCCTACAACAAGATTCCTAACCAGACAGAGTTCTCTGAACACTTCGTGGTGACTCTGATACAGGCTGCTCCCGCATGCCTGGGAGACGACTGGGTTTCCGGCCATAAGTTTGTGAGTCGCGGTTGGCTTCGCATAGAAAAAAGCTCACCCCGGTCGCCCGTAATTGGCATTAGAACTTAGTGGATGATCAGTGGCACCACTTCGTACTCGAGCATAATTCGTTCCATTTATGCTTCCGCGGTGAGCCAACTCGAAGATCAATGTCTCCCCAGTCTTAAACTGTACCTGGCTTGTCAGTCCAAACCCTGCAGCTTTCGAGAGCAGGGTATCTTAGCCCGGGTTATGTCGACTGCCTATCAACGTGAGTAGAGCTCTCCAGCAGCTTGCAACTCTACTTCACGTGGCTCATACGTCTTGACATCTGCTGCTGCGTGTCAGCCGTAAGTGCAGTATCCACTTTAGTTCACTATCTGAGTTTATGATTGTATTCTTCCAGTTGCGTTTGCAGACAAACATCACGTCGACACCAAAGACGAAACTGGATGCGAACTGCGCCGTGAAGAGAAGAAGAAGGGCTACAGTATTATTGGCCGGCAGTGCAAGACCATGTACGTCCTGCGAATGTCCCGTGAAGTAGCAGCGGCTGATTGAACTGGGCACGGATGTCAGATTCCTCACTTATGCGCACGACGCGATATACTTTCTTGACACCGCAACCGTCAAGGCCGAGATTGCAAAGCAGGTCGCGGCGAACCCGCAAGGCTGGGAGGCCGTGACAGACCAAGAGAAGTGCACGTTCCTTTTCAACAAGCTTGCACGACCTTGGTCGAAGGGCCTTGATCAAATTCTCTACCCAGCGAAGTACGAGTACAGGAAGTGAGGTTGGCGACGGCCTTCTCGTGTTTATTGGAAAGCACATCGGGCCTGGTGATTTGGTCGGGACTCCGGCTTAGATCTGAGACAGATAACTCGCGCGACACTGTCGTCGTGGTATTACGCTATTGGAAGGTCTCCTGAGTGTATACCCCTGATACCGCCCATTGTGCGGTTGACGAGTGTTCTGTGATTCACCGGCATATTGCTATTGAGCGCACCGGCTTCAATGAAGTACTGAGGTAGTAACGCAGCGCACGCGACCGCAAGTCTGGTATTCATGCGTTTGATTAGTGCTCCGACCTCAGTCTGCGGCGTCCATGAGCAAGGCTTCCGCTTCAGACTGCGCTGGGTGCATCTCAAAGTCTACTCACCGTCTCTATGCTAAGGCTGGGTTGACCGCAGTTGAGGATCTACCCACGAAGCCTAGTCAACTGAGCTTAGTAGCATGCACTGTGGACCCATTATGCACGCAGCTTACCTTCATCTTGACCTGTTCGACGCCATCCCCGTCTACTTCCCTCCTCACCGAACCCTCGTCCACGCTTGGACTGTTCACAAACCGTGCGACGCTCTCGAGCTTGTCTACGTCGATCTCGTACCGGCTCGCGAGCTTCTCAAGCTCCTCGCGCGTCGCCACCGATTTCCGCTCCTCGAGTAGCCCGTGCAGCGTCCCCGCGAGCATCCGGTTCCGCGTTGGCGTCGGCGAGCGCGCATCCTCTTCTGATCGCTGGCGAGCCTGGAAGACGCGCTGCGCCTGGTCCGCGGCCTGTGCTACAGTTCCAACAGCAAAATATGGTACATGTATGCGCGGGTACTCACCGGCCTCAGTGTGTGCATGTGGTGGTCGACCTTAACCGGCCCTAGCTTGCTCAACATCGCCATGAACTGAGGGTCTCTTGCATCGCGTTCAATGGCTTTTGTGACGAGTTTTCAATGGCAGAGTAGTGAGGATGCTACTCTGATAATTACCTTCACTCCTCGTCTCGCTCGCTTGTGGAGAAGGAGCTGGCTTGCTAGGTCCTCCCGTCGCCGCTGCTAGCTCATCCGGACGCGGTGTACGAGCACCAGCCCAAGTCGGCGGGGCTTTCGATGTCTTGGGAAAATGTCGGACAGGTTTTGAGGTTGCACCACCCATTTCAGCAGCGAGCCAAGGCGGCAGAATGACGAATGGTCGATGTCTGAGGCCAAGTTGTGGCGGAACCAGAAAGCCGAGCGACTGAGGGTAGTCCGGGTTTCACGGAGCGCCGGCATGCGAATATGATGCACGCGTGACGTGAGGCAACCGCCTCTCCTTCTCCTCGTCGACAAACCACACAGCAATTCGTCTTATACCGGCTGCAACTATACATCATTCGGTGACTCTCGCTCTTTACACCAAAAGAGCGCCATAAGACCTACCTCAATATCCAACTCAACGACCATACAGCAATGCTACAAGGTCTGAGTGCTGAGGATGCGAGAGTGTGGTACGATAGTGAGTACACGTCGCAACTTACTGTGAATTGTGTGCTATGATCTCGTATACTTACGCATTGCATACCTAGCTGCGCGGAAGTGGTTTACAATCTCAGCAGCTGCTACATTTCCTGCGTCCTTCCTCGTCAATGCACCATTTGGAAGGTTCGCACTCAAGGAGCATAGCATCTTCCTGGTTGACGGTAAGTCTTGTCTTCAGCCTGCTGGTCAGCATCAAACCTCTGTGTAGCCTGTTGGCATGAACAGAGAGTCATGTCTTGATGCACGCGAAGCTCTCGCTCGAAGTGCACCTAGTGCATCGGACATCATAACACGAAGAGGAGGGTATATGCGCCTCCTTCGCGCAGCCGACGCTACCGGATGACTGACACTAGAGCGAGCAGGGAGCTTTTTGCGGCTATGAGACATCCTAGCGGCAGCTGCCTCATCGCTTCTGATCCCTGCTCGATGGTCACTACACTAAAACATCGATGGGGACTAGGAGCGGCAGGCATGACCTAGCCTCAATAACATGCTCATTTGCTTGACAGGTATCAAGTCATGGATTTTCATGGAGCTCATTGCTCCCGTATCCCTTACCTACGCCTTTCTCAACAACCCACTGTCAACGGGGCCACACCCGCCGCTCACGCTCACGCACCCGCCGACCTTCATCGCAGCGCTCTACCTCCTCCACTACCTGAACCGCGCGCTCATCTCGCCCCTCCGCACTCCCTCTCGCTCCAAGTCGCACATCGGCGTCACGCTTTCCGCGGTCGGCTTCAATCTCACGAACGGCTCGCTCCTCGGCACGTACCTCGCCTCGCCCGCCGCGCAGACCTTCCTCTCCGGTGCGTTCTCGCGCCCTGCGTTCTGGGCCGGAGTCGTACTCTGGGCACTCGGCCTCGCGGGCAACATCCTGCACGACGAGATCCTACTGAACATTCGGCGGAACGCCAAGGCGAAGGGCAAGGCCCGCGCGTCGTCCCCACCCAAGCAGCGCAAGCAGGAGCACTACGCGATCCCGCACGGTGGCCTGTACCGCCTCATCTCGTACCCCAACTATTTCTGTGAGTGGTGCGAATGGTTCGGCTTCGCCCTGGCAGCCGCGCCCCCGCCATCGTTCGCGTCGTTCAGCGCGTTTGTTGCGACGGCCGCGCCACCCTGGATCTTCTTCTTCGCGGAGTTAGCCGCGATGTTGCCCAGAGCGTGGAAGGGCCACCAGTGGTACCACGAGAAGTTCCCGGACTACCCGAGGGAGCGGAAGGCCGTCATTCCGTTCTTGTTTTGAATGCGTGGGCTGCGGGGACTTCGCTCAACTGAGGTACATTGTACTTTCGCTCTCTTGTGAGTTGCTTGTCACGATGTCATGAATGTTTGTACTGCTTTGTCCAAGTTGGTCATGCGGTCAGTGACTACAGGACAACCGTCGTTGCCGCTACGAGTGCCTTGCTGTACTATCTCTTACGCCCTGAAGTGCTCCCGTTAGCCATGCTCGCATTATAACTGGTTCTTTCTGCTGGTTATGGACACTGCCTCTCTATTGCGATACAGATAGCAGTCTCAAGCTTCAATATTATTCCAGCGATGCGTATGCATGGCCTCTCTGGATGAACACAGCTGACGCGCACGTCCCCTGCAGCATCCAGGCCATACAGTCATCCTTGGCCTTTTTCATGGGTACTTGTCTGTCGCTGAACTAAGTGTAGCATATCAGTATCCCGGGATATTCGACCTGGGCCTGCTGATACTTCTGATACTCCAGTACATGCCGCGCGCAAGCCCGAAGACGACATACTCATTGTCGTTCACTCCTCCCCCCTCTAACCTGCGCTGATCTCAGAGGTCCCCCTCTTGAGTATCTGTCAGGATGGATTGACGTCGGTGTCAACTTGGTGATCCTGTACGGACGGCCTCCGCCTACCAATATCACAGCAGAATGACTGCGAAATCTTGACCTTTTCTGCACTGCACAATCAAGACTTGATTCCAAAAGGATATGCGGCTTCGTTGAGCCTGTGTACGTCCAGCTTGCCTCCCCAAAGGGTAACTTCAATGATCCACCACGCGCATGATCCAGCCTAGGTTCTACACAAACCCCCCACGTGGCCGCGCGGAGGGTCTTGATATGAGACTATGGTCCAGCCCCCAAGTCCAGCCTGTCCAGCCACAGCTATACAGTACGATACCTTAGCGCTCGATGTCCTCCTTGCCTACGTCTTTGTTCTTCATATCAACTGTCTCTCCTCTGTGCCATTGCAACGTCAATCATCAACACAGTCACTCGTGCGTTGTCTAATCTTCACCACGTCGGACTTCCTTAGAATATCTGCTTTCAGCGCCACTCGCCGGCACTACCGTGCCACAGGCAGGACACTACCGCGGGCAGCATGCATAAAGCTCTGACCTACTCAGAGCTTTTACACCTCATACTTTCTGAGGTTTCCAACATGTACCCGGTGACACTTTCAACGCTGCACGCCGTAGCTTGCACATGCCACACGTTTCTCGAGCCGGCACTGGACTTTCTGTGGTATGAACAGATAGGCTTAGGCCATCTAGTCCAATGTCTGCCGGAGGATCTCTGGATCATGGAGGGAAATGACATGGATAGATTGGTACGTCCGGCCTCCCCTATTGTAACTTGCAAAGATGAACTGTGACTCCTCCCGGTGTCCAATTGGTAGAACCTTAGAGCTCCCGTCAGGCCGACCACGCATCAGGACTGGGAGCGTTTTGACTACTACGCCCGGCGTGTTCGGTGTTTTCGGGGCAGTCCGAGCTTTGCTTTATCGCCTTCCCGAGGCTTTAGATCAAATGTGTCACGGGTACTCGCGCCGCGACTGTTCTCCTGGCTCGTCACATCAAGGCCAACGGGGCTGCTACTTCCCAACATCACCACCTTCGACTGGGTAGAAAACATCCCAGAACCATACTATCATTCTGCCAGCCTCCTCTTCGGCCGCAGGCTCACCAACATACGCATCGGAGACGACAATGACCAACAGCAAAACGAGGCCGTCACTTCTATGCTGCGGTCCATGCCAGAGTGCTCACCCAACGTTCAAAAGTTGACGGTCATCACGCACCAGCGCGCGACAGAGGGCACTACAGAGATTGGCGTAAACGCTTTCCAGTCCGCCCTCGGGCATGTCTTCGCGTCCATGACGGGACTGAGGAGTGTCACGCTCAACGTGGACCATTCTATGGCGCCGGAAAACGTTATCAAGTTGTCGTCCCTACCGTGCCTCAGGTCACTCATGGTCGTGATGTCGGGTGGCGCCCTGTTTTGCACGACATCCCCGATGCCTATTGCCGAACCTGGTGGCACTCAAGACCGAACTTTCCGTGCCCTAGACCATCTCAGCACGACTGGCGAATGCCTGGACAACAGTGCTCAGTTGTTGTCGGCGTTCCACTTCCCCTCTCTAGAAGAAGTTAATCTCTCGTGCCCCAGGTGTTCTAACTGCGTCGTGTTGGAGAGGGTACTTGAGAGCTTCAGTGTGTCTTGTTCATCTGAAATCCTGGAGAGCGTCTACATAGATACCGGTGAAGGCGAACCAACCCTCGAGCGGCAGGAAGGCGCGGACTGCGTCACCATGGCTACCCTGAGGCATCTCTGTATGTTTCACAAGCTCAAATGCGTCGACATCCTCACGGAGATGAGCATCGTCCTCGACGACGGCGCTCTCAGGGACCTGGTCATGTCGTGGCCTCGTCTGGAGACTCTGAAACTCATCTCGGATTCGAATGCGGGTGACCCATTGAGACAACAGACGAGGGTCACGCTGCGTGGCCTCGTGCATATCGTGCAGTATTGCCCGTCCCTCGGAAGCCTTGGGATCGACGTCAACACATCCGAGCCTGACATCCTCATCGGCCCAGCAACATCACTCGTGGAATCAAAGCCCGATGCGCAGTACCGCAATTCGCGGATTCAGCGGGTCTCTTTCAGCCGGTCGCTCCTTCTAGGGGACCCTGCGATGATTGGTGCCTTCCTCCTCGCGATCTTCCCGAATCTCACGCATATTGCCCTTGGATGGAGTGAATACGATGAACTTGAGGAATGGGAGCCGGTCTGTGACGCAATGCAAGCACTGCGAATGGAGTCACAGAAAGAAGACGAGCTGTCGACGACGCCGGTAAGACACTCTAGTTGTTCACTCGTCTCTCCATGGCCCACTGACTAGAGTTGCCGACAGATGAAAGCCTGAAGAGAGGTTGATGTCTGTATCATCATTTTCTGTTTGGACGCGGCTCAACCTTCGAGTTTGACCCGGACTGAACTACAGATGTCCGATGGGGGCAGTCCTACTGTATGGATATAATGCGAGCCACTAGATTTCCATATGCAAGATGAGACCTCCAGTGAACCCTACGGCAACAATCCCCCGAGATGCTACTACGCTTGCTGCTTGTAGTACATCGGGTCAAAGACTTGATGTAAACCCTTGGCCCAAGCGTGCGCAAATCTGTTGAAAATATAGGTGCACTTGTCGCGCTCTTCCGTAGCCTCCCATCGTGCCCGAGCCTCTCCCAGCTGATATTGGTTTTCGACGTAAGTTTGGGCTTCCATAGCATCGAGGAAGTAGATGGCGTTGTAAGCGTACACCAGGAGCCTGCATGACCGGGCCTCGGTTCAATGCTCGTTGTATGACGCTCATGGGAACTTACGACATTCGAGTATTGTAAATATTAGTACATTGATGGTCCTCACGGCCGAAAGCGTCCAGTTTTACATATACGCCGAGTTGTGGTCGAGCGCCCGCGGATGTCACTACCACAAGAATTTTAGCGATTTTAAAGCGATCATGACACTAAATGAGCGTCCAATCATACGCACCGCTACAGCAGTTGATCACCGAGTCAGAAATAAGAGCAGCTACATGAGTAGACAGAACCTCACGACGTTAGACAGTCAACGTATGCCTGGGTAGAGTACAAGTCGGGCTTGGTAACGACTGTCATGGTCTGAACTGTTGTAGATACATTTGCAACCTGAGGTCGCTGTGCGGCCGCCTCACGAGGTTTAAGACTTACCGCGAAAACAGACGTGCCGCCACCCAGCACTCAATAAATGATAGGAAATCCTGAAATGCCACCAGTCTTCATTATCTGGAGCCAAATGCTAGATGACACTGCGCAGTCAACGCAGGAGGTTACGCCAACATTGATACGACTCGCCACTTGTAACATATCCTTCCACTTAAGGCCTTGCTTCGACGATACAAGCTCAGCTACAGCGACAGTAAAGCGTTCGCACAACTGGGCAGGGGTTACGCTCTTTTTGTAGATCCCCTCATATGTGTCGCAGTACGAGACCACATGCTTGCACGCGCCTTCGACGATGTCGTAGAATGTGCTTTCTTCCATATGTAACAGAGACCGCTGCGAAGTGCAAGAGTTGGCGAGATCGGGGAGGTACCGCACTCAGGTACAGGCTATCGATGGCTTGCTTCATATACTCCCAGACGACGGCGAGCTCCGACCTGACAAAAGTAAGCTACCGGTCAACTCATGTACTTACGTGGTAGCGTATACAAGTCACAATACTCATTCCATGACACGTGCGACCTCATTGGCCTTCCCTCGCAGCGGTATGACAGGAAGCACGCCCTCGAGCCGATCGAGAGCGGTGGTCATTCCCCCCCGAACACCGCCAGCGAGGTATACAAGGTCCCCACTTCCAAAACTTGCGTATTCTCCTATGATAACACGGAATGCAGGAAGCGGGGTCTAACCACCCACGAAGGCCCATCCGCCCCCAATGTCCGCCATTAACCCATAAACTAGTGGCTGCCATAGCGTACTTTCCGACCGAAATCGAAGGGGATGTACTTGTACTTGATCATGTGTCTGGTAACAACAACTGAGTCAGCGGTAGCAAAGCGGAAGCAAGACCACCCACTGTATTTGTCTACGCATCGTCAGCGTGAAGAGTATGAAGAAGTAGATGACGAGGATCGGCCAGTAGACCGGCACGTCGAACGCCACGGAGAACGTGCAGAACAGCGCGATCAGCGTCGCGCGGGTCGCAGACAGCCTATGAACGGCCATACAACTCGTCAGACACGCGCAGGCATGAACACTCGCAGGGGACGCACCAGAACTGCCACTCTGGCAGCCTACGGACGAAGGGGCGGAACTCGTCGTCGCGCTGCGAAGGCAGTTCCGCGCCCATGTCCTCCGCGCCACCCTCAAGTTCATCGGCGAGTAGGTCATCCTGCAGGGATGGGTCGAATTTGGGCTGCAGGAATGCAAGGAGAAGGTTGAGGAGGTATATTGCGTGTGCGTCTGAGTGTCGGATGTGAATATAGCAGTAGGGAACGTTGCGGGAGAGTACGTACAGCATACTATAGTTCCAGAGATGATTGTTAGCTTCTTGAGATGTTTTTAAATGTAGAGGCACACGCACCAATATACCACTAATGCGCACGCCCCGCCGTTACTCGTTAGCTACGCCCTCGCACCGTCTGGAATTGAGCACTCACTCCTTGTGATAGGACAATCCGCAACCCAAAAACCGCTAGCAGACCCGCCGTCCCAACCCACCGGTAGAGTACAAAAGGCGTTATGCGGTCGAGGAGCTGTTGGTACTGCCGCTGCGCGTCGTTGAACTTCATCGAGACATTTGCGACGCCTGGCCCTGGCGTGCTCGGTTCGTTCGAGTTCATCATAATGAGAGGGTCGGGTACAGGTGGTAGAACCGCGACAGGAGGGCGGTGTCGGGAGAGGATGAACACGCAAGGCCGTTTGCACGGCGTGGAGCAAGATTCGTGGCACTGGCACAGCACTGTGCGAGGTATCAATTGTCCGGGAGTTCAAACGGGGTCTTTCGGGCTAGGAATCTGTGAATGGGTTTGTCTTTCAATCTTTGTAGACTTTGAAGTACATTATTCAATGAGCTTAGTATGTTTAAGCCCCGATTCAACTCCTCACCATGCCGAAAATCTCCTTCTCTTGTACTCATCTTGCGTTCCTCTACTCTGTACTCATCTCCAACTCATCTCATATGTTCCTTGGGGGCTTGCCTACGGAGGAGTACTCATATTGCTGAGAACCTTGTGTCCCTCAACTAGCATTATCGTGTACTTCAAGCAACCCGTCTTCCGTGCTGCGAGTCCGGATGCGCAACATGGTCATATGAACGCGACTCTCGGCGCGGCCACGGAACGACGGGACGCCCTCAGGTAAGGCTGGGGTGCAAATATATGGGCTGCATATGTTTTCTCTCCCAACGAGCATAACACCCACGCCAAACAGGATGTCCGAGGTCAGTCCAATTTCTACTCACTGCGCGAGAATCACTGACAGACACCAGCCCAGCGGGCCTCCCGCCGTCGAGCTCATGCGCCAGCATGTTCTCTCCCAGCTATCTCAGTTCCGCACGCATTTCAGTGCAGGCCAGAGGATGCCTCTATTGATGGTCGCCGTGCAGGGCCCACAAGGGAGCGGAAAGACGTACCTCACCACCCGCCTGCGCGACTTGCTTGTGGCTGCACCGCATTCCCTCTCCGTTGCAGTCCTCTCTATCGATGACCTCTACCTCCCGCACGACAGTCTCGTTGCACTTGCGCAAGCAAACCCGGACAATGGACTACTCCGCGGTCGTGGGCAACCGGGCACGCATGATGTTCCGCTCGGAAGTGACATCCTCCGCCAGCTCAAGCGGATCAATGACTCTGGTCCTGGAGAGGAGGTCGTTCTCCCGAGGTTCGACAAGAGCCTACATGGTGGGGAGGGCGATCGGGTACCAGAGGGTACCGTAGTACGTGCTCCGCTGGACGTTGTCATATTCGAGGGATGGTGTACGGGGTTCTATCCCGTGAGTGCGGAGGAGCTCGACCGGCGGTGGGCCGCACCCGTTCGCGACCTCGGCGCGGACTTCTTCCAGGCGAAGGGGTTCAGAAAGGAGGACGTTATTGACGTGAACACGCGGTTGAAGGACTACGTCGAGTGGTGGGAGCAGTTTGACACGTTCATCCAGGTGCGCTTGCATGCGAAACGAGCTGTTCCCCTGCTAAGCGAAAATATGAAATAGATAAAGCCGGAGACGTCCCATCCGTACTCGCACATATACAAGTGGCGCCTGCAGCAAGAACACCATATGAAGTCGCTGAACGGCGGACGCGGCATGTCGAACGCACAGGTCGTCTCGTAAGTCACCGTGACCTACCGCTCGTGTACGTGATGTTGACTACATGCACGGTTTGCCTAGCTTCGTCGACCGCTATATCCCAGGATACGTCTTTTTCGGCGATGGCATCACTGCTGGCGGATTGGACGCGTCAGGCGTACATAGGGTGCCCCCGTGGATAGGGCGAGGACTCGTTGTGGAGATCAACGAGAACAGGGATGTCGTTCAATCGAGTACGTTCTAAAGCCGACGTATGCCATGAGCATGTACATACATGCATTGTGCACTGCGAGTTCTACACTACGTCTAGCTCATCAGTAGGAGGCCTCTGTGTTTGTGATTTCCTGAGTTCAATTTCCAGGACGTATTTCCTCACTGAGACACGTATATGATGAAGATCGCGCTGAAGCGCTGACGGGACCTCAACGGCCTCAGGCCTCAACGCGCGTCTTACTTGTCACTGCGACTCGAGAGTCGACATAAGTCTAATCTTTCTAACGTGTTCTGCTCCTCTGTCTACCTCCAAATCACCTCTCGCACGTAGGCCCCTGCAGGCCTGCTTGGGAAACACTTCTTCTTCGTGATTCATGTGCACTTGGTGAAGAGGGACTCGGGATAACAACACTGTGACTATTGCTCGCAGCAGTCGCAGCTCAGTGTACAAGAAACGACATAACGGCGAGCTGGCACAAAGACTTCAAGCATGAACTCCTACCCGCCAGAGCTGCTCACGCAGCTAGCTCCAGTCATGTTTGTAGGAGGCCTCGATCCTCCTCCAGCTTCCGGGAAGACCACAGACCCTTTCGTTGTGCTCTCTCATCGTTTACGCGAAGCGTTAGTCAATCAACGCAAGGTCGCGATATGGCAACCAGAGAAGAAGAAAACATTCCAAGTTATCCTTGTCGACAAGGTGAGCATGGCGGCGGCGGAGAAAGTGCCCACAGCTGATAGTTCTCGAGTCTAGGACGTCAAGTTTCCTCCCCGCAGACTCGTTCCGCCAGACCACCCCGACTACCCTACCGCGCATTCACCACTGTCGCCCCTCACGCCATCGTCGCCGCTCTACCCCGACGGACTGATCGCGCCCATTTGGATCCGCAAACACACGCGACTAGTCCCATCCGTGTTCGTAGTGTTCACGCGTCTCTTCGAACACGCACCAACGACTCGCGCTCCCCTCGAGACGGCTGAGGTGGACCGTGATAGGGAGGTCGAGGAACGGAGGAGGGACACGGAGCTATGTGCGGAGATCGCAGCACGGAAGAAGACGGTGAGCGAGCGTGGTGTGAAGTTGACGGTGGTGCTGCTGGCTAGCAGGAAACTGCTTGGTATGTGGGCGTCCGAATGTAGACTGTCTCGGGCTAATCCGCTGCAGACGACCCGACTCTTGATGGTCGTCTCACCTTTATACGCCGCCAGAGCGGGCTCGACCCCCGAGCTGCGCTGTTCGTTCTTTCGCCCGTGTCGCAGTCAGAGATCGGAGATTTCGCACACAGGTGTGTCTGTCTGAGCTTCACAGTGGTTCATCCTTACATGCGGGTGTATGCAGCTTGCAAGAGGCCCTCTACGAGCCTGCAATAGAGTACTACACCAATCACTCAAAGCGCGTCCGGCGGAAGCGCAACCGGCATTCACAAGTGGCCTCCTCTTACCCCGTAACACAGCCTATCGGAAGCGTGCCCAGTCGACCGTTACGCCCGGAGGGCTGGACGGTGCGATACGAGTATAAGATGGCGTGTTTTGCGGAGTTCCGTGGTGAGGACGAGGTCGCTCTGAAGTACGTGGCGCTGAGAAACATGCGCGACGTGCAGCTGCTGATGACAAGCAAGGCACTACCAGGATGCGTACTCGAGCTTGGTGATCATGTTCGGCTCGACGGCAATCCTGCCGCCGCGCACAAAGCGCTGGGCGGAGGCGAAGGTCCTCGCGGACTGCATTAACCTAAAGGTACGCTTTCCCTCGCCCCGTATACAGTCGCAACTCCACGACGCTTCCCAGATATGTAAGCTCTACCTATACAACAACGAGCATGCACTGGCGCTGGCGCACCACAACAGCCACTTGCGGAAGTTCGCAGACTTTTCGCGTGGATGGGGCATTGGCGAGGAGACGTTTGAGTTCTGGAGCTGGCTCGCGCGGCAGTACGTCCGCTCTCCCTCTCCTCTCAGCCTGCCCTTAGTAGATTTTTTGTAGGCACCGGGCGTTCGCCGAGCTGCTGGAGCACGGCACGCGCTCGACGCTCAAGATCCCGACGCACTTCTCGACATCCCCACCCGCAAATGCGGCCGCGGCCGCGGCAGCACAAGCTCTTGAGAGTGGGCAGCGCGGCGCACTCGAGTTGGAGGCCATGCGTGCGCTGGGCCTGAACCCGAGCCAGGCGCTGCAGCACCCCGGGTTCTACTACTACATGTCAGCGCGTTGCACGGAGAGGCGGAGAGAGCGATTCTTGAGCGTGGCAAGCGGCGAGGTTCGATGTGGTCTCCGAACATTGTGAAGCGGCGCTAAATCTTGGTCTGTCGTAACAGGCGGAAGGCTCATCGACTACTGCGCCACCGCCCGGATTCAGCAACGAGCAGAAGGTCGACCATCTCACGCTCGTACTCGAGGTCAGTCACAGCGGCCTTTTTTGCTGCTCTCCTAGCGACTGACACAGGAGCCTCGGACCAGCTTTATACCCGAGCGTACGACCTCTTCAAAGCATACACTCCAAAAGACGCTCAGGGTCACGGGAGAATGACGCTCTGGATCGCGTACCGTATTGCACAGACGTACTACGACTCAGGCAAGTTTGACCTTGCGGTACGGTATGTATGCCGCTGTTATGGCTATGACACTCCGTAATACACTCCTGACGCCTCGCATCGATATATAGGTTCTTCGAGCGCATCGCCAAGACGTATCGGCGCGAGCAATGGGACTCACTGCTGCGTCCCCTCCTGTCTGCCTGGTACTCGTGTGCGCAGCAGATGGGTGATATGGGACTGAGCGTGAGGTTGCTATTTGAGATGCTTGGGCACGGTGCGCCTCGTCAGTGGTTCTTGCCCTCCTAGGGAATTGATGGACATATTTTAGGCATTCAGACACAGGACGATGATGTTGACTCGACACAGGAAGATGTCTTGGCTGTCATGAAGGTACGTGTGATGTGCGGGAATAATCAACTCCCTTCCTGATGTTCGAGCCGCAGAGTTCCGTACCGTCGTCTCCCGAGGAGCCGCTGGTAATAGACCAGTCCGAGTCAGAACCCATACGTATGTCCCGCCTATATGACATGTAGGCATTGGCTGATGGTACAAGCATAGTGGATTCGTGTGCGGTGTTCTGGCGGGCTGACGTCCTTGTTGGGGAGTCCGTCGCATTCCAGCTCTCGCTCACGTCCAAGATAACTGTTTCGCTACGTTCCTTGAATTTCTCGACCCTGACAATCCACGTCTCTGGCGATATGCCTCCTATCACGATACGAAACTCATCCAATGACCCCTCAGCAGACCTACCGATCGTGCAGAGAGTAGACCTAGGCCATATTGCTCCCGGTGAAGGCGAAGGAAGGGAACATGAAGGTTCACTGCGGTGGGGTGCCGGAGGGACGATCGTCTTCTACGGCAGTGTGTCATGTGATGTGCCGGCAACCGTGAAGGTATAGGCGTGCTTCTCATGCACTCTTCAGATGTTGGCTGATTATAGGACAGATAGAGCGAATCGTACTTACACTGAAGGAAGGCAATTGGAACATCCACATTCCTCTTCATACTTCCGGGCCCAGAAATGGCAGGGCACCCTACCCACGATGGCTCAGCAGCTTCGACCCGCTGACCTATATACCGGTTCGCAGGGACCAATACTCAGCTGTGACGTGCGGACTTGCTTGGTCCTAATTGCCTGCACGGAACTGACATTTACTCATTAGCGTCCGACACCGCCCTCACAAAGTCCATGTTTCCGTGACCTACAACGCGCCCGCATACATCGGCGAAGAGTTCCCTATTGTCATCGACGTGAGCAATCAAGACGACAAGGAGATGGAGATGGTCGTGGATGCACTGCTGCAGCCGACAGAATATGATGAGCTTGGTACCTCGCTTCATGGTTCCTAACAATACACAACTGATCGTTTGTACAGGGGAGAACTATATCCGCATGGGAGACGAACGGTCGACAAGCCTCATCAAAGGGGTCCCGCTGGGCACTCTCGCCCCTGGCGTCAGCACCTCCGTCATCCTATACCTCTCCAGTTCAGGTACAGTATACGACCGCGTCGTCGATATCTCCGTGCAATCGCGTCGTGAGGTGCCCACATCCCTCGCTCACGAGCCAGAGAGCCCTGGGTCACCGAAGAGCCCTTCACAGTCACGTGTCGACAGGGATGAGGCGATCCGGACACTGGTGGTGCCCGCTGTGCAGCCGCTCAACATCGAGCAGAAAGCCGTGTACAGAAGGTCGTTGAAGCCCTCGCCTGGTCTCGCGGATCTGATGACGTACGACGAGGAGTTCTGGGACGACGGGGATGTAGGAGAAGCAATCGTGTCAACGACAATGGCGTGTACTGCTCCGTCAGGCATCATGGTAGATTCTATCAAACTTATCACACATGTATGCTTTCTCGTTCTATTCGCGGCGCTCAGCAAGACTGATCAACGTTTCAGGACGGACGTACCGCTAAGATTGTGGATAGCTCCCTTGACCAAGTCGAAGACGATTTCATCACGGGTACGATGCATTGATCTACCGCTAAGCCCCGTCTAGACTGACATGTGCATATATTACAGAATGGCTCGCGGGTGACGAGTTTTGCGACCGTTGCAGAGTGAGTCTGGCCGTGAGAGATGATGTCCCTGAGGGACAGGATATTCCTGCCCCGGGAAGCTACGAGCTGACCTGGAGAAGGTAAGCACTGTGCTAGGCACACCATTGACACCAAGTACTTAACCTTCAACATTCACAGGATGCTGCCCGGTGGTGGCTACAGCACCCCAGCAACGACACGCTTCTCGCTACCAACTCTGCGGCCGCCGCGAGACGGCCTCGTCGCCCTGCTCGACGTACCCCCAACAGCAAGACTGCATACACCGTTCACCCTCCGCCTCATCGTTCGCAATCGACAGCCCACGCGCTCTGCAAACGTCGTTGTGCACCTCGAAACGGATAACAACGACGCGTTTATTGTTGCAGGCCTCCGTAACGGTCGCTTGCCCATAATGCTGCCCGGAGGAGAAGAGACACTATTATGGAAGCTGGTTCCGATCGAGTGTGGATTCGTGCGGATCCCTCGGATCCGGGTGTCAGACCGTAGGACGGATCCAGGGACCCCTGCTGACGAGCCCCACGATCGGAATGTCAACGTCGTTGATGTGCGTGCCGACGAGAGGGGCGGGATACAAGAGGATGGCACGGTAGAGGTGGCACGATCGGGACAGGCTGTAATTCTTGTACTGCCCTAACACATTGATTTGCTTTCGCAGCCCTTACATTCACTGTGACGACGTTATGTGCTACCTTCCGTCGTAGACCTTCTAAGTGCTATCAAGAACACCCAAAATACATGTTTCCAAAGAGATAGTGGGATTAGATAGACCCTGGGTCTCTTCTTGCTCCCAGCAGATGATCGCTCTGAGGAACATGGTCATGGCGCGTTCTGTCAAGGGTTGCCAGAACAGCTCACCAGGACTGCAGCCGCGCTTATGGATCCTCGCCTACACCGGTCAACTGCCGTGCGTACCGGCTTCCAGGACCCGTCTATGCCTTCCCAACGGTCGTCATAATCATCCGGGGGCCCTGCAATCCCGGGGAAGAGCGCGTGCAGGAAGGCGCCGATCTTCAGAGGATCCCCAAAGATTGGAGCGCGATAGAATTCGAGAGTAGACAGCCGCGGATGCTGCAGTCCCTCGCCGGGCAGGAAGACGTCCTCGTCGCACACCCGCGCATTGATCCCGAGCCACTCGAGCCGAGGGCAAAATCGTGCAACGTGCGCGAGACCCCGCAGGGTCACCCGCGGCACGGCATGATCGAAGCGCGCCCGACTGTGCAAGGTTAGATGCTCCAGACGAGGCCATGACACTGCTAGTTCTTCGAAGGCGGCGTCGTCCAGCTCGATGTGCATGAGCGAATTGACCTCGATCTTGGTGATGTTACGGAAGCAGAAGAGCTGCTGCAACGCTGTAGATGGTACCCTGAGATTGGCATTCGCCTTTATTTGGGCTCTGGTCCCGCCTGTGGAGATGACGACGGCCTCCAGAGTCTCGTGCGAGCACCCGTCACGAATCAATTGTGTAAGACCGCCGAGTGGGCTACTGTTCGGGGCGAGATTCGGCCCCACGGATGCCACGGATATACGTTTGATCCTGCCAAAACGGAATGTAAAGATTGGAAAGAAGTCGTCGAGGGTGCACCGCGACCTCAGACATAGGGCTTCGAGAGCGCCAAAGGTATGTTGTGGAGCCAACCTGAGGGCTCCCATGGTTGGTGCTGTCATGGTTGGTTGAACGAGTTTGCCATCGAGAAGGGACAATGCGACAAGATGCGAGAGGGATGTCAGCTCGACGAAGCTATCGAATGGAATGGGCATTGGACAGTGCGTGAGTTGAAGGCGAGTCAGTGACTTCAATGAAGGGAGGACTTCATGGAAGAGGGGTTGAATGACAGAGCCTTCAACGTCGTCCAGCCTATGAGGCAAGACGAGAATCAGCACCTTGAGGTTTGGGGAGCGCGATGGTAGATGCAACAAGGCGGATAAACTATGGCTGACTTCGGGGATATACGCTCCCCGGGTGTGCAATGCCTCGAGTGAGCGACCGAAGAGCAGATGAACGGAGTAGAAGTCTTCCGTCAGAAGGGGTACATGGAGCTCGGACAATGTGGGTAGCAATTGCCAGTCAGGTCGAGAGAGGGTGAGCCACCGGAATAGGCTCTCCGAGACGCGTCGCCCCTGCCCGTAGGGCGAGGTCGTCGTGGTATTGAACTGGAGCATTTTGACGCGCTTGGCATAGTAATCGAACCTGTACCAGTCTCGCTGTGTAGTCGGCCGAGTAGGCGTCCTGAGATCCTGGAAAGAAAAGCCAAAGGCCAGATTCAGTAGATCCTGATATCTGGATGATAGCACGGTCAGGGGCATACCAACACTTCGTCAGCGGACACGAACCAGAAATCTTCTGACAAGCATGCAATCAGATTGCCTATACCATCCTGTGAACTCCATATGCAATCCAATGCTGGTTCCAAGAATGCGTGGCACGTCAAGCCTACTGCGAGAAGTGCGGGCTCGGGTAAGGGCCAGTCGGACAAGGGCTCCTCGTAGTGTGAAACTTCGGTGATAATCAAGGCCACTAGTTCGGGGATGGCCAGGACCTTGTGCATGATGAGACCTTGCTAGACTGGGAGGACGAAGCTATGTGGATGCGATTAGAGATGTGTGTTAGTTGTTGTGGGAAAGCATTCGACTCTGGCTGAGCATGCATGACCGTCAGATCCGGAATCACGGCCAAGCGTCGAACTCGTGCGGACAGTTTAACCAACGAAACGCGAATGTATGTCCTTGATACCGCACACCAGCGTTGGTTCTTCGAACTTATTACTTAGTCCATGTTCAACAAGTTGGCGGGGCCCACTCACCCTGAAAGCAGAGCAAACTCTTCCTTCTGCCAACAAGGGTTGTCACAAAAGCACACGCCGCTCGCGTGTGTTACCGCGAATGCAGCGGAGGAGGATGAGGAGAGGAGGAGTTGGTAGTTACATAAGCAGTGCCACATAATGGGAGCGCTTACTTGAAGAGGGCCTCGCCGTGTCACACGCTGCAGACCGCCAGTGCCAGTGCGTTGTCCAGGACCAGAGCCTCCGAGCTTGTCCACGGCCTCTCTCCTCGATGTCTGTTCGTATTCTCTAGCGACTTCCTAGCCTGCCTTGCGCATGGCTTCACCGCTCATGCTGGGGCGCGCCTGCTTGAGCGGTTTGCAAGGTCTGTATTCATGACGCAATCCCGGCGATAATCTACCTACTGACCACTGCTCAGTCAGCCGTCGAAGCGTCTTGCAATATAAGACCAAGCTCGCCATCGAGCAGCTGAGCCAACACCGCTATCTCCTGAACCACCAACCGCAGGTGCACCAGAAGTATAGCTCGCGGACTCCAACGATGAGCCACCCCGACGAGAACGTCTACCCGACCGCCACGGGTCGCGCGCTGGAGACAGTGAAGCAGCACGAGGGTACCCAGGACCTTGTCTTCTGGGCGGGATGGGTGTGTAGCCTCTCCTCTTACTACGGGATGCGGGACCTGATCGCCTGGGTCAGTTTTGTCCATTCGTGCAGCGCGTCTGGATCGTGCTCGAGGAGCGCGGCATCCCGTATCAGTACAAAGAGGTAAACCCTTACAAGAAAGAAAAGCACTTCCTCGGTATGTATCGCCGATGTCCCGATGTCTTCGCTCCTTACACTTCGCCCCTAAGAAATCAACCCGAAGGGCCTCGTCCCAGCGATCGAGTACAAGGGCCGCGCGCTCTACGAGTCGCTCATCATCTGCGAGTTCCTCGAGGACGCATACCCGTCATACACGCCACACCTCTTCCCTACGGACCCGTTCGACCGCGCATACGTACGCCTCTGGGTCGACCACGTCTCGAAGAACGTCGTCCCCGCCTTCCACCGGCTGCTCCAGGGCCAGACGCCCGAGGCACAGGCCGCGGCGCGCGAGGAGTACTACGCGGCGCTGCGCAAGGTGAGCGAGAAGGCCAAGGGCCCGTACTTCCTGGGCGACGCGTTCAGCATGGTCGACGTCGTCTTCGCGCCGTGGGTCATCCGCGACTACATCCTGAAGGAGCACCGCGGGTACGCCCGCGAGGCGGTTGGCGGCGGCTGGAAGGAGTATGCCGACGCGCTGAGTACGAGGGAGAGCGTGTTGAAGACGCAGAGCGTGAGTGACCGTTTCGCGTTGCGTCTACGAGGTATTGATGAGTGGCGTGTAGGACCTCGAGCACTATGAGCCGATTTATGGGCGATACCTGCGCGACGAAGCTCAGAGCGAGGTCGCGAAGGCTACGCGGGCTGGGAGGGCTCTCCCGTGACCCATGGATCAGGAGTGAGCAATGTTGTATACTAGGAAGAATCGACACCCTTGTCTACAACACGCGTGCCATGCACGTAGCACCAACACTATCGTCGCTTAAGCGCGATTCTGTATCTTCAAGAAGCGGGTACTTGGCAGTACAAGGGCCCGTGCCCCCACAGTATTATTGGCGCCGGGACTTTCTCGCGAGCGGCGCTACAGCTCACCGTTGCAACAGAGACTAACGCGTCGAGTGGTGTGTGTACAAGGTGCAACGAAGATAAGTAGCTTGGACCATATGAAGGCTTCGACTATAACAAGTTGTCTGTCGAAACTCGACTACAAGCTGCCTTCCACAATGCGTGCCTTCTATGGACCCGAAGCGTACATCATAGCACATGGCAAATGGTGCGAGCGTTGCCACTAATACCTGTTGCATTGTCGATCAGCTTTCTGATATAATAACGTCCAGTACGATGACACCCACTCGACGCGAGAAACAGGCTGCCGTACTCTCCTCGACATTGCCTACTACTCTCCAGCGCGTTTTTCAGTCGACATCCACAAGGGGTCACAGCTCTCTCCGCGACATCTCCACACCCTCTTCCGTCGGACGGAAGTGCACACTATGCATCCCGCTCTGACCGACGTGAAGATCCTCGGCCTCGTGTTCGCGAGTTTCGACATGGAGGACCAAATGTGTGTATCCTCCGTGTTCGCAGCAGCGCTCACATGCCGCACTTTCCTCGAGCCCGCGCTGAACGAACTATGGCGCGACCTGAACGGCCTCGGAAACCTAGTCAGATGTCTGCCGGGGGATCTGTGGCACACTCTCGGAGGGCAGAAGGGCGTAGTGGTGCGTCCCGTCCTTCCCACGCACCGTAGCTCTGACTGATGCGTCGCGCAGAGGCTCAGGCAACCAAAGCGGCCGACTACGGAGGCGGACTGGGTGCGCTTCGACTTCTACGCCGAGCGCGTTGAGAGCATCACGTGCAGCAATGCAACCTTGCCTGAGGCTGCGGTTACGGACACCGTGTACCGTTGGCTCCTCTCTGCGCGGCGCGGCAGGGTGCTCTTCCCTCGCCTCTGCTCCCTTAAGTGGGGATGCGACATGAACGGCCACAGGCGCAAAGCACGCTTCTTTGACCGCGATGGAAATATCGTCGTTCGCCTCGAAGCAAGTGCAGCCCCGTGTCCCCACGACCCCATCCCCTTCGTCGTGGCGTACCTATGTCATGCGTTGTCGTGCACCATGCCCTGGTCCTCTGCCATTGACCTGCAGTGTGGTGCTGCTGCGGATATGGGTGCCTTCCAACCCTCCCTTGCCGACGCTCTTGCGTCCTTGGATAATTTGCGGTGGCTGAACCTCGGGGCGGACCAAGCCATTGCGTTCGAGAACTTCGAGGCACTGGCGTCACTCCCCCTCCTCGAAGGGCTGCGCGTTGAAAACAACGACAGTGAAGTATACCTCTGCAGCAACGCTCCCTGGGTCGCCGACAATGAGTCGCCACCTCCAGAACGTACATTCCGCGCCTTGACATACCTCAAGTTGGAGCTATATCATGTACAAGATGCCGCCGTGCTTTTATCGTCCTTTGCCTTTCCTTCTCTCAAAAAGCTCTACGCGGTGGGCATAGCCAGGTCTCGTTCAATGCACTTCTGGCGAATCATGCGGCTAGCCACCATGCGTTGCTCGCACGACCGGCTGGAGAGCATAGAGATAGGTAGCGGGAAGGACGATGGCATGGGTCCTGTTGATCGCGCCGCCGGAGCCATCACCAGGGCCTCTCTCGAGCATTTGAGCGTCTTCCCCAACCTTCAACGGGTCACGGTGTTCTCGGAGATGTCTATCGTTGTCGACGACGACCTCATCAGAGAATTGGCCACGGCGTGGCCCTTCCTGAAGTCTCTGTCGCTGATCAGTGGATGCCCCGACGACAACCGTAGCTGGAGGCAGACAGAGATGACGCTGCGCGGCCTCGCGTTTCTCGTCCAGCACTGCCGTGAGCTGTCCTGGCTAGGGATGGACATCGACACCTCCAACGCTGATACCTTGGTGCCTCCTAGCGATGAATATCATAACCCCCATCTTCGAAGTTTCCACTGGGTCTGCGAGCCGCCCCTGCTCTCAGACCCCGCGAAGGTTGGGGCCTTCCTCTTTGCGCTCTTCCCAAATCTCAACTATCTCGGGGACGACTATGAAGACGAGTACACGGTCCCAAAGTGGAAGCCCGTCATGGAGGTTATCAAGGAACTGCAACGTCAACGCGAAGCGATGGAAGGTGAGCCTGCCTGTGCATGTGTCGAAACACACGTTTCTCATATAGAAAGTAGACATGGCGCTCTGATAGCATCAGAAGCTGGCTTTTCCGTTGCTATCGCCGCGGCTTCCAGTTGGCTTCCAGCGACTAGGATGTAGACCTGTTCGGATGTTCCTGGCCATCACGCCGCCTCGCCCGCAGCCAGGGTCCGAGTCAAGTTCAAGCAGATACTCATGTACAGTAACTGGTCGAATTTGTCATTGTCATGGAACCCCATTGGAGCAAGTAGACGATGACGTTTTTCTAGTAAGACGGATGGTGCTAATGGAGTCTCAGGCCACTCCAATGAATAAGTCAGCCTGAGTGAAATGTTCACGCAGCAAGACCAGTGGGAGCGCATTGATTTCTGATTTCTGCGCTCATTATGTGCAAGAGCTGCGATGGGACTACAACGCCCCTCAAGCCGTAGGCAGACTCTCAATCTGAGGGCTGTCCAGAACTCTCTTCCACCCGCCGCTCCTTCCCAATCCTTGCTTGGTTGCGCCGCCTGACTTGATACCAGTACTGGAGTGCAGAATACGCCTGTGCGCGCGACCACCGATTTCAGTTCCACTGATGACGTCAGGCGTAGGGCTCAAGGACAAGGTTTGTACCAATGAGGCACGCCGATCTCTGGGCGAAATGCCCTCACCGTCACGCAAATGCCTCGTGAACGCAAAAATGCCTCATGCATACATATGTATATGCCCCGTTAGCGGAGCTACCGAACTCATCACGATACATTCAGTTCCATATCGTACACTGACCAGGGCGCGCATCGATGGCCTGCCTTTGAATGGTGTTAGCCATGGATGCAGAACAAGGCAGGGAAGCGCACTTACGCGTTACTTCGCGTTAGAGCATTCCGCGCAGTTGCAAGAGCCCTTGTCGCAGGCGCATCCTGTGCCGGAAGGACCGCAAGCCCTACACAGGAGATGTACGGTCAAGTTGGGATGAAAGGCTCCCGGTGAAACGTATACATACCCGCAGTTGCTCTGGCAAGTACAAGCCATTGTGTGTTTGAGGTGTTATAGGTGTATCGTAGACGTGAAGGTGTGGTCAGAATGTTCAGCTGAGGAGTTTCAGCGAACCCACGCGCATTATATGCCAATGCAGGCGTCTCTGACTGACATTGTTTATGACGTAGAGGGACAACGATTTGGTCATCCGGAGCTGCCACCTCCACGGTTGGGAACCAGCGACTGAGAGGACCTGCCAAGGAGCGGAATCAATGGATCCAAACAGCCAACCGGCCATTCTGTTGCCGCCTGACGCACATGTGGAGAAACCCCCTATGGCAAGACGAACGTCCAAAGATAGTTTGAAAGGACAGAACCAACAGCGACCACCTAATCGCCTTATGTCGACGGTCCACCTGAATGTGTTCCTGAGGCATTATCGCGTTCAGCCTGACAGCCTCCGTATCAATGCAAGCGGAATCACTGAACACTACCCGTTATATGGAGGCCACAGCAGAGCGGAATGGTATCCGGGAAAGCATGAGCGGTTGCCAATTGCATATGACTGCGGCAATACCACGACAGTGTGCTGAGTTATATCACCCAAGCTAGGCTAGATTTTAGGAGGCGTTCTGAGATACAGTTGCACCAACTGTGAGCAGAGTTCTGTCGCTCATGACAGATACACGCACCATTACAATACCATTCTATGGAGCCTTTTCGGCAGATTTGCTCCGCCCGCGACGCTTGGCCAAGAATCTCGAGAACCTAGATGGCCGCGCCTCCCGTTCCTTCGCCTCCTCGTCATTTCCCTGAGTAGCTTCGCTACCCTCAGACTTGGACTCATGCCCGTGCCCATGCTTGTCCGGTGATTTCGTCAGGAACTCAACGATAACGTTCCACAGGTGATTTCCGCTCATCATATGCTCGTCCGTCAAGAAGGCTTGGTCCGCAATTCGCATGAGCCGCCTTGCCTCCTCCGTATCTCTTCTCGCGACGATGCTGCTCGGGGGCGGCGCCTCGTCCACGTCGAGCGCCCACGCCCAAGGCCAGCTGCCCGTGCTGAGCAGGCCCTCCTGGATGCCCTTCGGCGTGGGCCCCGCGCCGCGCTTCCTGCCCTTCCCCGGCTCCTCATCGGCGAATGCGTTCTGCAGATGCGCCATGTGGTGCAGCGCATCGTGCGCGTGGCGCTGGATGTTCCGCCTGCGCTCCTTGTCAACTGACTTGTACACCTTTGCGAACCGCTGCTCGAACTCCTCCCGCCCAGCGTAGTAGCGCCGCACAACGAGCTCGTTGACCTCCCCGACAAGTTCTTCGGGTAGCTGGAACGCGGGCAGCTCGGCCTCGGGTTCGAGAGGACGAATGACGCCGTTAGTCGAGACGCGCTCCCGAATCATGGTTTCCTGGAATGATGTCAAATGGAGAACTCAGAAGAATGGCCGCGCGTGTGACAGTAGTAACTCACTATCCTATTGTTGTATACAGACGGTTCGCCTGCGCGCCGCGGGCCCTCTGCGCTGTCGGATGCGTCACGTCCAAAACGCGGGCCAGCAACGTCGCTTGACTGGGTACTGTCTTTCTCCTGCTCCGAGAAGATATGCGAAGGTCGCCTACGGAAAAACGCGCTAACAGTACGTCTCCCATGTCTTGTCTTGTTTGAGCCGCGCCCAGAAGTGCTCGAAGCCCCGTCGGAGGTACCGGGCCGGGCGCGCCTCTGAATGGTCGACGAAGACGAAGCGCTAGCGACGAGCCCTGATGAGGAAGCGTTGAAGGTCGGTGAGCCGGGCGGAGTGTTTGGAGGCGAGGACGTCATCTGGGCATCCAACGGAGAGAGTATCTGTGAGGGTGGCGGGAGCATGCCCGTCGCGAACTTGCAGAAGGTCGCTATCGCGCGATAGCAGTACTTCGCGGGTGTCGTGAACGAGAAGAGGGTCGGCAGTGTGTGCGCCGCATCTGGCATGTGCCGATGCGAATTCAGGACCTGACGTGGAGGAAGAAGATGGCCCCCTTACCGTCCCATATCTGCAGATGAACCTTCGTTGGCCCGTATCGAGCCTCGATGCCCTCGTAGGTAGGGTACATGCTTCTCGCCTCGCCCTTCACTTTGAACCTGTCAGGATACGCAGCCTTGTGCGCGCTTCCACACCCGGTGAGTCCACTACTCAATGACCATTGTTGCCCACTCACAGGTAGACAATCTCGTCCCGGATAACCTCCTTCTCGCTCGCGATGATAAACAGCGGTGGTAGGCCGCCAAGGTAGCCAGTGACCGCGCTCACCAGCGGATGCTGTAGCTGGTAGTTCGGGCAGTACATCTGAACCTGCCCCTCAATCTTCAACGTCTCGCCCTTCCCCGTGACCAGTGTGACCGTCTGGTCTCGCACGCCTGACGACGGTAGGAGGGGGAGGTGTGCCGTGGAGCCCAGGCGCACGGTGCCTCCTGCCGGTATGCGGATATCATGCGACGGCCCCGCCGACGACGTCGCCTCGGGGGATGCTGGCGAAGCCGGACTCGAGACGACAGGGGCGGAGGAAGAGCCCATGTGCATGACCTCGCGCACGCGCGTGCGGATGTTGTTCTGCACCTCCACGGTGAGGTCGTCAGGCGGCGGTGGCCAGAGTGTACTCGGCTTGTGGAATGAGAGCCCATACGGCGGGAGGACGTCCTTCTCCGGCCGTCAGCTGTATTCGAGTAAAGAGGGCAGGGCGCGTACCGTAGCGTTGTTCACGTGCACGCTGGGGAAGGAGTGCGTGAGGTCGCACCAAGGCGAGATGAGGAAGGCGCCGGCGGGCAGCGGTAGTCCAGAGTCTCGGATGACTTGCAGCAATGCGATCGACAGACCACCACCTGCGGAGTCCCCAGCCACCACGATGTGAGCAGGGTCTACCGGGCAATGAGACGCCTCGGGCGGTGGACGTATCAAGTAGAGGTCTATGCAGCAATGTGAAATTCGATAGTCCGATTCAAACCGCAACAAACACCTACATGCGGCGAGGAAATCTTGGAGGGCACAGGGGAAAGGGTATTGGGGTGCAAGACGGTAGTTGATCGCAAATACGCGGCCGCCAATCTTGCGAGCATAGCGCTCTAGACTAAATCTATAGGTGCGTGTGAGGCGTAGAACAGGAGCCGTTGTTGTTGCACGGACCTCTCTTGATCTATGCTCCCGAAATAATAACCTCCTGCGCAGATGTATCAGCCTCATGTCACGTAGCGCGAGGAGCACTTGTGTGAGGTCCGCCGTTGCGATGCTAGCTCGCACACATGGGGAATTATTGAGCGATACTGACCACCGTGTGCGTAGAGTATGCATCGCATCTTGTCCATCTCTGGGTCGTAAACGGCCGGCTTGTCATCGCCGTGGGCGTCATCAGCCGGAGGATGATGGGAATGGGATCCGTGTTCCTTCTGCTGTGCCTTGCTCCGTTTCTTTGCTTCTTGCCAGTCCTTCTTCATCGTGATCCACTCAGCATCAACACTGCGAAGGCGCAATGAATACGTGTGTGATAGACCGTACAGAGCAGCCACGCACCCTCGTACACCACGGACCTGCCACCACTTGGTGCCGCCTACCACGCGCTTCGTCACCTCCTCGCCTCCAAGAGCCTTGATGAGGTAGGTCGCCGCGTCGTCGCAGCATGACATGGGCACGAGCAGTCGCACGACACGCGTCCATGGAGGCGATGGTGTTCGGGTATTGGAGAACTGTTGCAGTTCCTCTACGGTGTGCCTACCGGACCCGTTAGCTTCCCGAGGTGTCGCAGTGAATGCACACGGAGTGCTCACTTCGTCGCAGTCAGAAGGAATGTCTACAGCATGAATCAATCCACTGGCACGGATCTGAGAATAGCATCAAACACACCTTGATGACGTGAAATGCCTGGTCGTATAGCAACTCATCACGACTCAAATCTGTTACTCCGTCACCACGCTCATCGGCTATGCGTTCAATGTAGTGTTTGACGAGGGTTTCGAGCAGGAGAGGGCCTAGCTTCAGCCCAGCCTGGCCGAGAAGGGAGTTGAGGGGCATCGCATTTGAGGTTGTCACAGTCTAAGTGGTCTTTGTCAAGAACATATCGACGATATAGCGGCCACAAAGCGGTCTGCGCAAACGTTTCCGACTCGGAGGCCCCCGCCGTCCGACACAAGTCGGACGAAGTCCCGGTCCTAGCATGTCGCTGCGCGGCTTAGCTCAGCTGAGTGCGATTCAGCTTGCGTGCCGATCCGGCCTTTTTTTTTTTTTTTTTTTTTTTTTTTTTT
>MPVS01000115.1:60267-73057 GCA_001931775.1 Fomitopsis pinicola | reverse complement strand
CATGTACACGCACGCCCGGATACATCGGGTAAGCTACCTGAGGCTACATGCGCTTACATAAGTTTAGGCGTCTAGCCTAACCAAGGCCAACATCGCCTAGACAGATCAACGTCTACATGTCTCGCCGTTTGCTCTACGTAGGTAAGTGTATTCCTCTTACGCCGAGTACACGCACATACATAAATTGCTGGCGTATTGGATCGACACACTCGTCGCCCCCTTTCTCTTGAACTACCATCTCACAGCTGTCTTGAGTCATCCGGCACTGCGATCAATCATCACCTGCACTGTCTTCCGCCTCCCCGCCACGCCTCGCCTCGCCTTGCACGTTGTTGTGGCCGCGGCTTGATTTCTTCCTATAACTTAAAATCTGAGGGGCTGCAGACTTGTGACTCGATGGTCGGAACATCCCAAGTTCGAGCTTCTGGGTTCTGCCCTCAGTAAGTACTGTATGTAATCACCAGCACATACTGATTCTTCTCCCTCCAGGACAAGGTGAGTGTTGCACTCAGGTGCAGCAGGGTTACCGATCCGGAGGACCTCTACTCAAAGTAAAGAGAGAGCCTCTCCACTATGTCACCTCAGCGGGGGCCGTCGGACACGTGTTTGCAGTTGGGACGCCGGGCCCGTCAAGACTCAGGTGGGAATGATTGAAACCATACCGGTGAGTTTTTGGAGCGCAACATAGATATTATTTTGACACAAACGACACACTAGACCTGAAACGGCGCATATATGCGCATATATGAGCCATCTACACACCCGGAGCTCGTTGCCAACCTCTTTCCGGGGTAAGTACGTTCTTGTGCCTCCCGCGCTCATGTGCCTTGCTTACTGTAATTCCTTGTAGACCGTGTGCGAGTAGCGGTGCATTGAACCAAGCAGTGGTTGGCAGGATGTCATTGTAGGGTCTGAAGGGATATACCCGGGTACGTTCTCTGCCAATCTGTGAGCATGAGGTGTAGCTAAAACTGGTGGAGACAGGCAACAAGTACAGTGAATGAGAAAGTCAATCATGGGTGCGAAGCGGGGCAGTGGTCCACAGAGTGCACGGGCAGGGGCGTACATACAAGGGGCACGCACACCCTCTTTTCATGTGATTCCAATTTGTATCATATTCTAGTGATTATTGTAGCTGTGATTCGCGAGCATACCTCGATGTGCGCAGAGTGGGACTACCTCAGATGACACCCTTTAGTCCTAGGTTGGGGTAGCTGAGTTTACATTGTGTACGCATTAGTACACTCACCATCGCACCCATGATGTACTCGGAGTGCGGCTACACAAGGCTATATGGCTTAAGCTAATGTATGTTTAGCTAATATATCCATTCTTAGTTTACCTCCGTATAATCCGACAATGCGCGTGTACACTTAGCCGCTCTACATTGGCTAATATCGTGGTGCATTTACATGTGTTTATCCCTGCGAAACCTAGCTAGACCAATGTAACCTGACCCCGATGGATACGGGTCTTGAACAATGAACGCGGTGAATGGGGTCTGGTGTGGCTGGCTGAGGCGATGCACTGTCGATCTGGAGCTATCGCTGCTGTGCAACAACCGACAGGAGCCTAAGGGCCAGCAGGCAAGGTTGACAGCATACCGGTTCGAGCCCTGTCATAGCGGATACCGCAGTCACCTGCTAGCTCAAAATGAACGGTATTCGCCGACATACGAATACCCGTGCTCGGTGTGATTATCAGTGTGGCGCATCTCTTCCCGCTTACGTTCCCACAATACGTTCCACTCACAATAGAGGTTGATGGTTGCATTCGCCTTCGGAAAATATTTCGCGATCAAGCTCAAGTACCTTCGTGAAGCCATAGTATCGCATAGATGACTGCCTCACACTGATGAAAGGCGCCCCGCAGCGTGCGGTGGCTTCGTACTTGTTCAACATTCATCTCTTCTGCCCTCAACGGGGTCGTATCAAGGGTCTGTAAGGCTACAGCCGCACTATCGTAGGGTTCGACACAGGCTCCTAGAACCAGCCGGCCTATAGCGTTCACGTTCGCTCTCAGTTGAGAATCCCCTATGCAGAGTGTCGATACATATGACTTACTCGAAATGGCAACTCGTGATTATTTGTAAGAATGTTCGTACTTGCCTGATATGTCGAATCCTTCCATTTTGAGAGTTTGAACAAGGCGAAGTGAACGCTATAGGACGGCTGGCCAAACTGGCACGCCGAGGTCTCCCCGAGGGTGTCCCAGCGCTGGTCTCTCTGGCGGCAAATACGTTAGCGAGCAGCGCGCCCCTAGTGTAGGTCTTATTTTCTCTGTCGGAGCGATTTCTGGGCGCTCGCAAGCACCTACCTTCGGGGCTTACTGACAAGGAGTATGGGGTGGCAGCAGGCCGGTAGCAACTGGCAATAATATGTTTCAACTGTATGCTACAATATATGTGGTTGTTGATGCAGCAGGGAGAAGTTGAGGCAGCTGCGAGAAAAAGGAAAAGAAAAATACCTGAGGGAATAGAACTCGCGCGACGGTTGGCCAAAAGGATGGCGAGCGTACCACTACGCCAAAAGTGCAATGCTGGGGTACTCGACAGAAGCTCCATGACTGTCAAACCTCGCTGGCCCAAGCACACTTCACACATTGCTGCTCGAAATCATTGTGAACTAGCTGGTACAAAATGGAGCACCAATGTTGGCCGGGTGCCCCGTGTGCTTGGGCCAGCGAGGTTTGACAGTCATGGAGCTTCTGTCGAGTAACCCAGCATTGCACTTTTGGCGTAGTGGTACGCTCGCCATCCTTTTGGCCAACCGTCGCGCGAGTTCTATTCCCTCAGGTATTTTTCTTTTCCTTTTTCTCGCAGCTGCCTCAACTTCTCCCTGCTGCATCAACAACCACATATATTGTAGCATACAGTTGAAACATATTATGGCCAGTTGCTACCGGCCTGCTGCCACCCCATACTCCTTGTCAGTAAGCCCCGAAGGTAGGTGCTTGCGAGCGCCCAGAAATCGCTCCGACAGAGAAAATAAGACCTACACTAGGGGCGCGCTGCTCGCTAACGTATTTGCCGCCAGAGAGACCAGCGCTGGGACACCCTCGGGGAGACCTCGGCGTGCCAGTTTGGCCAGCCGTCCTATAGCGTTCACTTCGCCTTGTTCAAACTCTCAAAATGGAAGGATTCGACATATCAGGCAAGTACGAACATTCTTACAAATAATCACGAGTTGCCATTTCGAGTAAGTCATATGTATCGACACTCTGCATAGGGGATTCTCAACTGAGAGCGAACGTGAACGCTATAGGCCGGCTGGTTCTAGGAGCCTGGGTTCGACACGCCTCTAACAATATGATTCGAAAACGGGACTTACTGTTGGCATGGCTGAGGCTGACTATGCTACTGCATCTAGACTTCGCGGCCGACGGTACATTCAAGTTATCTGTCGCGAAACCCGTCGTGCCAGCCTGCTACAACGCCTATATCATTATGCATACCTATTCCAGCTCATCTTCGTCTTTACGTTGATGCGTGTCCTCACTATCGGCGTCTTACCGAACCGTCACATTCTGTGCCTACATCGCCTCACTCACGATCCGAAGTACGTCGTGCCTCCGATCAAGCATTCATTGTGCACTCATCATGGCATTCCATTACATCGGCATGTTCCTCCTCACCGGCGGCGTTTGGTTGGCAGGTTGACTGGAAGAGTAACATAAGTAACATTTTTTACTATGCCTGGCGCTGTGCAACCCCGGGTGTCTTGATGTCCGTGGTCGAACGAGCAGTCGTCGCGGTCCATGGGTTTCGCTCGCAAGACATAGTGCCCCTGTTCATTGTCAGAGGCACCTACGCCCTTTCCTTCGTCGTCTAGCCTATCCAAGCAGTCATGTCCTACCGAGACTTCCATCTTGTTCTTGCTAGGCAGGCGAGTTCGGCTATCTCACATTCACGTTGCGACGTTCTCATCGCATTGACAGCTCGCGCGCATCGATCGTGTTCGCCGCATTGTTAATTTGCTTCCGGTCGTTTCACACCGCCTACGGCGGATGCCCGGTCTGCTTGCTACGCTTTAGCGACGTCGCTGGTGACCTCATTCGGGTCCCACAGTGCGGTCACGTATTCCGCAAGAGCTGGTTAGATGACCCTTGTATTTTCCAGTGGTTAGACTCATCACTTACTACCTTCTTACCGCAGCGTAGTCCAGTCGATCCTTCGGAAGGTGAGAAGCTCGTCTTGGTCGTGTAACCAGAGGCCAGGAAATCGCTCCCACAACCTCTGGACCCCTCTGTGCTTCGCTCACCACGCCCATGGTCGTCTCGTTGACGCCTTCGCTATCGTCATGGCCAGATTCATAAAAATTCCTCTGCTTCGCTTCCCCGCCATTCTCAATGCTTGCCACTCTGCGCCGGGAACATCATGCGGCTTCTTGATGAAGTAAACGGACTGCACGACGGACCGCCGTGTGACAGTGGACGCGGTCAACTTGAAGGAGCTCGTACTGCTGCTGCTGGTGATAGCGATGATGCAGAGCCAGTCCAACCGGACCGAACGGGTGGCTCAGGACACGAGGACTCTTACTGCAGCTCTCGGGCGGCTGAATAGTACTCATGGCGGTGCGATCGATGGTCAGACATCTGGGTCAACGGGGGGTGCTACACGCCGCGGCTGCGCTTCAAGCAGAGCGTCGGCGTGTCCCTTTGTGTCTGGCCGAAAGTCTGACGCTCATGCCGACATGTGGGGGGAGATGGAGGACAAATGTATCATGGGCAACAGGATGGCAGCGGGCAGCGGGCTCAACGATGACAGCGACTCTAGCCGTATCTTCGATGGTGTGTGTCCTAGATCTTGAGATGAAGGGAACTGCTCATCAGGACGCCTGCCAAAAGTTGCCCCCGGATGTAATTTCTTTCACACGATGAGGACAGATGAATTCGGGGAAGCCGCGACTTCGTCGCCAGCAGCTATTGCAAGTGAGTCGCATGCCTTTTTTCTTGCCGTCGTTGGGCGCTCATACACTGAGGGCCGACGGTGAGTCGCTATACAGCCCATCACTATATGGTAGCCACCCGAGCTCAAGCGCGAAACTGTGTTGATAGACAATGGCTTTGCTGACTGTGTATCAAGCTACTTCACCGGTGAGTGCTCAGGTAAACACATGTGTTAGGAATAACTGACTGTCGCACACCTAGCGCGACCGTGACTGTGCCATTGAGACTTAGATAATGCAAGAACTGTCAGCCTTCCATGTCCTTAGGCTTCGGATTTGTCCAGGCCGCCTTTACTATCTCGCCATTTACATTAAACCTTGACTCTGTACCGACTCAAATGTCTTGAGTTCTATCTCTGACCTCGTGTAGTTCCATTCAGAGATGGAATGTCGGTAACCATCTCCTGATATTATCAACTGCTTAATCGGATCCCAAACCTCAGAAACCACTCAGCTACGCACGCAATCAATCTTTGCGTTGTTCAAGGTGAAGTTACACACTCCGGCGCAAGTTCAGCAGGCTGCAAGGCCTGTCTAGATCTCCCAGGCCGTGATCATGTATTCGACGGGTACGCACAGTCCATCACGATAATATTTCAAGGTGTCGACACCGGACCGTACAAGTGACCACTGCCTCAAACCTCTTTCCGGTCCGGCAGCTCCGCTTCTGTCCTCGGCTGTACGTCCAATTCCCCTTGAGCCGAAAGCGCAAACCGTCTCGCCATGAAAAGGTTTGGCTCAAATCTCGGCTCGGTGTAGATTATTTGTCGTAGAGTAGGACAACCCTCGAGCAAGGCTTTCGCCACTTCGCCAGCATATTGTATGCGGCGGTTCCTCTGATGCTGAGCTTCTTCATTCCACCATTCCAAATACCAAACAAGTGTATCCAGCACAATGTTCGGTCGTGCTACAGGCGCGATCACATCGTCATCGGGTATGAAGCACGAATGGAACTACGTGCGGATGTGAGCACGCAATGAGGTTGCCTCGCAGGGATCATGAATGTACTAGTACGCACACCTTCGAGCATGATTCCATTTATCTCTAGGAACCGCAGGCGTGGCAGGCCCGCGACCTTGAATGGGAGGGTCGGCGGAAACGTCGGCTGACTGCTGCGGTACAGCAACGGGTGATCGCACTTGAGGCTCACGAGCTGGTTCCCGACGATATCCAAAACCTTCCGCAAGTCATGCTCCATGCTTGACCTCATAGCGATGCGAAGGTGCGTGATCATACGGGGGATGCACAGCGTCGTCATGAAGAAGTCGAAATCGGTGCCGAGGTACTTGAGGCAAGGCAGTGCGCCCCGTGGAAGTGCGATCTCCGTCTGCGACCGGCCCGGCAGGAAACGGAGAACGAGGGAAGTGATGGCTGGCTGGCGGCAGAGTGAGCAACCCAGGGTTCCCGGCGGGGTTGATGCAGAGTGACTCGAATGAATTCAGTGTGAAGTTGCACATGTTCAGTGTGGACAGCACAGAGCGCATTGCGCAATGGTGTAGGGTTACGGGGAGAGGTTTCGAGCACTAGATGTACCAAATTGCTGAACCTTGGGATGACATCGTCCAGGATAGAGATGGCAGATTCGATCTGTCCTTTTTCCTGCACACGCAAAGAGCGTACAAATGAGGCGCGCCGCGGCGCGTTGTCGAGAGCCCGTAGAAATTTATAGACATGGGGTGCCCATGTCAGGAAGAGAGTGACATCATGATACAAAATCCTTTCAGCCTCGTCTTGAAATGCGTGGCAGAGGCGACACCACACGCGCAGGATAGACTTTGAGTCGACTGCGTTGAGAATTAGCAGGAGGACCTCCGAGGGGAGCCTGAGTGGTTTGTCTTGGCGCATTCTTCCAACAAGGGCTTTGTTACCGTCCGATTTGTAAGGGGAGTGGGTACTTATGAAGTACGAACAAGACAGTGTGGGATTTGCCTATTCATGGGGGAAGTGACACTCGAGGGCCGTATCACTGGCACGATCGTCTGAGCTTTCAAGTTCTACAACAGTTGCCGTCAACCATTTGAAGATGGGCCATTGATATTCCAGCTCACATTGAAGTCGTATTAACAGTGCAATAAAGCTGGCTGGCCTACGCCCGATGTAACGCAGGCTTAAGCATTATGCCAGATGGCGAGTAACGGTGGATGAGAGGATGATTGCGTAGGCGCCCGGGCCCATCTCGGACGCTCAGCGCCTCTAGATCGATATCTCTAAGTAAGTACACTGGCACCGAGGTTACTCGCGCGTTCTTCGCTGAGAATGGTCCTGGGACGACCCACTATGTTGTATGGAGTTCGAGCTCGTTTTAGTCTAATATACCAGCAGAATACATACTGCACCGGGCCAGTCACTCGGACTTCTGTCGTAACCAAAACACAGCACTACCAATGCACACGTGTGTATATATACAAGTATGAGATGAGAAAATGCACGGATTAACATGGACAGCATACACTAGACAATAGCAGACGAAAGCATGCAAGTAATAACAGTACAATGCAAAGCAAACCCCGTCCAGAATAACTCAGAAACGCTCACTGACCCTGCTGCTCGTCCTCCGGCCGCGCGACGACGTTCAGGAACGACGTCCACTCGCCCATCCCGAAGCCCACCGACGCGCCCCACATCGAGCCCTCTTCCGCAGGCGGTATATACTGTGCCATCTGGCCTGACCCGCCCTGGCCGTCCATCGCCGCTGCGGCAGCCGCCGTCGCCGTGGCGTACGCAGGGCCTGCGGGGTGCTGCGGTGGTCGCNGGTACGGGAACGCGAGGGTCTTGACGACCTTGAGGACCTCCGCCTTCTTCTGCGCGCGCTGCTCCGCGGGCTGCATGACGAGCTCCTCCGAGTACAGCGGCTGCAGCGCCTGGAGGATCGTGAGGGCCTTCTCCGCGACGGGCAGGTAGCGCGCGCGCTCGAGCAGCGCCATCGCCTTGCGCACCTGCTCGCGGAACACGTCCTTCTCGGGCACGTCCGGGTTCGTGATCAGCTGGAACGAGAAGAACATCGCCGCGGAGAAGACGTGGAACGGGAACCAGTTCAGGTGCCCCGGCACGCCCGCGACGCTGTGCGCCTGCACGGACAGCGCGATCAGCTCCGACGCGGCCTCCACCGCCGCGCTCAGGCTCGCCTGCGCCTTGATGTACGGCCGGTGCAGCGTGAAGCGGATGTGCAGGTACGCGCAGCGGTCGATCACGCTCTGCACCGCGAGCCGCCGCGTCTCCGTGTCCTGGCTAATGAGGCCCGCGCGCAGCGCGTACTCGTCGAGCTTCAGCTCCGCGGGGAGGTCGTTGTACCACTCGATGAGCATCTTGTCCTTATCCCGCACGGACGTGTACTGGATCGCCTTGAACGAGACCGCGTCGTCCATGATGTGGCCCAGGATGAACGCGAGCTTGAACAGCGCGAGGTTCGGGAGGTACAGCCGCGCCGCCGCGTCCGTGTTCTCCGTCTCGGGGTCGCGCACCGTCGGGAGCGTCGTCTCGAAGTGGTGCGACGCGACGTGCAGCGGCCGCCCAAACATGAACGCCTGCCACCGCTCGAACGTGATGATGTGCCACCACGCCCACCGCCGCCGCTCCGCGACCGTGCGCTCGAACTTGTGCTTTCCCGGGTCGCGGTGCAGGCCCATCGCCGTCCCGATGCTCACCAGCTCACCCGCGAGCTTCCACACCTCCTCCGGGTCCTCCTTCGCGTATGCCAGGTAGTGCGACTGCGCGAGGAGCAGCTCCACTAGCGCCAGCGTGTACGTCCGTGTCAGGCTCTCTGCCCGTTCGCGGTGCCGTTTCAGAATCTTCCGCATCAGTGCGTGATATCGGTTGCTGAGCTCCTCGGCCGTCCCCGGGCCCATCCGCTCGAGTAGCGGGTGGTTCACGGGCAGGTAGCGAAGGGCGATACACATAAGGATGCACGCCGTCGCGAGCACTATCCGGTCACCCGATTGCCCAGACTTGTACCGCTGCCAGCCATCCAGGAAGGGCTTCTCGCTGACATGCCGGTATATCCAGTTGCAGTAGTCGAAGTAGTAGCGGACGAGCGAGTCCACGACGTCGAGGGGCGGTAGCTCCCTGAAGAAGTCATCGTCGTAGTCGGAGCAGACCTCGATCGGCTCTTCGATGTGGGCGGAATGGCTGTCGGCTTCCTGCTCGTCCCTATCGTGGTTCTGCTTAACGTCAGCTGGTGTACGACCCTGCCTGGAAGAGGAAGAACTCACCCCCACCATGAGCGATCCTGTAGCGGTAGGTCCAACGTAAAGGCCGCCCATCCCGCGTCCCCCGAGCATGCCAGGAGCCCCGCCGATGGGCGTGTTTTCAGTCTTTGTTCGGTCTACTTGAGACCCCAATTTTCCGCGGGTCAACAAGTCCAGCCGCGCGGCTAGTGGTGCTAGTGGATGCGCCCCATTTTGTGCACTCGGCGGCAGATGCGCGTACCCGATGATAGGGCGGATGTTCGAGCTGTCTACCTTGATGTATGATTCAAGCTGGACAAGCGACTGGCGGATGCGGGAAATTTCAGAGAGTGGATCCAGTGGCCTGGCAAGCAGTTGCATCAGCGAATAGAACTTGTCGCAGTTGTCAGAGTTTTGCGAAAGGCAATCGGCCATGCCAGAGGGTGTTGGCGAGGACATCGTTATAGCACAAGAGGCACGACGTAACCCCATGTACTGATGAAAACCTGACTCCCTCGCTGCCAGTGTACACGAGTCTAAGACGGGTGCGGCATCTGCACCCGGCTCGCGCCACAAGGAAGCGCATTCAGCCGGAGCGTAATAGCAACGGGACGCCTCACGGATTCGCCCTCTGGGTACACTCGCCCTCGGAGGTTGATCGCATGGCATGCGGCAGTAACGGCGGTCCGGGCACAACCTTGTTCGCTCGACACGGCAACGTGGAGTGTCTGGCTGGGCATGAACTATCCTCCCATATTGTCGCATGCCTCGAGGAACCGATCGGATTGATCGCAGCGGAAGGGCACCCTCTTCGACAGAGCGCCAAGCGACTCTCGGTCATTCTACTCGTCGGGCTCTGACAGTTCTTGCTCACAGCGCATGGGAGGACGGGCATCGAGAATGGTGTGGCAAAGTAGCTCTGCCGCTTGTTTCGGGTGTCTCGGCCATTTATGCAATACCGAGAACCACGGCAAGGCGATTGAACTGCAGGCTGATGGCCACGGATGCTCACCTTGATTCGTCTGGTTGAGCGGCCGGGCCATTGTCCTGGCCTTGGTAACACTGGGCTGTAGTGCCTACATAGTGATGAAGTGTCAGTTGGAAGACACGCCGACGGGTTTATAACGCGGCGATGCACACCTCTAAGCACGCATGATGAACAAGGGCGATTCCTGACAAGACCGAGGAGTGCGAGGAGATGAGAGAGTCACGTTAGGCTGACGTCGTTGGGGCGCAGTGGACGCCTGTGCTCGAGTCGGACGTACCTATCGCATTTGAGCTTGCTGTTCCTACATGGCTCACAGTTGATCGCCTTGCGTGCCCGCTTGGGAGGGGGTTGCCGCGTCTCCGAGCCGGTGCGATCACCGTCCTCGTCGGGCGGACTGGGCGAGTGCGGTCGCCGTAGCTTGTTTGGACGCGACACGGGCTTGTCCTCGGCCTTTGACATCGTTCGCAGGGAGTCGGAAGACGGTGGACAGGAGGGCGCGGAGGGAGGGTATGAAAAGGCGTGGTGACGGGAGGTCGCGTCCCGAAAGAGCACTACTTCCCCGCACGGATCGAGACGCCCAATGTGACCAACTCTCACCAGCACCGGTGCACTCCATCTTCTCTGGTCTGAAAGCCGGACGGCCGCACCCTGGGCTCCCCCGGCGAATGATGCGGCGGACCGCTGCCTCAATCCATCTCTTCCTCCGCGCTTCACCCACAGGCGCCTCCTAGTCCCCGCCAACCCATGGCAGCGGCGTCGACCCTCCTGCTATTCTACATCCCCCTCTCCACCACCGTCCGGTGCCCTGCCCCAAACATTTATATCGCATGGAGAGAGGTTATCGCTGCAGATTCCGCTCATTGCAACTACTTCACACACAGTCAACAGATGAACTACATTAGGGAGCCGAGTCCGCGGACATGCCACTTGGGCGATGCATTCTGCGTGCCGATCTGCCGCCCGCTGCTCACCTGCCCTCCCTCTGCACACTCCTCTAATCCAGACACTACGGCATGCCGATAGGGACCCCTCAATATGCAATGAGGTCTGAGTATGAACTTCATACATATGAAGGTACTTAACTGACTTCGCGAGTTCATCCCAACGCACATGTGCGCCCGGCGCGCACCTCAGATCTACTTAACTCTATCTTAGTATCTATCGCCGATTCGCGATTGCCGCCGGCAGCGTCCGCTCGCGACTCGGAGATCTAACTTTCGGAGGTATGTATGTCCCAGTCGTCCCTCGTACACATCGCTGACCGATGGAATATAAGTCTGCATCTACTTCGATATGTTCCTAAGGCAAAATTACTAGCCATGGTCACCGCAAGTTGGTCTCACGTCTCGAGGTAAAAATGCAGCCCAGAACTATCCGCAAACACGGAGGGGGCTAGTAGAACACATAGTATCGGGTCAGTGTGCACCACATAGCCACGCCACTGGATGTTGGCTCGGGACACCGTATCGCAATTATAAGTGTCTACAGTGATGCGTGACCACAATTGGTAAGTACTTAATTTCGTCCACATAGGGCTCGGCCCTCGAGGCCGTCAAAGGGATTCAAAAAAGCACTTACATGTCTGGAACTGGATTGCCAGTGGACACGCGGATGCCAATGTCGGGTATTCGCGGTGAACTGTCGATTTCCGTACATCAGTGGTTCCTCACGGCACCGGTATGGAAGCGCGAACCGTGTAAACCGAGGTCAACCGTTTCGATGTGCAGTGATACACGGTACGCTTCTCGTGTGCCAAAGCTTCATGCGCACGACCTCACCGTGCTCACTGGAGGCGCAGATCGTTTGTACCTCCCATAGGATCTCCGGGCCTCTGAATCGCCGTATTCCAATTCCGAAGCCTGATCTGGCCACAATGACTGCGATAGATGGTCGCCAGTCCGAGTCGCTGGTAGCCTTGGGGGCACTCGAGTTTCTCCTCTTGTAGTGAAGGTAACCCGTGTTTCCTTGCGTGCAATCGATGTGTCTGCGGTGGTCCATCGTATCATGGGCGGCACTGGCAACACACGACCGGTACCGTACTGACCAACCGTACTCCACAAGCTAATATTGTCCGAACCACAGAGGCTGCCCAAGACACTACGGCCACTGGCACGCAACGCCGTGTGCCTGCAGTTGCTCCGCCAAATATTGACCGCAATCATCGACCCGAGCCACCAGCCACGATTCCTCGCCCAAGACCAGCACGTGGGCTTTCCTAGCCTCCTTGGCCCACTGCAGCCCGACAAGCGCGTTCTTCTGCGCCTGTATAATGCGGCTGACCTCCCACAGGATGCCCGCGTAATGCATCATCAGACCCTCCATCCGCGCCAACCGCAACGTCTTGCGTATCTCCTCAGTGTTCAAGATGGGATAGTCCTTCGGGTCCAGCGCAGCCCGGAGCGTACGCAGATAACGATCCACCCCCTGCCTGCGGGCGTCGCTGCGCCGAACGCTTGCCCACGGGACGTCCACACAGTCATCGCACAGGCACTTGCACGAGTACATTTTCTCCAAGTGCGCGTGCCGCTCCTCCTGCAAGAGATCCACCACATACCTGCTCGTGATCTCCGCGCCCGCCGCGATGTCGCGCGCGGCGTAGAACTGGCCGCACCACCGCGCGCGATTCCAGCTGTAGTGCGCGTTCGGCGTGCACGCGTGGTTCGCGCGGGGCAGCGTCGCGTACGTCGCGTGCC